>ML787204.1:459524-525421 GCA_009831015.1 Picea engelmannii | reverse complement strand
CTGGTACTTGAACATTTAAGTGGGGTAAAAGGAGGTTGCCCCCTCGAAGAGGCTTATTATCTGAAATTATCTCTTTTTCAAGGCGTTGAGTACCTTTCCTGAAGTTTTTCTATGCTATATTGATGTTTGGTTCTTAACATGTTCCTAAAGATTACGTGCTTTGTTGGCTTCAGAAGAACACATAATTTATGCTCTTGGTAACCTTAAAAAAAGAAAAAAGAAAATTAAAACATATTTTGATAAGAGGGATAAATCAACTACTTTTGCAGCTGGTGAAAAAGTACTTTTATGGGACTCTACACATGCTGATAAAGGTAAGCATTCAAAGGTTTGTACAATGTTTTGTTTTTCTTATTCTGATTTTTTTTTCTTTCCTTTTACTTGAGTTTAATTTTGATTGTTTTAGGCAAGCAGTTGGATCAATCAAGTTACTTTACTTTTCATTGGTTTGCAAATTTGTTGATTAATTTGACTTGAAAGATGAAAAATACAAATAGTAAAAGATAAATGAATTATATTTCTTGTACGCAATACTATTTTTTGATTATTTTCTGAACCAGATAAATTTCCTTGTTTTAATTTGATTGTAACAACTCTTCCCTATCTTCTTCTTTCCCATTCTACCCCTCCATGAGTTTTTTTACTACAATCATACTTAAAATTTAGATCAAAATCCAATTTGAACATCATTTTCCAGAGAAGAAGAGACAATCAATGTTGGCATTATTTTCCACGTTTGCACACATCCTTGTTAACACTGGGAAGTTTAGACCCAGGGTTCATCCAATATTGACCAACAAAAACCCTAGAGCATCGACATATCAATCCTTGGCCAAGGCTAAGGAAGGTCTCACTCGAGACATGGGGGGGATCACATAGACCATAAGGTCTTGTGACAGGGATGAAAGATTAAGCAAACTAGGATCCATCTGGGATGGAATTCATACATTCCATATCCGATGACTTACTGTTCTACTAAGTAAAACAATACACACACATATCCAAATAACACATGATAGACATACACTAGATCAGAACTGTCACAACTTTATTATTCACTTCGTTCCATTCAACACAAACATACAATATACATTAAGCAGACTATATTCGACATCAACAGAGCTTCATATATCTTTAGATAGATTCTTATAAATACAACATAGTGCATAATGCACATCCTTTAAAGACTTTGGACATATGGAAGATTCATAATTATATTAAGAATCATTACAATATTACAATAGGCTCAGAGTGAGATCAATACCAACAACTCAATGGATCTCCTCTAACCATCTAACTCTATCTTTGATGTTGCTACTTCCTTTTCTCTAGAGCTCTACCTCTTTCTTCTTTGCTCCACTCGATCAATTGACAAACTACCTCACATTCTTATAACACCTTCCTGTAGTCCATGTAGCCTTATAGAATCAAGGAAATATTAACTGCCTTGCCGAATCACCTTTTTACATTTCCATGTTCCCTTGTGCTGTTGACATTAATCATTGGAGAAGATTTCCTGGTGATTCCTTTCTTGATTTTGGTGTGCATATTCTTTATTTTTGGCACAACTGTCAAAAACCCAGACCAACGTGCACTTGGTAGACTTTGAGGTTGGCACGCAGTATGCATTAGATTAGGTGTGCACACAACTTGGGATGAGCACAAACAAATTCATTTGTGCACGCGCACAAAATTAACCCAAAACTTTGGGTGCCATTAGGCCCCCACCACTACTACTTGAATTGTCTTTGAGCCAAGATATTCATGGAATTAATGACCCAATGAAAGGCACAATGCTTTTGATTTCTTGCATGAGCTCGTTAAATTGGCGCTTGAGCTCATTAAAGTAACCTTGGAGCTATTGTTTAAGATGAAAAACCACCTTGGCTTCCACGACCGTGACCTGAGAAGCTGTCAGGTCTTGTATTGTTGAGTTTCTCAATTAGAGGGATGGAAGCAACATGCGCATCAGAGAGATATGTAAACAAATTCAAGGCCTTATTGACTACCACCAAGATCATATCAAACATATTCTACTGTTGAGGTCAAGCTGTATTGATTTCCTTTGTTTTTTTGATAATGGATAACATCACAACAAATCACTCTATAGGAATTAATGAAGCCAAATCTATCTTTTGTTGGGAAATCTCTACTTCAGCTGCTCGAACTAGATCATAGATCATAGTTACCTTTGCAAGACCCTCTAAATAGTCCCAGAGATTAAAAATTTGAGTAACCAATGTGGAAAGTTGTTGGGCACAAATTTGACCCTCCTGGATGACTGCTTCGGCAGGATAAAAATGTGACTGTAGTTCTATCTCCTTTGGCATCATTTGTTGAGTCAGTGCATGGATTTTGAGATTCTGGGATTGCATGACATGAAAGAACTGGATGAAAACTATAATTTTCTGTAGGGCTGGAAGTTCTGGTTGTACCCGTTCCTGCTGATACACCTGAGAATAAGCCTTGTTAATAGTAGTGACTATTTCATTATGATTGATGAGGACAACTGCACATTGGCCCCAAGTTTATGAATGTGCAACCACTTTAGCAATGTGTAATTATTGTAAATTTTCCTGGGCCTATTCAACTTCCTAATGCGTGCAAGATTCCTGTTGTAATTGGGATCTCATGGTGGAATGAATGGGAAGTTATTTTTCGTATTGAAGACGTAGTTGGGACTTATCATGACTAATATTTTGGTTGCGTTCCCCCAGTTTGTGGACCATGGTAGTGATACAACTTTGGATTTCAGATGTAGGAACCTGTGACAAGTCTATTTCCATCCTTGTCTAGATGGAAGGGATCTCTACGAGTGGATCAACACTCAACACTCTGCGTGGACTTACTCTTGAAACATCGATGGTTGGAGTAGATGAGGGTGGGAATTATGGTGGGGATGACAAAGTGAATTGTTGGACCGTAATATGCATCTTCCGCATCATGTCATTTTTGGAGGCTTGTTGTATGGCCAACTGCACACAAATATCCTTCACCAATTTTTCTACTTGTCGGCTTTGAGTGGGAGAACCCACCTTGGTTTAATTTTGGGTTGTTGTACACCAACGTTTGTTGGATATGGATTGGGGTTTGGATGAGGAAGTGAGAAATGTATCTTCTTCTTCAATAAGGGTTGGATGTGGGGGAGGTAAGAGATCTCTTTTGAAACCATAATCAATTTCGATATGAGTTGCAGCCTAAGTTTTGGATGCCCGCTTTCACCTTTTTGTTGCTGCAATGTCTACCAAATCCTTTTCGCCAAATTCTGCAATCAATTTTAACTTTCTTCTATATTGAGAAAATGAAGTTGATGTGTTAGAGATACCTGTCCTCTTGACCATTATGATCACAAATCTGTTGCCATCGAAAAATCTTAGAAATGAATGATGACTTAGATGACAGCACAAATGCATGAGGTTTTTTGTCCGGGGGGCATCGTGCATGTTCCTGTGCAGCTGTGTGATATTCTACTGGTGGAATATATGGATGCAAGGACCCTAGGTGGGTCACAATGTATCCTCATGCAAGTGAAACCGATCATCTTCCACCTGGGAGGTACGAGAGAAGGATTAGTTGGTTTGGGTAGGATCCATTGACTAATCAATTCTTTCGTAGTGATTCCTGAGTAGTTTATGTGCTTAATGGGTTTTGGGAAGAGTTGTGCAGGGAAAATTTCTTCATGGGGTCTTAAAGGTTGTATGAACTTCTCAATGTAGAATCAGGGAACCGATGACATAGGTTTTTTCTTGCGAAGCATGCATCAGACATTCATATACTGACTACATGTATTGTGCCACTTCTTAGCTATCCAACACCTTTCGCAAGGGAAAATGTATCGACAAATGTCTACATATGGTATAAATATTTCATGTATGGATGCTTCGAAAACTACCCATTCATGATAAGGTTCTCGATGTGTAACCCGCCATCATGCAGGAATTCATATAAGAATTGTATCAAGTGTGCAATCCCTGTGATGTTCGAGGATATGTTGTATCCAGGAAATAAATGTGTCCACCGATTCTGAGCCATTGTATCGATATGATACAAATTCATCCTTTCACTCATCTGAAAAGATATGCATGCACCCCCTTGTTGACACTCATATAGCTTATTTTTCCACCTCTCCATGACATCCTCAGAATCCATGTCGTAGGACTTGACACTTCTCCAACTTAATTCTCCATCTGCTATGGGGTTGATGTAATCCTTCCTGTTCCCAATGATCTTATAAATATTTTCAATGACTGAGCTCCGTGCATCTTCATCCACTAGCTCATTGTATCCATATCCTCCATATGGATCCAGAGGTGTGACCACACACAGGGTGTCTGTTCCAAATGACATCTTCCTTTTCTTTAAATGCCACACCACATTATTATCAAAGGCCCAATCAATGGTGAGTAAGGAAATATATGGATCAGATTCATCCATAATTTTGATGACCTCAAATTCATCCTTTGTTTTTAATCCTTCTATATTCACTTCCACTTTCTCAAGTCGACCTACTGGGTAGATATTGTATTGATTTTCCAACCACAACTGGATGGACAACCATACCAATTTTGGTTTACCCATAACCTCCCAAGATTTCTTTGGAAATATATTCATGTTGGAACCCAGATCCAACATGACACCATCCATGTCATATCCACCAAGTTATACTATCATCTTAAACTCTCATCCAATGTTATTTTTATTGCTGACCTGACATACATATGTTTCTGGCAGTGGAGCTGATATGGTTGCCTCCACTCCTTATTCCCTCATGTAAGTAACTAACATTTGTGTCAACTTAATTGTAGCCTTTGGATCATTCAATAATCACAAACAACAATGCAAGAAAGAACTTACTTGGTATTCATATTCTTCCTTGTGACCTAAGTCATGCAAGGCTTCTATGAGCGCTTCATGTTGAAATTCCTCTAGGTGATGATATTCACGTGCTTTCTACTCAACTCTTCAAAACTCATTTTTTTGTGAGATTCTTCTAATGAACTTTGCATCGCGCACTATATTTCTTTGTGCACACGAGATTCCTCCAAATATCATTGTGTCACACGTTGTAATTCTTCAAGGGCCCGAGCCTCTTCCAACGAACTATGCATCATATGTTGTACCTCTTCATGAATCTGAGTTTCCTCCAGTGAACTTTATGTATCCCTCTGCACTTGTTCTCGAATTACATCCTCCTCAATTGACCTTTGAGTTGTGCATTGCAGCTCCTCAAATGCTCTTTCTTCTTCCACTGCTATCTGCGCATAACATATGAACTATTTTTGTTTGTAAACATCAAACTTGTGGGGGGGGGTTGTGCTACATTCCTCATATTCCTCTTTGGCTTCTGATCTGAGCCCTCACCATGCTCAAAGTATTCTCCTTTCTTGGGTCCTCCTTAGGTTACTTATCGAAAATCAATCTCCTTGTTCTTCTTCTTATTCTTGTGTGGCTCCACATGTACCATGTTGTAGTTGGCCTTCTTCTCTTCCCACTTTTTCAACAAGTTAGGACAGTCTTTGGTGGCATGCTTGAGAATGTAGCAATATGCACAAAGCACACATGGTTGGGTACAAAATCGTGATAGATGATGAATTTATCCACAATTGAACAAACGAGGGGTCCACCTCCCCCTCTGCCATATCCTTAGTCGCGACCACACCCATATCCACTTCTGAGACCGCCTTGGTATCTGCCTCTTTCATCACTACTGCACTCAACACCCTTCTGCTCTTCATGTAACCATAATACATCATGAGTGTTATCTTGCATAAATTGGAGTGAGCAATAGTTATTGACATCATGCCCCATAAATTTACAAAACTCATAGAACGAAGTATGGTTCATCATTTGGTACTTTTGCAAAATTTGGCAACAGGGTGGTACATGGCCCAATTGTCTACATATGTCACACCATTTTGTCTTTCCATATGGAAATGGACTCAGTACACCTATCACTACATAATTTGGAAATATAGGGAATTTGTACCTACGATGCCCCTCTGAGAGACAAGTGGTACACCATACATGATTGTGCACGACCTTCGTCTTGGTCATATCTTGCAATTGCATCGTCAGGTTGGCTAGTTGTGACTACACCTGCGCCAAACCTAATGACATATCTTCCCCTCCTGGCGTAGATTCTAGATGCATTGCAATATCTACCACCTATTCTCAAGTCATCACCTTCTGCTGAGTGAGCGAGACTTGGATATGGGGAAGTAGCCCCAAAATAAACCACTCTCTATGCTGCATGTACTAGATTTGGAACATTATCCTATCCAATAAAATATTAAACCACAGGTTATAATCCCACACGGTCTTTCCTTCCTTCTATTTGATCTCTTTTATATCCATGATACATTGAGACTCTGACTTAGGTTTCTGGAATTACCTAAGAACATATTTCTTAATATCTATCAGGGACCTCGTCTGGCCTGCTAATACAATGGCCTTGTACTTCATGTACCACATCAAGGATCTGACCTTGAACAAGGTTTCCATTTGTGCAATCTTTGTTGCTTCATCTGTGATCCTCTTCATAGAACATATTGCTTTGCATGTGAACCAATGTAGTTCCACATCATCCTTACCCGTTATGTGGAACACGGGTAGCCTCAGGGTGTTATCCTAATTCACCATTGTCACTCTTCGACCAACTTCGCTACTCTGACTGATGGTTGTGAAACTTCTTGATAATGATACTCTTCTAGGTGAAGTATCACCGACTTCACCTTATTCTTCACTTGTTTATTCTCTTATTCCTTGTTCTACTCCTTCTCCAACTCGAATCACTTCACTATCTGTTGTTATTTCCTCTTGATTACAAACGCGCAAGGGGGGTAGTTCAAAGGGGGGGGGGTAAGTCCATCTCCTTCTGAAATTTCTTGTGAGGGGACCCAAATATTTTCCTACTTGTAGCCACACAAGACCATCCAATATCACCAATTCATCTCCCCCACCAATAGGGGAGCCTCCATATTCCTCTACTATCTGCGCACCACTACTCTACACACCATCTTCCTCTCCTAACATTTCACCATTGTTCTGCACTCCATTTGTTTCTCTTATCAACACACAACTACTTTGTGCTTCATCTTCCTCTAAGTTTGTGGCACTCTGCAACAACCAAGGGGTGTAGACTTCGTCACGTAGGCCCTTACTACCACCACCACCACCACCACTGCTACCGGTATCCCCACTGGATACCCTATCCTCAATGCCACACCTCTTCGTGGACCTATATTCATCTGTGCTCCTCTATGACACTACATACTCTTCCACACTACCACCTAGTGTAGTTTCTTTTGTCTTCATGTTGGGACCGACCCTTCATCGTGTGTCATTGGATAACTCTTTTCCACTCCTCTTCTCTACTTTCCTTCTTAGCTCAACTCTTCTTGCATATCTATCGACTCTTTTTCGCCTATGCTCCTCTGGGTCCATTCCATTCCTCACATCATATTGAAAATTTATAGATCCTCATCAACGAATCCATTTCCTCTCTCACTTTCCCCCATCCTTGCAACTCCCCCCGGTGCTAGGGGATTTTACTCAACCATTCTATCCGGATCCATGCACATCAACCCTTTCTCCATGAACAACATCTTTATCTAGAGTGGTATCCTATATCTTGTAACATTTGTTTTCTCCGACCTTCTATGAACTTTATTTTAGCCTCGCTGAAAGAATCAATGTACTCCACAACAAACTCAATAATATATCCCTCTTTTACTTGAGAAAACTAGAATTCAATAGCCCGAGTCCACTTGTTATCCAACACTTTCAATCTCTCAAGTGTGGCTTGATCCTAAACCACTGGTTCTAAAGGCCAAATGGTAGAATTGGTATCAATTTTCCTTTTCAACCATTCATACAACAAACAAATAAATTCAACAAAGAAAATATCATGCATATCAGTGTAAAGATAGTCATCTTTCCACCTCTTCACATTCACTCTCATCCCCTAAGTCTCTCGCAGGGAAAACTCATGCTCTTTTGTAGTTATCCAGTTTTGAATTTCCTCCTGAGATGGATACCACCTCATGTATTGCCTTCATTATTCCCTATAAGGCTTTCAGGTCCTGAAAACATAACCATTTGTCGGAGTTTTATTCCACACTTGCATGTGTCCTTCTTAATACTAGGGATTTTATACCTAGGGTTCATCCAGAGATGACCAAAAAATACTCCAGATCATCGACATATCAATCCTCGACCAAGGCCGAGGAAGGTATCACCTGAGACACAAAGGGTATCATATGTACCATAAGGTATTGTGACATGGATGAATGATTATGCAGACCATGATCCATCTGGGATGGTGTTAATACATTCCATATCCGATGACTTACTGTTCTACTAAGTAAAACAATACACACACATATCTAAATAACACATGATAGACACACAATAGATTAGAACTGTCACAACTTTATTATTCCTTTCATTCCATTCAACTCAAACATACAATATACATTAAGAAGACTATATTTGACATCAACAAGGCTTCATATCTTCTTTAGATAGCTTCTCATAAATACAACATAGTGCACAATGTGCATCCTTTAAAGACTTTGGACATATGACAGACTCAAAATTATATTATTAAGCATTACAATATTACAACAGGATCAAAGTGAGCTCGATACCAACAACTCAATGGATCCGATCTAACCATCTAACTCTATCTCTGATGTCGCTGCTTCTTTTTACAACTTTCTCTACTCGAGAGCTCTGCCTCTTTCTGCTTTGCTCCACTCGCTTGACTAAAAAATGGCCTTGCACGCTTCTGACACCTTCTTGTAGTCCACGTATCCTCATGGAATCAAGGAAATCTTAACTATCTCACTAGCTCACCTTTTGTAAAATCCACGTTCCCTTCTGCCACTGGAAATAATCATTGGAGAATATTTTTCGATGATTCCTTTCTTGATTCTAGTGTACAACTTATTTATTTTTGGCACAACTGTCAAAAACCCGGATCAACGTGTGTTTGGTAGACTTTAGGCTTAGCACACAATATCAAAACTCAGTCTGATGCATACTTCTTTTCATTATTTGCGCATCATCTTAGGTGCACAAAAAACTTGGGATGAGTGCACACAACTTTATTCTTGCACATGCGAAATGAACCCAAAGCTTTGAGTGCCAACAATCAACAAATAAAATTCAATGGTTCAAAAGAAAAACCCGATATTCTGAGTTCTAGTTTATTAGAGATAGACTACCTTATGGAGTCACCATTTTTTGATTCATAATTCGTCACCTATTATAATATCTTGCAAAGGGTTGCAAATCCTGTATATATTTTATAAGTTTTTAATTACTATAATAGGTGGGGTCCCTAGGATAAAAGTTGAAATGATATGTTTTCATATGACATTCTTTTCATCATAATGGTATGGTATTATTTTCAATTTGGGCATCATCACATAATTGGTATTTAAAAAAAGTTAGTGGAAGAAACTGTGATTTGAGGATCCTGATTGGATTTTTCTTCATTATGTTGAAAGAGATATGTCTATATTTGGATATGGTAAAAAATCTCACACTTAATTGGTTTGAATGACTAGTACATACACTTTATGTTTTGAATATACTACGTGCAGTTTGAAAGGTTTCATAAAGTTATAAGAGTGATAGCTAACATCATACTTATTGGCTTTACATTGAAAAACGTGTTCAAAACAAAACATACAAGGTATATACATCATAAGTTCGACGTGCCTTTGACATGGTATTGGATATAAGTAAGGTTATGGTGATATAACCTTTATGTTTGAAATATTATGAGTATTGATGGATTTCGTTTGATATGGAAAAAATAACATAAACTTTGACTTGATATATTGCAATCCTTAAAGGACCCATGTTTGTTGTACATCTGTAGAGGTAGTGCAACCACTCATATTCAAACAAGTATAAGACAATTTTGCTACCATCAAAGGTATGTATTTGAACAGTTTTGAAAAAGCATTATGTTGCAATTTTTGTTCTTAAATGGATTAGTTGGGCTCTATTAGTTGCTGCAAGCAAAATATTTCTTTTCCTTTATATTTCGTCAAATATCTCGGTGAAATATGTAAGAAATGTTTGAAGTTGTTGTTTACAAGGAGTTTAATGTTGTTTTGGTGGCAAGAATTGTTGTGGGTATGTGGTTTTTATACCATTTGTTGTCATTATTCCATTATATCATTTTCCATTTTCATTTTCTCATTCTTGAAGAGTTTGAGTGTCGGGTTTTAAATTAGTAGGTCAATTTGAAAGTGGTTGAGACCCATAGTCAAGATTGTGAAATACGACATGGGTTCTAGTTTAGAATTGTATTGAATCCTAGTTATACTTGTGTTTTCCTTAGCTCATATTGGTTGTTTTCCCATCCACATTTGATTTCCTCTGTGGAAGAATTATGACTAGAAATAAATTTATTCTTATGCTCATGGTTGAAAGCCCATTACTCATTGTCAATATGGTCATTTAAAAAGAGAAGAATCTTTCGAGCTCTTGTCAAAGTTTCAATGTGTACTTTTCTGAATTGGCATTTATTTGGGATCACCCTCATGGTCTTCATCGTATAGCAACATACTCTTTTCAAAATATATATCTAAAACCCACAGTTTTGAAAAATAACGAGTAATCATATGTTTTGATAACACATTCTTGGAGGATGGGTAATGAACATCAATCAATGATACATAACAATTGATTCCTATAGATGATATAAGGAATGGAATGAAAGTTTTAGTTAAAGTTTCTCAAATATATAACATACATATTTTGACCATATATACAAGTTTAAAGAAAGGTATATAATGGAAGTAATGGGTTGAGTTAAAAATGGTTTTACATGAAATTTTATATATTAACCCCTCATTTTAATCACTTTTCATAAGTATATTCCCGACATCATTTATCCCGACCATTCATAATTTCATTTCCATATATTTTTCATATTTTCCTTGTTCATGTTTCTAAATACATTGAGTTGTTTGTATACAAGAGGCATTGAAATAATTATCAACCAAAAGAAATTCATAGTGAAGAGTATGAGTTTGGGTTTTCTTCCCTTTTTTACATCATCCCCTTTCATTTTCCCCCTTTTACTTGATTTTCTATGCTATTAGACAGAGCCTTACGAAACCACATTTAACAAATTTTGTAGTGAATGATTATCTTACTGTGAATGTTTTTGACTGATTGAAATGGAAATGATTTTAGATGAGTTTCTTTTATAGAGGCAATAAGGAATGTAACAAAGGTGGAAATAGAGGGAATAGAGACAGAAGGGGAAGATTACAAAATGTATTTTGGAAACAAGGGAGACACAAGAGAATGTGTTTTTCCACACAATTTGATGCAGATTATGAAGAAATTAACCAAGTAGTACAAACTGGCTATCTGAACATTGGTGAGAATCCAACATTGCCTCAACCTTTAACTCCTCTTAATTATACCTTCCAACCACATCCCAACATTGCATATTTTCCTGAGTGCTTTGTCCAACTATCCCATGATGGTTGGGACATAAACCATGAAAATTATCCCTTTGGTATTGTTATCGCACAGTTTGTATCTAAGTCAAATGGCTATGAAGTAGAAGACCAAACTGGCGTAACATGAACCTATCCCACCCAATGTCACCATGATGGGGAGGTTCTTTCTCTTTAGGGAGGTTAGGCCTAGGGGAGATGTCCCCGATAACCTGGAGTTTTGAAGAGGCAAAAGTTAAAAAGTCAAAGTAAAGTTCCCTCTTCATAGGTCACCACCAAAACAGATAGTCCCGACTAAACAACCAATAATGAAGTGTAGGCCCAAAGAAGAACGCCTGACAAAACAAAGCAACAACAAACCAATATATGCAAGCTATGATTCAATGGGTTAGTACTTCATAAGAATATCTGACATCAATATATAAGAAATTATAACAATAAATATTGACGAAGTCAATGTTTGTTAATATAGCAATGAAATAATAGCACTCAACCAATAAATATCAAGATGATGTAGCAATCAATGTATCCAATCAATCCTTAATTCAATAAATGCATTAAACCACCATCCAATTGCCTATAAAAGGAATATTGTTGCGTCAAGATGAAGTAACCAAGGGTGAAGTCAACCTTCTTAGGGTTAGCAGTTAGTTAGGGTTTCAATTTAGCAAAGGTTTTGAGAGTTGTCTGATCACTTTCACTTCAACGCTGGAGATCCAAGATCAGTGCCTAAGGGTTAATGGAGTCAATTTAGAAGAGGATGCAAGGGTTGAAGGAGGAAGACTAATGCCTAGAGGGAAGGGTTCTGAAGTGCTGCTATGGCAGGGTCTCAGAATCAAAACCCTAGGGGAGAGAGGCTCACTCCAGTGTTGCTAAAGCAAGGCCTCTTTCTCTCTCCTCCTTCCTTAGGTTAACTTGGCAAAATGGCTAGCATGAAAGATAAATCAAGACTAGAGAGTGTAGTGGGGGGGAGTGTTGCTATAGCAAGGCTCTATCACCAAACCCTAGAAGCAGGACGACCCTAGGTGTAGATAACCTAGGCTTGGGACATCTCCTCCTTCTTGACTTCATAAAGTATGACTAGCTCAGGGAGAAGAAGAAATAAGAGTGTAGCTATGGATAGGCTCTTCCTTCCTTCTTTAATGGCTGAAAATTTCTCTTTTAGGGGACATGAAACAAGGACCTACTTGTGTGCTTGTCACCTAGGGTTTTTTTTATCAGAAAATTATAAACATATGCAAGAATATAAGACTACAACCATTCAATCAAGAAGTTTTGCAGAAAAAACACTTACATATCACCATGAAATAACATGAAAACCCTAGTTGTAAACCTTCCTTCAAGAGAAATACCTAAAAATGCCAAGAAATGCCTTCCTTCAACAAGTGCGCTTCACTAAACCAAAAACATTACCCAAGTAGGGCGTAAAAATTAGATATCACTAATGAGTGAGTGATGTGTTATGTTAAAAATGAGGATAAAACTCCTCAATATATACTGTATAAATGACCTTAATTAATTTTAGGTCATAGAAATGGTTGACAAGACCACAATATTGTTTTTACATTAAATTGTCAAATAAAAACCCTAACTGACCTGTAAAAAAGGTAAACTCCCCTTCAAGGGAGGTGCTATCCCCTTTTAGGGCAGATGAGACATCCAAGAGCAAAACGTTAGCCCCCTAGGGGCCTCTCCAACATGCCACATGTGCCACTGCTACCTAGTCTGCCTCCATGAATGTCCATGAAGCTGGATGACATCATGGTGAGGGTGGGGGCATCCAGAGCCTTCCAAGGCCAACGTTCCACTGAAAAGGGGTCATTCCCCCTAGGTCAGGCTCCTCCAAAGTGCCTCTAATGGAACACCCTCTTCTTCTCCAGTGCAAGACCATAATCAACCACTGCCCTGTCTCTGCTCACTGATGGGGGTCTCATCATCCATCTGGTGGGCTCTTCAGCCCCTTGGAGGTCCGAACTGATCATCTAACCATGTGTACTAGTCCAAATGGTACCTGTTCATCGGGCATGATCCTGCACATCAGAAGCTACACCCTCCATGGGCTCATCAGTCACCGGGATCATAGCAATGTTAATCACGTTTCATCATAAATATTATCAAACATATGCATAAGACCTTAATACATCAGTCAATAGCTCAAAGACATTACAAAAACCTACAATACAAGACTGGAGAAAAAGACAAGACGTCCTATTGGGCTAGTATCCACAAGAAAGGGGAAGTTTCCAGGAAGGTTTCATCCAAGCCATGTAAGTGAGGTGATGTTGCTGGGGATGTCTAGACATGTGAGTGAAGTGAGAGCCAGGGATGCATGATATTATCTATGGGTGCCTTTGTAGAAGGTGATTTGTACCTGTCATGGATGCAATTATTCCAAGCCCGTTCTTGCCTTTATTTTTTTCTTTTATTTTCTTTTTCTTCCTCTTTTTCTTTTTATTCAAGGGCTAACCAGAGGACACTGCCTTGGCATGGTGACCAGAGCTGACAGTGTTACCCACAAGTACTTTCATAGAGATGATAAGGATGGCTTGTGATGAGACCCCCTTTCACTTGGCCATGCAACCAAAGGTCACTACCTTGGCATGGTAACCAGATGGTGGCAATGTCATACTGTTAGGTACCCATGAACCTAATAGGCTGGCTCGTGATGAGACCCCCTATCCTCTTGACTAGGTCTTGTTTATATTTTTCGGGTCCCTCTTGTTTCTTATGAAGAGGATTTTTATTGCCTTCTCTGGGATCCCTAGACGAAGCATCTCAACGTTTTATTTCTAGGATTTTATCTTTTACCAGCTTCTTTTACCTTCTAGGCCTTTATCCCCTTCTTCCCACGAGATAAGGTGCAATCCTAAAAATAGATCAACCCAATGCACAGACAAGGGGAATGGGACAAGTGAGCGGGAGATAAGATGAAATAGTGGTGTTATGAGGGGAG
This sequence comes from Picea engelmannii, assembly GCA_009831015.1. Classification (NCBI taxonomy): domain Eukaryota; kingdom Viridiplantae; phylum Streptophyta; class Pinopsida; order Pinales; family Pinaceae; genus Picea; species Picea engelmannii. The sequence continues at coordinate 510,979 of ML787204.1, read as the reverse complement.
CAGACGATGGATTTTTAGAAATCCCGCAGTGGCAAACCCAGACCTATGGGCACAGGCTTGCTAGGATACCCTTTCAATCTCCCATAACATGGTCAAGTGGGATAATGTAATATCCAAGCGGTTGTTAGAGATAAAATGAATCAGATGGATATATTCAAAGGTTTTAATGATCAAAAGTGACACATACCATGATACCTGGACCAATTACCTCATGGAGCAAGAACCTCCTCTGATACAAGACCAAGCCGAAGGTGATGAATGCTACTACTGCTGACAAGATGAATCTGATGAGAGAAGAAAAGGATGGGCCCTCCAGGGCTATGCTCGGGTCAATCCTTCTCTCGGTACTCCATGTATAGGAACTAGGGGCCTCAAGACATGATCTCCTGGTTATCCCTAAAAAATAAGGATAACATCTGGCTCCAACTCGGGGACATGTGCTCATCGTAGAGCTCATGAGAACCTTAGCATCTCTGGTAGAACCTGCAGACCTGCTCAAACTCGATAGGGGCATTAATAATAAAAATGGGGTGGTAATTCCACCCCAGCATACATACATACATACATACATACACACACACACACACACACACACACACACACACACACACACACACACACACACACACACACACACACACACACACACACACACACACACACACACACACNACAAACACACACACACACACACATATATATATATACTGAAAATAAAACAATCAACAATGCTAATGTGGAAGCAAACTAACATGAAATGCAAATGGTATAATACACAAAAAATGCCTACTTACCTACACTTACCTGTGAAATCAGGTCCCCCCACCTTGGTGGGGTTTGAGGAGGTGCCCGATGATGGGTAATGGGCACCTTCTTCCCTCCAGAGTGGATAGATAATGTGAGTCATTAACCGATTCCATTCCAACCTTGAAGGGTCCGAGCCATGACTGAGTGCTTCCTTTTACATTAGTTGTCTCTCCTTTCTGGGTATCCCACATCCATACCATGTCTCCCTCCTTGTACTTTCTAACTTTGTATTTGGTCATTCCTTGGAAAACCCTGGTGTATTGTGCTGAGGGAGGGGGTTGGGCTTCTGTTGTAAAAACCTCTTGTTGAGATGGGTGGATTTGTATGTCATCTTCATGTTTCTTTAATATCTTCACCATCCTGATTTCTTTGTTCTTGAATTCATATAGGAGTTGTTGATATTCTTCTCTCTTGGGCCATTCAATCTGATCAAAGTCCTCCTCTGTTGCAATGGGCATGTCTTTTGGAGAATACTTTTGAAGAGTTTGTATCATCTCGTTTTGTGCTTTATCATTATCAATGGGGTGAATAATATCCTTCACATGGTCCCCAGTTATTGGCACATTGAGTAGACGACCTACTGTTCCATTTTTCAAAGGCAATTGCAAGAATGTGAGGTCCATCTCAAGGGTGCCACCTAACATTGTAGCAAACTTCCTAGATAACAAAATTCCCCACACATCTGGGACATCAACCAACACAATGTCAACGTGGACCATCTTTTCAGGGTACTCCTTCAAGCGAACTTCAACATTCTCAACCACCCCATGTGTGGGTATGGCTTTAGATTAAAAACCACATACATTTCTATAAGGCCGTGTGACCTTCAAACCCACTTGTCGCATGACTTGTAGTGACATCATGTTGGCACCAACACCTGTATCTAACATGAAATTATTGAGATTTTTTCCATTCATTTTCAAAGTCATGAAGAAAGGAGGTTTTTCACCATATTGGACCCTGAAGTGATCAACTTGCAACATAATAGGGGGGTCCATAGGCTCATCTGATCCCGAAAAGAAAGAGTCAAATTGTTCCTTCATAGATGGGATCTTGATTTCTTCCCTTAGGGGGATGTTTACATGCATCTTTGATAATGCCCCTTTGAAGTCAAAATTCAGGTCAACCTTGTCAGCCTTGGATGTCTTGGGAAGAAGCATTTCCAAGGGTGGGGGCTTTGTTTGATCAACAGTTGGTTGTTTCAAATTATTTCTTCTGTACACCTGAAATTCTTGTTTCTTTATCTTTTCTCGTGATTCTTGATCCAGGTTGTTTATTACCGCCATCCTTGCTGATCTGGTTGCTTCTTTCATAGCTTCCTGATGTTCTGCATCTATGATATTTATTTGAGGAAAATCCATGAAACAATCCATGTTGTTGACTTGTTGATGGCCACTATTGTAGGGGCACTCATGTTCCAAATGTGCTTCGCTGCATTCCAGGCACCAAGGATTTTCATCAACAACATTTGCAGGGGCCAAAGTATTCAAAACTTCATGTTCATTCTTTGGTTTATAAAATTGCCCCCCTTTCTAGAATTTCCCTTTGTACGGGGCCCTGGGTGTCTGGGTTTGAGATCTTTCCAACTTGACGATCCTTCTCATCATTTCCTCTTGATTCTTTATGATGCCATCCATAGAATCTTGTAGTTTGGCAATACGGGTACATAGATATGAAGTAGTCTCAGCATTGTGAACTATCTTCGGTTTAATGTCTATTCTCCCCCTTGGGTTAGCAAAAGGCTCAATCTTGGATGAAAAAAGGTTTCCCTCTATTTTAGTAGCGAGCTCTTGGGCTTCTTGAATGGACTGGGGTTTTTTGTCTCTAAGAATATACCCTAGTTGGCCATTGAAAGATTTGGCGTAAATATGGACGAGGTAGTCATCTTTCGGATGATGTCTTGCGGGAATTCTTTGCACTAAAGTCTCTAATCTGGTGTGGAACTCCTGAATAGACTCATTTTCATATTTGGCAAGGTTATTTAGTCGTGTGAGAAGCATATTAGGGTCTTCTTTGACACTCCATCTTTTGAGAAAGGCCTCTTCAAGTCTGTCCATAGTTTTGATGCTTCCATCGAGAAGGCTTAGGTACCAATGCCTTGAGGCATCATAAAGAGTAGCGGAGAACAACTTCATGACTAGATATTCAACATCATCACTAATGGGGTGAAGCTGAAAGAATGCCCAAAAGTTTCTCATATGCTCTTCGACACTGATTGCATCAGTACCGGTAAATTTAGGCAACCACTTCTCATACTTGGGTGGCATTTGCCTAGAGTAGCCAGGTATGGATGACATGTCTAACGGCTTGAAAAGAGTAGATGACCATTGTCTTTGATTGTTGGCTAGGTTCATTGTAGTGGTCTGAGAGCTAGACATGATTCTTAAAGGAAGGCTCTTCCCGAAAAGTGATTTGACAGCAGGAGAGTTCAAGGGAGGCTTCCTTATGAAAGATAAAGGAGGATTATTGAATCTCCTCTTAGTTTGTGGAGTCGTCAGATAGTTTTCTTGAAACTACCAAAGAAAAGGGGAAAAACACCCTAGTGGAGTCGCTGGGTAAGCTTGTAAGAAAGGTCTCTGAGGCAAGTCTTACCGAAAAGATGTGTTGTTTGAGGAGAATTGACTCAGTGTTCCCCGACAATGGTGCCAAAATGTTATCGCACAGTTTGTAGATAGTTCAAATGGGTATGAAGTAGAAGTCCAAACTGGCGTAAAAGGAACCTATCCCACCCAATGTCACCATGATGGGGAGGTTATTTCTCTTCAGGGAGGTTAGGCCCAGGGGAGACATCCCTGGTAACCTGGATTTTTGAAGAGGCAAAAGTTTAAAAGTCAAAGTAAAGTTCCCTCTTCACAGGTCACCACCAAAACAGATAATCACGGAAAAACAACCAATAATGAAGTGTAGGCCCAAAGAAGAACACCTGCCCGGAACAAAGAAACAACAAACCAATATATGCAAGCTATGATTCAATGGGTTAGTACTTCATAAGACTATTTGACATCAATATATAAGAAATTATAACAATAAATATTGATGAAGTCAATGTTTGTTAATATAGCAATGAAATAATAAAACTCCACCAATAAATATCAATATGATGTAGAAATCAATGTATCCAATCAATCCTTGATTCAATAAATGCATTAAACCACCATCCAATTTCCTATAAAAGGAATATTGTTGCGTCAAGATGAAGTAACCAAGGGTGACTTCAACCTTCTTAGGGTTAGTAGTTAGTAAGGGTTTCAATTTAGCAAAGGTTTTGAGAGTTGTTTGATCACTTTCACTTCAATGTTGGATATCCAAGATCAGTGCCTAAGGGTTAATGGAGTCAATTTATAAGAGGACGAAAGGGTTGAAGGAGGAAGACTAAGGACTAGAGGGAAGGGTTCTGAAGTGCTGCTATGGCAGGGCCTCAGAATCAAAACCCTAGGAGAGAGAGGCTCACTCTGGTGTTTCTAAAGAAAGGCCTTGTGCTCTCTCCTCCTTCCTTAGGTTAACTTGGCAAAACGGCTTGCATGAAAGATAAATCAAGACTATAGAGTGTAGTGGGGGAGAGTGTTTCTATAGCAAGGCTCTATCACCAAACCCTAGAAGCAGGATGTCCCTAGGTGTAGATAACCTAGGCTTGGGATGTCTCCTCCTTCTTGACTTCAGAAAGTACGACTAGCTTAGGGAGAAGAAGCAATAAGAGTGTAGCTTTGGCTAGGCTCTTCCTTCCTTCTTCAATGGCTGAAAATTTCTTTTATGGGACATGAAACAAGGCCCTACTTGTGTGCTTGTCACCTAGGGTTTTTTTTATCAGAAAATTATAAACATATGCAAGAATATAAGACTACAACCATTCAATCAAGAAGTTTTGCAAAAAAAACACTTACATATCACCATGAAATAACATGCAAACCCTAGTTGTAAACCTTCCTTCAAGAGAAATGACCAAAAATGTCAAGAAATGCCTTCCTTCAACAAGTGCACCTCACTAAACCAACAAAATTACCCAAGTAGGGCGCAAAAATCAGACCTCACTAATGAGTGAGTGATGTGTTATGTTAAAAATGAGGCTAAAACTCCTCAATATATAATGTATAAATGACCTTAATTAATTTTAGGTCATAAAAATGGACGACAAGACCACAATACTATTTTTACATTAAATTGTGAAATTAAAACCCTAACTGAGCTGTAAAAAAGGTAAAATCCCCTTCAAGGGAGGCGCTAGCCCCTTTTAGGGCAGATGCGACATCCAGAAGAAAAACGTTAGCCCCCTAGGGGCCTCTCCAACATGCCACATGTGCTACTCCTGCCCAGTCTGCCTCCATGAATGTCCATGAAGCTGGATGATGACATGGTGAGGATGGGGGTGTCCAGAGCCTTCCAAGGCCAACGTTCCAATGAAAAGGGGTCATTCTCCCTAGGACGGGCTCTGCCAAAGTGCCTTTGATGGAACACATTCTTCTTCTCCAGTGCAAGACCCTAATCAACCACTGTCCTATCTTTGCCCACTGATGGGGGTCTTAGCATCCATCTAGTGGGCTCTTCAACCCCATGGAGGTCCGAACTGATCATCTCCCCATGTGTACCAGTCCAAATGGTACCTGTTCGTCGAGCATGATCCTGCACATCAGAAGCTATGCCCTCCATGGGCCCATCAGTCACTAGGATCATAGCAATGTTAAACATGTTTCATCATCAATATTATCAAACATATGCATAAGACCCTAATACATCGGTCAATATCTCAAAGACATTACAAAAACCTACAATACAAGACTGGAGAAAAAGACAAGACGTCCTATTGGGCTAATATCCACAAGAAAGGGGAAGTTTCTAGGAAGGTTTCATCCAAGCCATGTAACTGAGGTGATGTGGCTGGGGATGTCCAGACATGTGGGTGAAGTGAGAGCTAGGGATGCATGATGTTATTTGTGGGTGCCTTTGTAGAAGGTAAGTCGTACCTGTCATGGATGCAATTTTTCCAAGCCCGTTATTGTCTTTATTCTTTTATTTTATTTGTTTTTTCTTTTTCTTTTTCTTTTTATTCAAGGGCTAAACAGAGGACACTGCCTTGGCATGGTGACCAGAGATGACAATGTTACCCACAAGTACTTTCACAGAGATGATAAGGCTAGCTCGTGATGAGACCCCCTTTCCCTTGGCCATGCAACCAAAGGTCACTGCCCTGGCGTGGTAACCAGATGGTGGCAATGTCATACTGTTAGGTACCCATGAACCTAATAGGCTGGTTCCTGATGAGACCTCCTATCCTCTTGACTAGGTCTTGTTTATATTTTTTGGGTCCCTCTTGTTTCTTACTGAGAGGCATTTTATTGACTTCTCAAGGATCCTTGGGTGAAGCATATCGAGGTTTTATTTCTAGGATTTTATCTTTTACTAGTTGATTTTACCTTCTGGGCCTTTAGCCCCTTCTTCACACGAGATAAGGTGCAATCCTACAAACAGATCAACCGAATGCCTGGACAAGGGGAATGGGACAAGTGAGCAGGAGATAAGATGAAATAGTGGTGTTATGAGGGGAGCAGACAATGGCTTTTCAGAAATCCCCCAGTGGCAAAACCAGACCTATGGGCACAGGCTTTCTAGGATACCCTGTCAATCTCCCAGATCATGGTCAACTGGGATAATGTAAGATCCAAGTGGTTGTAAGAGATAAAAGGAATCAAATGCATATATTCAAAGGTTTTAATCATGGATGATATTAGGGGCTAAATTTCTCTCATGGGCTAATTTTCCATGGTTTTTCCAAAAACGAGATTCACTATTTTAAAATTGATTCGCCCAAATTCTATAGGAGAAAATTATTTTACCTTAAAAATCGCCAAAATTTTATAAAAACTATATAAAATCCTTAGAAATTTGAATATTTTTACAAAAATATCGCCGAACATTTATAGTTGGCGTATGAAGGATTTGCAAGATTCGCTAAGGTTTCTACATTTTAAAATAAATTTCCATCCTTAAAATCATCCCTGGTTTTAATGATCAATTTGACACATGCCATGATACCTAGACCAATTACCTCATGGATCAAGAACCTCCTCTAATACAAGACCAAGTCGAAGGTGATGGATGCTACTACTACTGACAAGATGAATCTGATGAGAGAAGAAAAGGATGGGCCCTCCAGGGCTATGCTCGGGTCAATCCTGCTCTCAGTACTCCATGTCTAGGAACTATTGGCCTCAAGACATGATCTCCTGGTTATCCCTAAAAATCAGGGATAACATCTGGCTCCAACTCGGGGACATGTGCTCACCGTAGAGCATATGAGAACCTCAACATCTCTGTCAGAACCTGCAGACTTGCTAAAATCGATAGGGGCATTAGTAATAAAAATGGGGCAGTAATGCCACCCCAACATACATAGATATATATATGTACTAAAAATAAATCAATCAACAATTCAAATGTGGAAGCAAACTAACATGAAATACAAATGGTATAATACAAAAAAAATGCCTACTTACCTACACTTACCTATGAAATCAGGTCCCCACACCTTGGTGGGGTTTGAGGAGGTGCCCGCTGATGGGTAATGGGTGCCTTCTTCCCTCCAGAGTGGATAGATAATATGAGTCATTAACCGATTCCATTCCAACCTTGAATGGTCTGAGCCATGACTGAGTGCATCCTTTTACATTAGTTGGCTCTCCTTTCTGGGTATCCCACATCCATACCATGTCTCCCTCCTTGTACTTTCTAACTTTGTATTTGGTCGTTCCTTGGACAACCCTGGTGCATTGTGCTGAGGGAGGGGAGTGGGATTCTGCTGTAAAAACCTCTTGTTGAGACGGGTGGATTTGTACATCATCTTCATGTTTCTTTAATATCTTCACCATCCCAATTTCTTTATTCTTGAATTCATCTAGGAGTTGTTGGTATTCTTCTCTCTTGGGCCACTCGATCTGATCAAAGTCCTCCTCTGTTGCAAAGGGCATGTCTTTTGGAGAATACTTTTGAAGAGTTTGTATCATCTCATTTTTTTCTTTATCATTATCGACGGGGTGAATAATATCCTGCACATGGTCCCTAGTTATTGGCACATTGAGTAGACGACCTACCATTCCATTTTTCAAAGGTAATTGCAAGAATGTGAGGTCCAAATCAAGGGTTCCACCTAACATTGCACCAAAATTCCTAGATAACAACATTCCCCACACATCTGGGACATCAACCACCACAATGTCAACGTGGACCATCTTTTCAGGGTACTCCTTCAAGGGAACTTCAACATTCTCAACCACCCCATGTGTGGGTATGACTTTAGATTCAAAACCACATACATTTTTGTAAGGTCGTGTGACCTTCAAACCCACTTGTCACATGAATTTGAGTGACATCATGTTGACACCAACACCTGTATCTAACATGCAATTGTTGAGGTTTTTGTTGTTCATTGTCAAAGTCATGTAGAAAGGAGGGTTTTCACCATATTGGACCCTGAAGTGATTAGCTTGAAACATAATAGGGGGGTCCATAGGCTCATCTGATCCTGAAAAGAAAAGGTCAAATCATTCCTTCATAGATGGGATCTTGATTGCTTCCCTTAGGGGGACGTTTACATGTATCTTTGATAATTCCCCTTTGAAGTCAAAATTCAGGTCAACCTTGTTAGCCTTGGATGTCTTGGGAAGAAGCATTTCCAAGGGTGGGGGATTTGTTTGATCAACAGTTGGTTGTTTCAAATTCTTTCTTCTGTACACCTGCAATTCTTTTTTCTTTATCTTTTCTCATGATTCTTGATCCAGGTTGTTTATTATCGCCATCCTTGCTGATCTGGCTGCTTCTTTCACAACTTCTTGATGTTCTGCATCTGTGATATTTATTTGAGGAAAATCCATGAAACAATCCATGTTGTTGACTTGTTGATGGCCACTATTGTAGGGGCACTCATGTTCCCAATGTGCTTCGTTGCATTCTAGGCACCAAGGATTTTCATCAACAACGTTTGCAGGGGCCAAAGTATTTGGAACTTCATGCTCATTCTTTGGTTTATAAAATTGGCCCCCTTTCTAGAATTGCCCTTTGTACGGGGCCCTGGGTGACTATGTCTGAGATCCTTCCAACTTGATGATCCTCCTCATCATTTCCTCATGATTATTTATGATTCCGTCCATAGAAGCTTGTAGTTTGGAAATATTGGTACATAGATATGAAGTAGGCTCAACATTGTGAACTATCTTTGGTTTAGTGTCTATTCTCCCCCTTGAGTTAGCAAAAGTCTCAATATTGGATGAAAGGAGGTTTCCTTCTATTTTAGTAGCAAGCTCTTGGGCTTCTTGAATGGACTGAAGGTTTTTGTCTCTAAGAAGATACCCTAGTTGGCCATTGAAAGATCTGGTGTAAATATGGACGAGGTAGTCATCTTTTGGATGATGGCTTGCGGGAATTATTTGCAGTAAATTCTTGAATCTGGTGTGGAACTCCTGAATAGACTCATTTTCATAATTGGCAAGGTTATTTAGTCGTGTGAGAATCATATTAGGGTCTTCTTTGACACTCCATATTTTGAGAAAGGCCTCTTCAAGTCCGTCCATAGTTTTGATGCTTTCGTCGGGAAGGCTTAGGTACCAACTCCTTGAGGCATCATAAAGAGTAACGGAGAACAACTTCATGACTAGATCTTAAACATCATCACTAATGGGGTGAAGCTGAAAGAATGCCCAAAAGTTTCTCATATGCTCTTCGGCACTGATTGCATTAGTACTGGTAAATTTAGGCAACCACTTCTCATACTTGGGTGGCATTTGCCTAGGGTAGCCAGGTATGGCTGACATGTCTAACGACTTGAAAAGAGTAGATGACAATTGTCTTTGATTGTTGGCTGGGTTCACTATAGCGGTTTGAGAGCTAGACATGATTCTTAAAGGAAGGTTCTTCCCGAAAAGTGATTTGACAACAAGAGAGTTCATGGGAGGCTTCCTTCTAAAAGATAAAGGAGGATTATTGAATCTCCACTTAGTTTGTGGAGTCGCCAGATAGTTTACTTGAAACTACCAAAGAAAAGGGGAAAAACACCCTAGTGGAGTCACCAGGTAAGCTTGTAAGAAAGGTCTCTGAGGCAAGGCTTACCAAAAAGATGTGTCGTTTGAGGAGAATTGACTCAGTGTTCCCCAATAATGGCGCCAAAATGTTATCGCGTAGTTTGTAGCTAGGTCAAATGGCTATGAAATAGAATGCCAAACTAGTGTAACAAGAACCTATCCCACCCAATGTCAGCATGATGGGGAGGTTATTTCTCTTTAGGGAGGTTAGGACCAGGGGAGACATCCCCGGTAACCTGGAGTTTTGAAGAGGTAAAAGTTTAAAAGTCAAAGTAAATTGTAGGCCCAAAGAAGAACACCTGCCTGGAACAAAGAAACAACAAACCGATATATGCAAGCTATGATTCAATGGGTTAGTACTTCATAAGATTATCTGACATCAATATATAAGCAATTATAACAATAAATATTGATGTAGTCAATGTTTGTTAATATAACAATGAAATAATAACACTCCACCAATAAATATCAAGATGATGTAGCAATCAATGTATCCAATCAATCCTTCATTCAATAAATGCATTAAACCACCATCCAATTGCCTATAAAAGGAATATTGTTGCATAAAGATGAAGTAACAAGGGGTGACGTCAGCCTTCTTAGTGTTAGTAGTTAGTTAGTGTTTCAATTTAGCAAAGGTTTTGAGAGTTGTTTGGTCACTTTCACTTCAACGCTAGAGATCCAAGATCAGTGCCTAAGGGTTATTCGAGTCAATTTAGAAGAGGATGCAAGGGTTGAAGGAGGAAGACTAAGGACTAGAGGGAAGGGTTTTGAAGTGTTGCTATGGTAGGGCCTCAGAATCAAAACCATAGGGGAGAGAGGCTCACTCCGATGTTTCTAAAGCAAGGCCTCATGCTCTCTCCTCCTTCCTTAGGTTAACTTGGCAAAATGGCTAGCATGAAAGATAAATCAAGACTAGAGAGTGTAGTGGGTGAGAGTGTTGCTATAGCAAGGCTCTATCACCAAACCCTAGAAGAAGGACGACCCTAGGTGTAGATAACCTAGGCCTAGGATGTCTCCTCCTTCTTGACTTCAGAAAGTACGACTAGCTTAGGGAGAAGAAGCAATAAGAGTGTAGCTATGGCTAGGCTCTTCCTTCCTTCTTCAATGGCTGAAAATTTCTCTTTTAGGGGACATGAAACATGGACCTACTTGTGTTCTTGTCACCTAGGGATTTTTTTATCAACAAATTATAAACATATGCAAGAATATAAGACTACAACCATTCAATCAAGAAGTTTTGCAGAAAAAACACTTACATATCACCATGAAATAGCATGCAAACCCTAGTTGTAAACCTTCCTTCAAGAGAAATGCCCAAAAATGCCAAGAAATGCCTTCCTTCAACAAGTGCGCCTCACTAAACCAACAAAATTATCCAAATAGGGTGAAAAAATCAGACCTCACTAATGAGTGTGTGATGTGTTATGTTAAAAATGAAGCTAACACTCCTCAATATATACTGTATAAATGACCTTAATTAATTTTAGGCCATAAAAATGGACGACAAGACCACAATATTGTTTTTACATTAAATTTTCAAATGAAAACCCTAACTAAGCTGTAGAAAAGGTAAAATCCCCTTCAAGGGAGGCACTATCCCCTTTTAGGGCAGATGAGACATCCAAGAGAAAAATGTTAGCCCCCAAGGGGCCTCTCCAACATGCCACACCTGCCACTGCTGCCCAGTGTGCCTCCATGAATGTCCATGAAGTTGGATGACGTCATGGTGAGGATGGGGGCGTCCAGAGCCTTCCAAGGCCAACGTTCCATTGAAAAGGGGTCATTCCCCCTAGGTCGCGCTCCGCCAAAGTGCCTCTGATGGAATACCCTCTTCTTCTCTGGTGAAAGACCCTAATAAACCACTATCCTATCTCTGCCCACTGATGGGGGTCTCAACATCCATCTGGTGGGCTCTTCAAACCCATGGAGGTCCGAACTGATCATCTCCCCATGTGTACTAGTCCAAATGGTACCTGTCCGTCGGGCATGATCCTGCACATCAGAAGCTACACCCTCCATGGGCTCATCAGTCACTGATATCATAGCAATGTTAATCACATTCCATCATCAATATTATCAAACATATGCATAATAACCTAATATATCATTCAATGGCTCAAAGACATTACAAAAACCTACAATACAAGACTGGAGAAAAAGATAAGATGTCTTATTGGGCTAGTATCCACAAGAAAGGGGAAGTTTCCAAGAAGGTTTCATCCAAGCCATGTAAGTGAGGTGATGTGGCTGGGGATGTCCAAACATGTGGGTGAAGTGAGAGCCAAGGATGCATGATGTTATTTGTGGGTGCCTTTGTAGAAGGTGAGCTGTACTTGTCATGGATGCAAATTTTCCAAGCCCGTTCTTTCCTTTATTCTTTTCTTTTATTTTCTTTTTCTTCTTCTTTTTCTTTTTATTCAAGGGCTAACCAAAGGTCACTTCTTTGGCATGGTGACCAGACCTGATAGTGTTACCCACAAGTACTTTCACATATATGATAAGGCTAGCTCGTGATGAGACCCCCTTTCCCTTGGAATGGGACAAGTGAGCAGGAGATAATATGCAATAGTGGTGTTATGAGGGGAGCGGACGATGGATTTTCAGAAATCCCCCAGTGTCAAACCCAGACCTATGGGCACAGGCTTGCTAGGATACCCTGTCAATCTCCCAGATCATGGTCAAGTGGGATAATGTAAGATCCAACCGGTTGTTAGAGATAAAAGGAATCAGATGCATATATTCAAAGGTTTTAATGATCAAAAGTGACACATACCATGATACCTGGACCAATTACCTCATGGATCAAGAACTTCCTTTGATACAAGACCAAGCTGAAGGTGATGGATGTTTCTGCTATTGACAAGACAAATCTGATGAGAGAAGAAAAGGATGGGCCCTATAGGGCTATGCTCGGGTCAATCCTACTCTCGGTACTCCATGTCTAGGAACTGTGGGCCCCGAGACATGATCTCCTGGTTATCCCTAAAAATACGAGATAACATTTGGCTCCAACTCGGGGACATGTGCTCACCGTAGAGCACATGAGAACCTCAACATCTCTGGCAGAACCAGCAGACCTATTCAAACTGGATAGAGGCATTAGTAATAAAAATGGGGCGGTAATGCCACACCATCATACATAGATATATATATGTACTGAAAATAAAACAATCAACAATGAAAATGTGGAAGCAAACTAACATGAATTGAAAATGATATAATACATGAAAAATGCCTACTTACCTACACTTACCTATGAAATCAGGTCCCCCCACCTTGGTGGGGTTTGAGGAGGTGTCTGTTGATGGGTAATGGGTGCCTTCTTCCCTCCAGAGTGGATATATAATATGAGTCATTAACCGATTCCATTCCAACCTTGAAGGGTCCGAGCCATGACTGAGTGCTTCCTTTTACATTAGTTGTCTATCCTTTCTGGGTATCCCACATCCATACCATGTCTCCCTCCTTGTACTTTCTAACTTTGTATTTGGTCATTCCTTGGACAACCCTGGTGTATTGTGATGAGGGAGGGGGGTGGGATTTTGCTGTAAAAACATCTTGTTGAGATGGGTGGATTTGTACATCATCTTCATGTTTCTTTAATATCTTCACCGTCCCGATTTCTTTGTTCTTGAATTCATCTAGGAGTTGTTGGTATTCTTCTCTCTTGGGCCATTCGATCTGATCAAAGTCCTCCTCTGTTGCAAAGGGAATGTCTTTTGGAGAATACTTTTGAAGATTTTGTATCATCTCTCTTTGTTCTTTATCATTATCGACGTGGTGAATAATATCCTGCACATAGTCCCCAGTTATAGGCACATTGCGTTGACGACCTACCATTCCATTTTTCAAAGGAAATTGCAAGAATGTGAGGTCCATATCAAGGGCACCACCTAACATTGCACCAAACTTCCTAGATAAAAACATTCCCCACACATCTGGGACATCAACCACCACAATGTCAATGTGGACCATCTTTTTAGGGTACTCCTTCAAGCGAACTTCAACATTCTCAACCACCTCATGTGTGGGTATGGATTTAGATTCAAAACCACATACATTTATGGAAGGCTGTGTGACCTTCAAACCCACTTGTCGCATGACTTTGAGTGACATCATGTTGGCACCAACACCTATATCTAACATGCAATTGTTGATATTTTTGTCGTTCATTGTCAAAGTCATGAAGAAAGGAGGGTTTTCACCATATTGGACCCTAAAGTGATTAGCTTGAAACATAATAGGGGGGTCCATAGGCTCATCTGATCCCGAAAAGAAAGAGTCAAATTGTTCCTTCATAGATGGGATCTTTATTGCTTCCCTTAGGGGGACGTTTACATGATTCTTAAAGGAAGGCTCTTCCCAAAAAGTGATTTGACAATAGGAGAGTTCAAGGGAGGCTTCCTTTTGAAAGATAAAGGAGGATCATTGAATATCCTCTTAGTTTGTGGAGTCACCAGATAGTTTACTTGAAACTACCAAAGAAAAGGGGAAAAACACCCTAGTGGAGTCACCAAGTAAGCTTGTAAGAAAGGTCTCTGAGGCAAGGCTTACCGAAAAGATGTGTCGTTTGAGGAGAATTGACTCAATGTTCCCCAACAACAATGCCAAAATGTTATCGCATAGTTTGTAGCTAGGTCAAATGACTATGAAGTAGAAGGACAAACTGACGTAACAGGAACCTATCCCACCCAATGTCACCACGATGGGGAGGTTATTTATTTTTAGGGAGGTTAGGCCCAGGGGAGATGTCTCCGGTAACCTGGAGTTTTGAAGAGGTAAAATTTTAAAAGTCAAAGTAAATTTCCCTCTTCACAGGTCACCACCAAAACAGATAGTCCTGGCTAAACAACCAATAATGAAGTGTAGGCCCAAAGAAGAACAACTGCCTAGAACAAAGCAACAACAAACCAATATATGCAAGCTATGATTCAATGGGTTAGTACTTCATAAGACTATCTGGCATCAATATATAAGAAATTATAACAATAAATATTGACGAAGTCAATGTTTGTTAATATAGCAATGAAATAATAGCACTCCACCAATAAATATCAAGATGATGTAGCAATCAATGTATCCAATCAATCCTTCATTCAATAAATGCATTAAACCACCATCCAATTCCCTATAAAAGGAATATTGTTGCGTCACGATGAAGTAACCAAGGGTGATGTCAACCTTCTTAGGGTTAGTAGTTAGTTAGGGTTTCAATTTAGCAAAGGTTTTGAGAGTTGTTTTATCACTTTCAGTTCAACACTAGAGATCCAAGATCAGTGCCTAAGGGTTAATGGAGTCAATTTAGAAGAGTACGCAAGGGTTAAAGGAGGAATACTAATGACTAGAGGGAAGGGTTATGAAGTGCTGCTATGGCAGGGCCTCAGAATCAAACCCTAGGGGAGAGAGGCTCACTCCAGTGTTGCTAAAGCAAGGCCTCGTGCTATCTCCTCCTTAGGTTAACTTGGCAAAATGGCTAGCATGAAAAATAAATCAAGACTAGAGAGTGTCATTGGGGAGAGTGTTGCTATAGCAAGGCTATATCACCAAACCCTAGAAGCAGGACGACCCTAGGTGTAGATAACCTAGGCTTGGGACGTCTCCTCCTTCTTGACTTCAGAAAGTACGGCTAGCTCAGGGAGAAGAAGCAATAAGAGTGTAGCTATGGCTAGGCTCTTCCTTCCTTCTTCAATTGCTGAAAATTTCTCTTTTAGGGGACATGAAACAAGGACCTACTTGTGTGCTTGTCACCTAGGGTTTTTTTTATCAGCAAATTATAAACATATGCAATAATATAAGAGTACAACCATTCAATCAAGAAGTTTTGCAGAAAAAACACTTACATATCACCATGGAATAGCATGCAAACCCTAGTTGTAAACCTTCCTTCAAGAGAAATTCCCCAAAATGTCAAGAAATGCCTTCCTTCAACAAGTGCACCTCACTAAACCAACAAAATTACCCAAGTAGGGAACAAAAATCAGACCTCACTAATGAGAGAGTGATGTGTTATGTTAAAAATGAGGCTAAAACTCCTCAATATATACTGTATAAATGACCTTAATTAATTTTAGGTCATAAAAATGGTCGACAAGACCACAATACTGTTTTTACATTAAATTGTCAAATTAAAACCCTAACTGAGCTGTAAAAAAGGTAAAATCCCCTTCAAGGGAGGCGCTAGCCTCTTTTAGGGCAGATGAGACATTCAAGAGCAAAACGTTAGCCGCCTAGGGGCCTCTCCAACATGCCACATGTGCCACTGCTGCCTAGTATTTATCCATGAATGTCCATGAAGCTAGATGATGTCATGGTGAGGATGGGTGCATCCAGAGCCTTCCAAGGCCAATGTTCCACTGAAAAGGGGTCATTCCCCCTAGGCCAGGCTCCGCCAAAGTGCCTCTGATTGAACACCCTCTTCTTCTCCGGTGCAAGACTCTAATCAACTACTGTCCCATCTTTGCCCACTTATGGGGGTCTCAGCATCCATCTGGTGGGCTCTTCATCCCCATGGAGGTCCGAACTGATCATCTCCCCATGTGTATCAGTATGAATGGTACCTGTTCGTCGGGCATGATCTTGCACATCAGAAGCTACATCCTTTGTGGGCTCATCAGTCACCGGGATCATAGAAATGTTAATCACGTTTCATCATCAATATTATCAAACATATGCATAAGACCCTAATACATCAGTCAATAGCTCAAAGACATTACAAAAACCTACAATACAAGACTGGAGAAAAACACAAGACGTCCTATTGGGCTAGTATCCACAAGAAAGGGGAAGTTTCCAGGAAGGTTTCATCCAAGCCATGTAAGGGAGGTGATGTGGCTGGGGATGTCTAGACATGCGAGTGAAGTGAGAGCCACGGATGCATGATGTTATCTGTGGGTGCCTTTGTAGAGGGTGAGTTGTACTTGTCATGGATGGAATTTTTCCAAGCCCGTTCTTGCCTTTATTCTTTTCTTTTATTTTCTTTTTCTTCTTCTTTTTCTTTTTATTCAAGGGATAACTAGAGGACATTGCCTTGGCATGGGGACTAGAGTTGACAGTGTTACCCACAAGTACTTTCACAGAGATGATAATGCTGGCTCGTGATGAGACCCCCTTTTCCTTGGTCATGCAACCAAAGGTCACTGCCCTGGTGTTGTAACCAGATGGTGGAAATGTCATACTGTTAGGTACCCATGAACCTAATAGGTTGGCTCATGATGAGACCCCCTATCCTCTTGAATAGGTCTTGTTTATATTTTCTGGGTCCCTCTTGTTTCTTACTGAGAGGCATTTTATTACCTTCTTGGGGATCCCTGGGTGAAGCATCTCGAGGTTTTATTTCTACGCTTTTATCTTTTACTAGATGCTTTTACCTTCTGGGCCTTTAGTCCCTTCTTCTCATGAGATAAGGTGCATTCCTACAAACAGATCAACCCAATGCTCGGACAAGGGGAATGGGACAAGTGAGCAAGAGGTAATATGAAATAGTGGTCTTATGAGGGGAGCGAACGATGGCTTTTCAGAAATCCCCCAGTGGCAAACCCAGACCTATGGGCACAGGCTTGCTAGGATACCCTGTCAATCTCCCAGATCATGGTCAAGTGGGCTAATGTAAGATCCAAGTGGTTGTTAGAGATAAAAGAAATCAGATGCATATATTCAAAGGTTTGAATGGTCAAAAATGTCACATACCATGATGCATGGACCAATTACCTCATGGAGCAGGAACCTCCTCTAATACAAGACCAAGCTGAAGGTGATGGATGTTGTTGTTGCTGACAAGATGAATCTGATGAGAGAAGAAAAGGATGGGCCCTCCAGGGCTATGCTTGGGTCAGTCCTGCTCTCGGTACTCCATGTCTAGGAACTGTGGGCCTCAAGATATGATCTCCTGGTTATCCCTAAAAATCAGGGATAACAGGTATTACTCAATGGCATGATAATCCTCTACCTCCTCCCCCTCCTTTGAATTCTGTACCACATGTTCCATCAACAACCTCCATGACCCATTCACCACCTATAAATTACAAAGTTCCTTCCAATGACCCTCAGGATGACAAAGGAAAGAATCATGCTACATATCCCGGCTCAAAATCATCTCAATCCTCCTCTATACATTCCAAACAACAATAATCTAAAGCTGACAATTGTGAAAGAGAGATCACCTTCAGTGACGTGCACCCTGAAATAATAAAACTAGATGAAAATAAGTCTTATTATGAAGACTTTCTCAATATCAGGCTAGATACCTCAGAAAGAAGAAAGGAAAGAGAGGAGTTTTCCAAAAAGAAATACCCTCACTTTTTTTATTTTTTATGACATTACTATTTAGACACTTGATATATTTTTGACAAACACCAAGCATATGATATTATTTTGAAAAATTTAAATATCATATCATTTTGATATTTTGGGAGATACAAGTGTGTGTTGATTTGGTATATTTTGGATGGGTCATCATTTTTTGATATATTTCACGATGATGATATATTTATAGTATCTAATCATTTTTGGATTTACAAAGGAAATTTTGGAAATAAAGGAATGAAGACCTAGTGGGACCCCACCTATTATTTAAGTATTTATTACCCTTATCATAAATAAAGTTGTTTTCTCCTAAATAAATTTAATTAACATTTCCAAACAAAAGGTAGTTGAACTACCCAAACTAATTTATGAAGATATACAAGGAGAGAAATACAAAGAAGGCGTGAGAAAATAGAGAAGCAAAAATTCTGATAAGGTTTTCTCTAGCCTCAAGTGAGATTATTATATGTTCATTCCATACCGAATTTTCATTAGAATTGAGTTATCTTTTTAATACAAGGGTTATTTTGAATGTGGCAAAGAAATGACTAGGAAGGATTGACTAGTGATATGCTCCAAGGTCATTCATTTTATTGAATGTCTGTTTGGTTTTAGTTAGAAGTCCTGAAATCATTTCAATGCTAATTAACACTAGTTTTGCAGAGTTCAAAACAATGATGCACATGTAGCTTGGATTGATCCGGCGCAGTTTTCTGTTCTGTTCTTCATTTGTTTTTACACCAGTTGTCTATGTATGAGTCAAATACAATATTTGACTTCTAAGAATAATATTGGTCCAATCCCTCATAGTGGTTTACAGATATATACTCAGTTGTAACTTAGATTGATATAAATAAAAATATTTGTTGGTTTCTTCTTACTTATGGGACTTTTCATAAATTCATTTTGCAAGTACATATTTTTACTTTGTTTCAGTTTATTTTGGATAAAAGACATAAAAATTACATATTATAAAATGATATCATATCCAAGAATCATATTTCTTGAGGTCTAATTGAGAATTTTTGATAGGATATAAGAATAAGGTTATAATCCCTCCTATCTCACCTAGTCTGAGAATATTAGAAAATGTTCTAGTAAGGAATTTTCATTCCTTGCATCAACAGGGTAAAGATTCTGCATGAAATTGGAAATCATGGTATCCTCATATAGGTATTTTAATGGTGAGGCTTTATCAATTGAGATGATAGGTTGGGTAACAACTCCAAAGAGTGCATCTCCTTTCTTTGGATCAACACAAAGTCTCCAACTCTTTCTCCCAGATCTTTTCATAGGTAGATTTAGAAATGAATCAAGTTGCAATCAAATTTAATGCTTCCATCCATTCATCACTAGCTCCTCTTAAGAGTACCAATTTGAGGGAATCATCATTTAGTATTCAACTAGTGGAGTCTTGCGAATGAAGTGAATCCTTCTAACATATTCCTCTAAGGACTCATATTCTCCTTGAGTCATTGGGAATATTTCATCTTTGGTTTCTCTTACTTTACAATACTCCTGGTACTTTCTTGTAAATAGGTTCTTCATTTCCTTCCATGTGCAGATATTGTCTCCATCAAGGCCCATGAACCAATAAAATATTGCCTCCTTCAGAGTGGAGGGAAACAATATGAGTTTCTGAGGATTATTTTTTTAGACATAAGTTCTACAGAGGAATTCAAATTGAAATATGAAATTTCATGGTCCTTTGTATCCATTCCATGGAAATGAGGAAGGATAGTTGGATTGATGTTCTTCATACTAACTTCCTCCTCTATTTCCCTAATGGGAAACTGGAGACTAAGAGCTCTTCCTCATGCCCTTTGATTTTGGTAACTCTTCATCATGTTGGTCATTTATGATCTGGGTTGGTATGCAACCATTTTGGGGTGGATCTACTAGGATACATGATCTAGGGGAGCTACTAGTCTCTCTTGCCCCTTCATATATGATGTAAAAGTATTTCTCATTGTAAAGGTTGTCACACCTATGTATAACACACTTTTTTAATTCCTAAGCATGGATCCTTATATTATGTATTCATCACACTTTGTCCATCTAATATCAGAGATGATTCTACAAATGCTCACTTAGTTTCATGCTTCCCGAGGTAGTGTCACAATTCTTGAGGAAGTACACATATATCGAGGAAATGGTCACATCCTCCAAGGAACATTTGGTATATTTATGCATACATGGACATCCTCTACACATGCCACATTGGATATTCTAGAGTGCCATCCTCTTTCATCACTTTTGGAGATGTTCCTTGCATGATTTGAGGGTTGAACTGTTGATATTATGGTAGCCGCGGGAGGTATTTACCTCCACGTGTAAACCTGACGAGAATAAAATACTCTGGGAAGCAAGAGAAACCCTAATGAGTTGGCTAATAACCCTAGAAAACTTGTTGGCTCAAGAAGATAACTTATATTAGGTTATTATCCACCAAGAGAAGAAGTTGGCCAGAAGAAATAATAATATACTGAACAGACAAATACCCAGAATGAGAATTCAGCCCAGGCAGTTAGCTAGAATTTCTATAAATACAGGAGGCCAGTCTTCATTTTGGCAGGAAGTCTCAGAATTGTAGAGCAACACTTGTGCACACTGCAGTGCCCAATTTTGTGCGCAGGTTTGAGGAGAGTTGTCGGTTCAGCTGCTATAGCTAGCGGTTATGTTTTGGCTTGAAATATCTCTTGGCTAGGGTTTGGACTATCTGATCAGATCTTGTTGGTGTTCTATCCTTGGGGAAAGGTGTGATACCCCTTGTTTGGCTATCTAGCCTAGGGTTTTCTTCTGGAGTGATTCTCTATCAAGGTTAAGGTGCTCGGAGGGTGGCTTCGACCTATGGTAGGGTGACAATAGAGATATTGTCAATGGTAAAATGAGCACATCCATTATATTCTAACAGGTTATGAGCCCATGCCTCCTTCATTCAGTCTAATCACTGGAAGGAAACATAGCCGTAAGGATATTGAGCTTGTTGAAAAACTGTCACTAGGGTTTCTAGCAGGAGCAGTCACCATAGCATTACTGCTAGGGTTACTAGCAGCTGCAGTTGAAGAAACCCTAATCCTCTCATTGAGGAACCTTAATTGAAGGGATTGACCTAATTTCTGGATAGATCAATGTTCCCTAGCCTAGTGCATCTCTTGATACTTTTAGCAAGACAAGACGTCAAGTATGAGTTTCTGGTCAAATCTAGGGTTGACCAAGTCAACACATCCATGACTTACTCTATGAAGTCAAAGAACAAGTTAGATGGAGCTTCTAACTTCAGAGCATGGAATACAATAATCAACCTCATCCTTTCCAAGAACAAAGTGCTGAATATCATGAAAGGAAAGATTATGGAACCAGTGTTTGAAGAAGGAAAAGAGAAGGAACCATAGAACGTTGCAGTTATGGAGAAGTTCAAATACGGTGACATCAATGCTATGAGTATTATAGTGGAATCTATAAAAGACCACTTGATACCCTACATCTCCCATATTGACTCATCAAAGAAGATGTACGATGCCCTAACAAATCTCTTCTCGATCAGAAACATTGGACAAGTTATGAGTCTGAAGAATGAGCTCCGTGACATGAAGATAAATGATGAGGACAACATAACATCATATTTTGCAAGAATATCTCAGTTAACAGATCAACTACAATATATTGAAGAGATCATCTTAGATAAGGAATTGGTAAACATAGTACTCAATGGTCTTCCCAAGACATGGGATGTATTTTCTGCAAGCATGAACACAAGAAAGGAGTATTCGACATTTGAAGAACTTTGGACTTGTTGTGCTCAAGAAGAATCAAGGATTAGTGAAAAAGAGAAACCCCAAAAGAAGTACGATGATCAAGACTTCACAACAAGATTCAAGAACTTCAGGAACAAAAGAAAGTTTGGTTCAAAGAGGAAGACAAATCAAGAGAAAGATATTTCAGAAATACAATGCTTCAACTATCGAAAGTATGGTCACTACAAAAATCATTGTCCCGAGCTAAAGAAAATGAAGGAGAAACATTAAGCATCAATTGCCGAAGAAAAGGAACCTACAAAGAAGACTAAGCATGATGAAATAGACTTCTTCTTCTAAAGGTAACAATACTCTTCTTATTTCTTGTACATATCTTGTTTGCATCGTCTCTGTACATATCTTGTATATCTATCTCTTGGAAGATAATATGTTCCAAGAAGAACTATACCTATGGAAGAACAACAAGATAAGGATTGATATCATTAGATAATACACATGAAAGGATGAAATACGTCAAACAAATCATGTGGAAGCTATTTCAAGATAATCCAAATCAATCATGAAGAGACTTATAAGAAGCAAAGACAGAAAGAAGTCAACAATCAAGAGGAAATTAGAGAAAGACTTATGATGTTTTGTAGAAGACAACAAGATGGAAGCGTGGACTCTGTTAGACAAAGAGAGCCAATTATATATTGCAAAAGACAATAAGGATGCAGATGGAAGTGTGGACTCTGTTATACGGAGGGAGCCGATTATATGCACTCATACATGAAGCAAGGATTAGGAGGGAGCTAATCCTATCATCCATTAAATATGATGAAGTATATCTCCATGGTAGCAGCCATGAAAGATAGTACGTGTCCAGTTCAACCTCATAAGAAGTATTCTTCGAAGAGAAGCCTTAAAGTATCCCTGGTTTTCCATCCACATCCATGATCCTATGATGGAAGAAAGAAATGGAGTCTTTAGGGCATGGAATCTATAAGAAACTCCATGGACCCAAGAACTAAAGAAACACATCAGGAAGAACATGAAGATTCCAAGAAAGAAAGAGAAGCCATAACAACTAGTCATTGTATTAAGAATCACAAGATTACCAGCCTGATATGAACTCACTAAAAGCAATCAACTGAAAGTTTTGGTGAAGAACAGTGTATATATGCAAGCATTGAAAGATCCAAAACTAAGGGTTCTCCTAGATGGAGGGAGAAGACTATGATGATTACTTGTTCCAGTAAATAAGACTTGCCTCTACACGAGTCATTATATCATCCACAATATCCATAGGTTGGAGTTCTACATCAGATGAATGTAAAGAATATTCTCCAGAGAAATTGAATAAAGAGCATATGAAGAGAAACCTCAATACTTTGAGGCATAGACCCTTGTATGTAGATGGAAGAAGATAACTTGGTAGAGGACCTCCAATGCACAGTAGAAGCGTAGTGAATATTCTCTATAACAAAGATATTATATCAGAATGACTACTCAGAAGATCAGGATGATGGATTGCCAATCCATGACAAAGATCTCATGATGACAAAAGAAGTGCCACATGGATACGTTCCAGTTTGACTCTTGCCATGATATTGTGAGCTAGCAAGAGGAATCCAACAATGATATACCTTATTGACCAGAGCTACATGAATCCTTCAGAAGAAAACCATTGTTCTAGACTGAAGTACATTTGAAATCAAGCATTACATTATCCGTGATGAAGTCTATAAAGGAGAAAGTGGTTCTCCAATACATATCTCCATAGATGAGCAGATAAGCAGACATTTTGGTAAAAGATTTTGTTCAAAATGAAAGAGTTTGCATACTCAAGCTGGAGCTCATGGAAATGACTTCCTTATTGAAAAAGGAAGAGATGACTCCCAGGTTGGGAGGGAGCACTGATGGATTATTGATTGATGGACAATCATTTTTCAGTTTGAAGAATGTTCCAGGATAAGTAGATTCTTTCCTGTTCGGAAAGTGGATTGAGATTTCTGACGAACAACGATTTCCCATTGTGGTTAACATGGGAAGTGTTCTAGATTGCTGATGTACCATAGACAACAACTTCCCATTGTGGTTAACATGGGGAGTGGTCTAGGGAAGTCTCTCTTCTTGAGGGTTACTCAAGAAGACTGGACCACCTCGCCGGACAACGATTTCTCATTGTGGTTAACATGAGAAATGGTATGTTTTGGAGGTTGGCACAGGACAGTCTTTTCCTCTTGTGGTTAATAGAGGAAATGGTCTAGATAGTCATTCCTTAGGGTGTATTCATTCTCTCTAGGTTGCACTTTTTTTAGTGCCGGAGGAATGGCCCAGGGTGGGGAATGGTCCAGGCTCAACAATCAGGGACAAGCATTCCTTAGGGAAGATTCATTATCTCCAGGTTACACTTTGTTTAGTGTCGGAGGAATGGCCCAAGGTGAGGAATGGTCTAGGCTTAGAAATCAGAACAATCATTCTTCCTTGTTTGAGAATAATAAGGAAGATAGCCCATCGTTGATGTTCTACTCTGAGGGCAGATATTCTTTCAGATCTCATAGATGTGAGTGAAATATTGGCCCAGATGATTCAGTTTATATCATAACATTGTTTCTGTGCAGGTTGATATCAGATGATTGTTATGAAGACTGTATGACAGTAGATGTATACTACTGTGGTGTATGTGTTCCACTATTCGTGACTATACATTACTGATCAAGTACTTGTTTTCTACTTGGTGTGGTAGTGTACCACTGGATTGTAGTTATGTACTACTATGGATAGACATAGTTGTGTTCTATTTTGTTCCGATTACCTTAAATACTATCAACAGTTTGGTAAATGATTATCAACTAGATGAATGATTAAAGGACAGAGATTTCCCAAACAGAAAATGGTTAAGAACATCTACTCTTCTAGGACATATGTCCAGATTAGAAGAATGGCTGTTGTATCACTCTATGGTGTGAGTGACTTATCCAACATCATGTATGATTACTTAGATGGAGTATGGTTTCGAGAGATGATGCAACTGATGACACCGATGGTGATGATGATGCTCATGATCTAGTCATGAGATAGTCTAGACGACTATGTTGATGCTACCAAGTGAATGGTGTGTTTTGTGCTCAAGACCATTACTTGTAATACCTCCCTAGCTAGGAGGGAGTGTTGATATTATGGTAGTTGAGGGAGGTATTTACCTCCAAATGTAAACCTGACGAGAATAGAATACTCCAAGAAGCAAGAGAAACCCTAATGAGTTGGATAATAACCCTAGAAGACTTGTCGGCTCAAGAAGATAACTTATATTAGGTTATTAGCCTCCAAGAGAAGAAGTCAGCTGGAAGAAATAATAATATACTGAACATACAGATACCCAGAATGAGAAGTCAGCCCAGGAAGTTAGCCAAAATTACTATAAATACAGGAGGCCAGTCTTCATTCTAGCAGGCAGTCTCAGAATTGCAGAGCAACACTTGTGCACACTACAGTGCCCAGTTTTGTGCATAGGTTTGTGGAGAGATTTCGGTGTAGCTGTTGCAGCTAGCAGTTATGTTTTGGCTTGGAATATCTCTTGGCTAGGGTTTGGACTATCTGATCAGTTCTTGTTGGTGCGCTATCCTTGGGAAAAGGTGCACTACCCTTTGTTTGGCTATCTAGCCTAGGTTTTGCTTCTGGAGTGATTCTCTGTCAAGGTTAAAGTAGTTGGAGGGTGGCTTCGACCTATGGTTGGGTGACAATAGAGATATTTTCAATGGTAAAATGAGCACATCCATTATATTCTAACATGAACCACATGTGTGGGATTTATGACAACCATGAGGGTGTTTTGGTGATGATTTGACTTGGAGAGGCATATTCCTTTCCTTGTGGAGCATATTTTATTTATTCAAGGGCTTGGTCATACCTTGGAGATACTTTTTGAGCATTCATTGAGAAAATTTTGAGGTCCTTCACCACCTTCTCATGAGGTCATTCCACTCGAAGGAGCTAAATGTTAGAACCTTGCTTACTTGGGAGGATACTTCAACATGTTTTAAGGCCTCCACATCACTTTTATCTTGGAACGATGGGATATAATATAAAATTAACCCCTTTATTTGTGGGATGTCCTCTTCTCATGAGGGGTTTATGTACATGTGGCCTCATTTTATTATGTATTGATTTAGTCTCCTTCTTTGTGTGGATGACAAGTCTTTTTTATCAGTCTCCTAAGATAACTTTAGGGGGAAAGAATTAATAAATAATGATAAGGATATCGAAGCATCCTCTATAATTAGAGAATCTCCTCTCATTACAAATGGTTGTTAATTGTTGGATGCCATTTGTGACTACAATTAATAGAAGATCTTCCTTTTGAAGTTTTGGTGTCAATTATTTGATCTTTCTCTATCTTGGTTATCTTCTTGTACAACCTTTGTCCTCTTAGCTTATATTTATTAGGTTGTATATTATTCTACCCCTATGGTTCTAATATCTTACACTAGTATTTAAGATACAAGTGACCAATTTTTAGTGTGACATGTTATCACCCAATCTAGCACTTGTGCAAAGCCTTGACAAGATGCAAGACAAGTATAACATATGGAAGTACTTTCCACTATCACCTAAGAAATTACTTCCCTCATTTTAGTTAAGGATTGATATCCAACACAAGAGAGGTTTACCTAACAACCTCAAGGAATCCTATAGCAAGAATAAATCAAGTATATGACCTACTATCTTGGTTGCTTGATTATACCACCCACTAGGTCAAGGTTCAAGGTGAATAAAAGGTGGTTAAACACAGACATTTCCATATTTGTTTGTGAGGTGTCATAAGACAATAAGAAATATTCACCAAGTCTAATAAGTTAAAAGAATGCCCTGAAATACTACTTATCAAATAAAAATCTATGGATGTAATGAAACTTGCATACGGATATGATCACTTCAACTATATAACAAGTTAGACAACAAAATATAACAATCCTAAAACTAACAAAATGAAATGAAAGGTGAATGAAATGCAAGACAATACTAACACATTAAGTAACCAATGCTTGCTGAAAAGTAAAATGGAATGAAACGGTTTTAAAGTGTGCAATATGTCAATCCCTAGTTGGTTGAAAACTATGACAATGATGTAATAAGTGATGTACATAATGTAACAAAATCCTAGACGTTAGGCTACAAGTAGTTAAGAAATTAAAAGGAAAGGAAATAAATCCTAAATCTACCACAATATGTCAAAGCAGAGAGAGGATTGGGGTTTTTAAGTTACTTTGCAAAATAATAGACTACTGTCATCTAGCTCCTTGGGCATATGTAGTTAATAAATGAAACTACTATGGAGAGAAAATACAAGAGAAAAAATGAAGAATCAAACCCTAGGGAAGTGCACTCACAAGCCCTAGGTATTGATTCTTTAAAAAAACAAATTAGGGGAGTCCACTACAAGCCCTAAGAGGTCACCCTATGTCTTCTAAAGGCCTTTAACAAAATATGAATATGGATCTTAGGTGAAAATCCTAGAGGAGTCCACTCATAGCTATAACATTTTGGCCTATAAGGATAATACTAGGGGAGTCCAATCATGAGCCCTAAAAATACCCTTATGTACTTCAATGATTTTTAAATTAATGATAACAAGGGAAGGGATTTCACTTACAAGCCTTACTAAGGTTTCAAATATATGTTTATCCAAGAAAAACAAGAGAACATGCAAAATATCATCGCTTTTATAAAGCATTTACTTAATACATCAAGAATAAACCACCAAAAACATGGAGAGAACAATTACTAGTCAATCGTTGGGGATGCAAGAAACCCTAAACATGAAATCATCCACAATAAACTTGCAAAGCATCCACTAGATCATCTCTAATAAAGTGCACATAATTTCTCCATGATGAATAAGAGAGTAAACAAGTGCTATAAGTGATTCTCCACAAGATGATTTATGATTTATAAATGAGGAAACCATCCTTTATAAATATGAGAAAATACTTGTGCCTCATCTCTCTAAAATCCCCTAAAATCATAATAATCAATGACACAAGGTGGATGAGTCTTAGGATGACCCCCAAAATAGCCTCCAAAACAAAGATAAAATACTAATACATCAAAACGTCCTCTTAAAATCCCTCATGGGTGAGTGTAAGAAGATCCAATAGGGTGATGTCATCTCCTCAAGGTGCATAAAGGCTCCAAACATCACATCTATCCCAAAAAAGTGCAAAGCATCATGAAAGGTCACTTCCCATCATCAATGAGGTCACATCTCATCATCAACCAAGTTCCATCTTATCATCCATGTGCTAAGCTGGATTAAGAAAAAGTCACACCTCCCTCGAATGATGCCATCATCATGTGCACAATTTCCCAAGCTCCTAGGGTGATTTCATGGTGGGAATGGCTCCATAACCTCTCTAAGAGGTGTATAATAATCATCAAGGGAAATGGGGTCAATCAAAACCCTAACGTCCTCAAAGGGTGAAACACATAAGTGTATGGGATTCCTACCCTCTGAGTGGTTCATCAATATGTATCTACAATGTCCAAGGTCATCAATGCAATGTCCAAGGTTTAGGAGCTATTGGGAGATGTCTCGAGGAATTCCATGTCATCAATAATCCCAATGCTCATGATCAGGGGCCTAACATCATCATGAAATGTCTTCCAAAGGACCATACTAGGGGTGAATCATCAATAATAAAGGATCACATAATCAAGTAATACCAACCATTTCAAGATACAATAGTCATTATAATCGTACAAAGTAATCCACAATCTAATACAAGATCTGCACAAGAAATTCACATTAGGTATCTTCTTCAAATTCACAGTAGCTTAAAACTTTATGCAATTTTCAATTTTAGGTATGAGAGGACCATCACAAGACTCTAATTGGTGTGCTAGTACCCAAGTAGAGGAGTAGTTCCAGAGAAACCCTTCAAAGTGTAAGTATAAGTGAATGAGATGGTATGAGGTTTACTTCATGGTCATGGTATTGTTATTACAAGATTTTTACTTATGAAAATCCCAACACAAGACCTCAAATCTTGCGTAACTATGGAAGATCCTACCATTGTCACCTTAGTAATAACTTCCCTTGTTTTAGTGATGGATGAGGTCCAACATAAGGGAGGATTCATTGGTGATCTCAAGGGATCAAAGTAGCAAGTATAGTGGCCAATCCTACCACCCCTTCTCTTGATCACCAAAATATTGGTCTAGGTCAAGGTAGTAGAAGATGTATGAAGTTGTTTGAGTACCTTCCCGAAACAAGAACACTTTACAACATATATATGATTATTTCCAAGTACAAAAATGAAATTAATACCTATTTAAGACACTAGACAAGGTAAGTTGCAATGGTTGTTATAAATTTGCAGAATTAAACAATGATATAACAACAATAAATCATTTATAACAACAACAACAACAATTAGTGCTAAAAAATGCAATAATTGATCATGAAAAATCAACATACATATACTTGAATAACATCCAATTGTTAGATGAACTTTCTGAATAAGTTAGGCCACCTTTACAAGAGTGTATGCAACAAATTAGAGTGTTATCAGATGGTTGTAACAAAATTTTGTAACAACAAAAATTATCCAATGGGTTTGCCAATGTTAGTGTTAGTTAGGTTAGTAGAATGCTTAAGAGAGTTGAGAGAATGCGTTTGTCAAACAATTCACTATGAGAATTCTTTAAAACCAATGCCTTGTAAGGGTTATGGAGTCTTATAGCAACAAATGCAACCAATCTTGAAACCTGATCTAGTTGCAACCAAGAGGTAGAATTCAAACCCTAAGGTGAAAGAACATTTGGGCCTTAGGATTTGAATCTCGAGGAGAAGGATTTCTAGGGTGCAATCACATTTGGTCCCTAGAAAGAATTTCTCTCTTCTTGTAGCTTCAACTAGGTCAAAAATCAAAAGTCTAGGGATAAAATCCTAAAGTGATATAACTTTAGGGCTTTAGGGTTCTAACCCTAGAAAGGATATTTTCATAAACTTTGGAAAAAAATAAACTTGTGAGAGGAAGAAGCACTTATGTTCCTCTCTTAGGGTTTCACCAAGCAAGACATGTAACACAAAATAAAAAATTTACAATGAAAAATTAGTAGCATAAGAATAAATTTCAGAAAATTCACTTACTTCTTCCAAGAAACCAAGAGATAAAACCCTAATTGCAGAAATTCCCATCCAAAATCAGCAAAACCCATCCACAAGTGACCTTCCAAGCATAAAATATAAGAGAAGAAGAGCTAGTAACCCTTAGAGGGTGAAAATTTCAGAAGTACTCTCACAAATGGTGAGAAGTTATGATGATAAAATGAAATGTGAGGGTAGAAATTTTATATGAGGCTACCCTAATACAATTTGTCCACATAATTTGTCAAAAAACATAAAATAAGTGGGGTCGAACCCTTAATTTGACTCTATCATAATGTCAAAATACAAAATTACATTATAAAACCCTAAAAAGGATGACACCATGCTCTAGAAGGGTGACATCAAGCTAGGATAAAGTGACATCATGCCTCCAATGGAAAACCTTAGGCTTCCAGAGGCCAAGTGGCATCCTTTGGGGGTGAAAGAGTGTGAAGTGAGGTGTCTCCTCACCCAAATCCATGCCAATCATATTTGGTACCCATCCATCCATCAAAACCCTAGCCACGAAGATGACATCAAGGGATAGGAGGTGACATCAAAGGCCACGTCCAAGGATGAGAGGGATGAAATGACATATCCAAGTGATGTAAAAACAACTTCTACTGCAACAATCTCCATCCTCTGTGCAAAAAATCCCTAGGGTACTCTACCTAGCTTGTGGGGCTTCCAGCCCATATGTATGGCATAATGACCAAAACGGCTCAAACCAAGCCCATCTGTCCATCATCTAAGGTCCTGAGAATGTGAGAGCTAGTGTCTGAGGGTGGTGAGTCACTAGATGACCCACTACTCTCCTTCACATGTGCCAAAGTCTTGTAATAAAATCACAATGTCTTGGGTGCAAGCCTAGGGAGTCCCTCAAGAACCATGTCAGGGGCATTCAAAACAAGCCAAAATATAAAACATGGTTAGCCAAAGTTCATAAGAAACATTAGTACTTAAAATATACAAATTAAGATGCAACCTAATATATAATCCATATAATATAGTTCACCTCAGCGTCCTCTTCAAGCATCACACCAGCCAGGACCCCATGTGAGTTACCAAGTTTAAGTATGGTAGGATATTCATCCAATCCTATTAGGTGTGTCAACGAGACATGAAATAAAATAACCCAGGTAGAGGGATAGGTGCTGAGAATGACAAGGGAAAGTAAAAACCCACCAAGAGTAAGTGTGAAAGTGATATGGTTCATGGATTACTTCATGGCTTATGGTGTTAATCCATCTCTATGAGCACCTTTGTGGAGGGTGTTCTTTCTCTTGATTTACCCAATATTTGCATGCCATTTTTTCCAAACCCACTTTTACCTCTTTTTAGTCCATGCTTTCATTTGTAATTTGAAAATTTGTGGGTCCCCTTTTATAGGGTTTCAATCTTTAACATTACTTATTTTTAGGACTCGGGCAAGCAATGAATGAGTACAACTCAAGTTGGAATGGATTTTGGTGGTCTGTGTTTGCTATGTTCACTTTCTTAGGATTCGTTTCTTATTCTTTTAAAACAACTGCGAAACAACCTTTGTGCCTTCAACCCCTCTTCTCATGAGAGAATGGAACATAGCTGAAGTTTAGTATAATATGAGAGGATCCAAGATATTAAGTGTTAAGTATGGTCGGGAGTGGAACATTACATTTGGGAAGGCCCCCCAATATTAACCCTTTTCCGTGGGTGGTGACAACATGGGACTAAGGAACATAAGTTGACCATCAATGTGAAATAGGGAAACTGACAGAATTTCCCAAACTAGTGGTCCATTATTCAACTTTAACCAAAGATCCTCATCCACATTCTTGAAAAATTAAGCACAACACTTTGCATGAAACAAGGACTAACATACCTCATGGTGATGATGGATTACCATTTCCAAAAATCCGAGTTTTTTAAATGTGATGATCCTTGGTTGATCTGCGATGGGAGGAAAATGAGGGGGGATGCTAGGCTTCCATTTGTGGACATGTTGATCATCATCGTCATGGTGTATATCATGTTCTCCATTGTGGGCCTCAAGACATGATCTCCTCTAGTTACCCCTAGGCATGGGTGGGTAACATCTAGCTCCAACATTGGGACATATGCTCATCGTAGAGTGCATGAGAACATCAACATCTCTAATTTTCCAAGACTTGCAATATTGCACCCACTTCAGCCAACAAATTAATTTATATGTATCTTCCGATGGATATGATCTATCGACTGTCAGTGATAATCCAAAACCATGCTTGAAAATACAAATTTTCTTAGCTACAAAATGATAAAGAAAATGACAAAATGCAATTTCCTAACATGTGTTCATTATATGGAAACATGAATTCAATATGTATATGCAAGAAAATGCAACTATACTAGCATAGTATTTATTATCACTGAAAGTCACACTTTGACTACTAAAGTGTAAGCTCAATGCCCATCAGAATGTAAAAGATAATTTGGTTTTGAATAGGTGGATCAGTAAGATGGAGAAAGAAAGGGAGAGGGTAGAAAACTATAGATCAGTAGGCTACACCAATGGGCAATGGAATCACGAACACCCCACTCATCTAAGGCACAAAAGATGCTTAACAGAAAACAATATTATATGATGATAGGTGGAATAAATGAAGAAGGAAAGCATAAGATAGAATGTTTAGTAAATAAAGATCCTCTCAATTTAATGAATCAAGTACAAATACTTGAATATAAACAATGACTGATGGGCAAAATACAACAGATCCTCTGCTGCTTAGGGATCCATAGATCATTGACATCCTTTGATCCTCAAATCTGAAATATATTCAAATAAGAAGAAATATAGACAGAAGAGTTACAATTTGAAATCACAGCTCTCATGAGTCTCCAATAGTAGTAATGCTTACAATCCTAAAATGCCCACAGGATTACAAATGAACACACACAGAAAACTCCTATTCCTACTCTCTCTAGCCTCTATTGGCTCATCCATCCCATTTCTCCAAGAGATATCTCCCTCTTTAAATAGAAAATAACATCCAAATAACCTAAGGAGGTCGAATCCCATCTCCTCCATTGGATTCTAAGCCTTGGAGATAGGTGGCAATAGCCAAAGAGACAAAAATCCAACAAACTGCCGATTTTCAGGAATTTGTTGGAAGTCATTAATAAATTGTTTCCACCTCATGCATGAGGCCTTTGTTCGAGCTAAATATTAGGTGCAGGTGTCCCTTGACATCTAACTGATCCTTGAGAAGTCATTCGAACCCTCCTTTACATGTGGCAACCTCCCAACAAGGAGAATCTGAAAACCGTGACCGCTACAAGAAATTAGTATGCAACGCCACTGTGCAGAGTACACAGTGCCTGTAGGTAGTGCCCGACTGTGTTTCTGCATGAAATTTAGTAGTATAAATCCGTGGGTTCTTTGATGCTTGAACTTGGATATTGGGAATAACTCAATATAATTTCAATTTTCCCCAAAACAAATTAAAATCCCATAACAATTGTATTCATTTACCAAAATGAATAATGAAATGTAGATTCTGTTCTCTGTGAAATATTAGGTAGCACCACTTATGCAACACTAAGGCATAAACCAATATTGTGCTAACATAGGTTCCATGGGGGATAGAGTCCTCCCTGTGAGGCTCTAAGAACTCTTGTAGTTCCAGTGCCTTATCCTTTGGTCTTGTGGAGTCATGCTCTCAACCTTTAACCTCTGCAATCTGCTTTGATCTGTGACCTTCAACTGAAACTAAATGAAAATGAAAACTAGAACTGACAAAATGATGAAAATGATGCTTATCCAACAAGTTTATTGCACACACCTACTCTAATTATTGGGAAAATGAAGCTTTCAAGTTACATGAAACAACCAATGAAGCCACTTCATCATTTTTTCAACTGTTTGAAGCTTTGAAATGTGCTTCCTTAAGCACCAGATATAATTCTTACTTGAAGGCACATCAAAGAAACCTCTGGCAATACATTTTCCATTGAAGAAATCAATGAGCCTAGGCCCACTTTCTTCTTGTAGACAGGTTGCAAATGGATCTTGAAAATCATCATCAATACTTGCCCTTGCAACATTGCTTTGTGTAAAAAGGAAAAGTATTGCATTAGGTCCTCCGTCCACTGTTCTTGGTTATTGTATGGCTTGCTGATTCTCTGATTCATCCTCAATGCATATGGCCTTGGTCCACTCCTGGTCATGAGGTGTATTAGGAAAAAGGCTTAGTGATGCTTGTCTTTATTTAATTTCAACCTTTCTCATTTGATCACATGGCATTTGATCTTGGCTGCTTGATGAAACTGAGCTTGTGTATTCAAGAGGAATAAGGGGTTGATAAGGTAGTTCATCACAATTAGAATTGCTTGGGAAACTAAATTCTTCTATATTATCTTCTGATTGTGAGGGATATTCATCATAGCTTGGCTTATGGTCCCAATTTCTCAGTTTTTCACCCTCTAAAATTAGATTATCATCTTTTTCTTCTTTTTCACCAACAAAAATATGACACGAGGGTTGAAACAAGCTATTGTTGCTTTGATGGGAAGGGTACTTTTCTGATATAAGGTCTTCAATACATTGTTCATGGAAATCATCTTCATAATCATCATACAAAGGTGAATCAATGACCATTTGACTATTAATGGCTGAGGGGATTAGTACAATAGCTGGGACAGCTGGTTGCTCAGGGAAAAAATCCTCATAGTCATCAAAACTTGGAAAATCATGGCACATTGGTTCATTAAGAATAGGAGGGACTGATAAGCTATGAATTTGGTCATGACAAGCTGCAGCACTATTCTCACGATAAAATAAATCTGAATCTAAGATGACCTCTTGACTTAAAGAATCGAGAAAAGGAGGAGACAAGGAAATGGTGGATTGTCCATATTGATCTTTCTCTTGGGGACCTAGATTTTGACATGAATGATGCATTTGTTCTTCAAATTTAGGAAAATCATTATGAAACTCATCATCTAAGTCCCGATCTCTATAATCATCCCCTTCATCATCACTACTAGAGGAATCACTTGTTAAATCTTGAATATATGATGCATACCCCTCACAACAATTCTCAAAAAGTCTTTCAGCTGGATAAATTATCTTGCAACGAGAATAAAAAAACATCATGAAAGTCCTTCAAAGAGGAAATACTAGAAGCAAGGAGTGTTCTATACCATTTCCTCGCATCGCCTTCCAATGAATACATGAACATTTTCATCAATATATCTTCATGATGGATGTCAAGCTACTGCATTAAAGCATGAAATTCATGAACATGCTCAAAAGGGTTGTCATCATCACCTTCATAAAATATGGGCAGTGGATCTTGCCATTCATCAATTTGAGGCACAAGATGTGGATAACCATCTATGGCTGCGAAATTGAGTGGGGCAAACCTCCTGGCCATGATAGCCTTCATAGCCATTTGATTTTTCTCATCCCCAGTGGAGTCACCAACATATTCTGAACAATGGAGTTGCCATGGTCAATGTTTAGTCTTGAAGGTGTCCAACTTCAGTCACAATCTAAAGCTGGAGTTGTGCAATGCCATTCTTCCCAGGGAGCTTTTCAATTTGCTCAAATCCATCCCCAACAACGGTGCCAAGAATGTTAGCACTGAAAGTCACACTTTGACTGCTAAAGTGTAAGCTCAGCACCCATCAGAATGTAAAATATAATTTGGTTTTGAATAGGTGGATCAACAAGATGGAGAAAGAAAGGGAGAGGGAAACAAACTATAGATCAATAGGCTACACCAATGGGCAATGGAGTCACAGACATCCCACTCATCTAAGGAACAAAAGTTGCTTAACAGAAAACAAGATTATATGCTGATAGGTGGAAGAAATGAAGAAGGAAAGCATAAGATAGAATGTTCAGTAAATAAATATCCTCTCAATTTAATGAATCAACAAATACTTGAATATAAACAATGAATGATGGGCAACATACAGTAGATCCTCTGTTGCTTAGGGATCCATAAATCGTTGACAACCTTTGATCCTCAAATCTGCAATATATTCAAATAAGAAGAAATATAGACAGAAGAGTTACAATCTAAAATCATAGCTCTCGTGAGTCTCCAATAGTAGTAATGCTTACAATCCTAAAATGCCCACAGGCTTACAAATGAACACACATAGAAAAATCCTATTCCTACTCTCTCTAGCCTCTCTTGGCTCATCCATCCCCTTTCTACAAGAGATATCTCCCTCTTTAAATAGAAAATAGCATCCAAATAACCTAAGGATGTCGAATCCCATCTCCTCCATTGGATTCTAAGCCTTGGAGATAGGTGGCAACAGTCAAAGAGACAAAAATCCAACAAACTGCTGATTTTCAGGAATTTGTTGGAAGTCATTAATAAATTGTTTCCACCTCATGCATGAGGCCTTTGCTGGAGATAAATCTTAGGCGCAGGTATCCCTTGACATCTAACTGATCCTTGAGAAGTCATTCGAACCCTCCTTGACATGTGGCAACCTCCCAACAAGGAGAATATGAAAACCGTGACCGCTACATGAAATTAGTACGCATCGCCACTGTGCAGAGTATGCAATGCCTGTAGGTAGCGCCCAACTGTGTTTCTGCATGCAATTGGGTGGCATAAATCCATGGGTGATTTGATCCTTGAACTTGGATATTGGGAATAACTCAATATAATTTCAATTTTCCCCAAAACAAATAAAAAGCCCATAACAATTGTATTCATTTTCCAAAATGAATAATGAATTGCAGATTCTGTTCTCTGTGAGATATTAGGTAGCGCCACTTATGCAACGCTAAGGCGTAAACCAATCTTGTGCTAACAATATCCATGATGCAACATATGTACAAATGCAATTCAAGGTGTAAATGCCTAACCTACCTACCCTAATCTATGTTATTTAAAGAAGTGAAGTCTCTTCCCCATGATGGGGCTTGAGAAGTTGGGACATGCTAACTGGTAGTGGGTGTGTCCTCCCCTGTAATGTGGATAGGTAGTAGGAACCATTGACTGACTTATTTTCAATATTGTAGGGACCAAACAAAAGTTTCTCAAAGCCCTTTCATGTATTAGGATATCCCTTCCTTATATCCCAATCTAAGACAAAATATCCTTGTTTGTAATCCCCTCCTTTAAGGTTGACGACTTATTGTATTACCTTGGTATATTGTTTTGATGGAAGGGGTGGGATTCTGGTATAAGAAAATCATCTTGGCTCGGTCTGATCAATATCTCCTTATCATCTTTCTTCAATATTTTGATGGTGCCAATTTCCTTATTTTTGTACTTATCTAGTTGTTGTCAGTAATCTTCCTTCTTAGGCTATTCTATAGCATTAAAATATTCTTCTTGGAAGAAAGGAAGGTCATCTAGGCAAAAGTCCAGAAGCGATTTCTTGAGTGCTTTAGGGAGGTCCTTTGTTTCAAGGTCAAGGTCAATATATTCAACATGATTCTTTTCCATGGTCAAGTTGGGTAGGTGAACATAAGTATAATCATCCATATGTATGCTAACATAGGTGAAATCCATCTGCAAAATACCACCCAATTTTGCAACAAATTTTCTAGACAAGAGCATTCCCCATACATCTAGAACATTTATGACCACAATGTCCATTAGGAAAAATATTTCAGGATATCGATCAAGGCATAACTTCATGTTTTCTATTACACCATGTGTGGGAATAGCCCTAGATTCAATACCATATACATTTCTATAAGGCCTTGTGGTTTCCAAACCCAATTGCCTCATTACTTTCAAGGACATGATAGTTGCACCCACTCCTGAGTCAAGCATACAATTATTCAAGAGTTTATTGTTAATTTTTAATGAGATGAATAAAGGTGGGTGGTCATCATATTGTGGTCTAAAATGGTTACTTTGCAACATTATAGAAGGGTCTAATTGTTTACCTTGTAACTTAAATAACTTTTAAATTTTACTTTTCATTGAAGGAATCTTAATGATATCTTTCAGGGGTACAGGTACATTGATATTTTCCAAGACATTGTCTATGTCAATATTCAAGTCAATATCACTAGTCTTTGGAAAGGTGGGACTAGGAGGAGGATTGCTTGTTGGTGGAGGAGGAGATCCCTATTGAGGGGGCTTAGGGTCATTGGGTGGATCTTGTGGCACACTTATTCACCTTATGTATAGTTGTAATTTCTTCTTTCTAAGTATCTCCCTTGATTCCTCATCCATCTTGTTTATGATCTCTATCATATCCCTCCTAGATGCTTCTCTTTTGTCTTCCTCAAGTTTTTCAGGAGTGATATTGAGGCATACTTGGGGAAATAAGACAAATATATGATTTATAGTATCAAAGACCTTATTTTAATCAGGTTCCCCATTATTCATTGGGAATTCATGTTCCCAATGTGCATCCCCACAAGGTAAGCACCAAGGAGTCTCATCTACATTGTTTGAGGGAGATAGAGTGTAGGGGAACCCTTTGTTCATTAGGATCTTGAGATATCCATGCTTGGATAGGATTTTGAGGCTTCCCCCTAAAAGGAGGGTCGGGGGATTTTTTTTGTGCCCTCTCTAAATTAGCAATCTTGTTCATCATAAAGGTTTGGTTCTTGGCAAGGTCATTTATAGCCTCTTTAATTCATGCCCATGGAGTGATAACATATTGAGTGGGCTCAACAATGTGTGTTATCCTTGGTTTGGTATCATCCTTGTCTCTTAGGGCATATAAAGGTTCTACCTTGCATGATGAAATATTAGCCTAAATTATTGTAGCCATATCTTAGGATTATTCAATGGTCTTTGGGCCCTTGTCCTTGAGAAAGTACCCAAAGTGACATGGGAAAGCCTTGATGTAGAGGAAGATAAGGTAGTCTTTCTTAAGGTGACGATTGCTCGAAATGTTACCAAAGATATGTTGTTTAGGAGAATGAATCAATCCTCCCTGGAAATGGTGCCAAAACGTTATCATGGGATTTTCACTTATGAAACTCCCAACAAAAGACCCCAAATCTTGCATAACTATGGAATATCCTACCATTGTCACCTTTGTAATAACTTCCCTTGTTTTAGTGATGGAAGATGTCAACCACAAGGGATGATTCCCTAGTGACCTCAAGGGATCAAAGTAGTAAGTATAGTATCCAAGCCTACCGCCCCTTCTCTTGATCATAGAGAGATTTGTCTAGGTCAAAGTAGTAGAAGAGGTATGAAGTTGTTTGAGTACCTTCCTGGAACAAGAACACTTTACAACATATATATAATTATTTCCAAGTCCAAACATGCAATTAATACCTCTTCAAGACACTATACAAGGTAAGTTGCAATATCTATTATAAATTTGCAGCAATAAACAATGATATAACAATAGTAAATGATTTATAACAACAAAAACAATTAGTTCTTAGAAATACAACAATTGACCATGAAAAATTAACATGCATCTACTAGAATAATATCCAATTGTTAGATGCAATTTCTGAATACGTTATACCACCTTTACAAGAGTGTATGTAACAAATTAGAGTGTTATCAGATGGCTGTAGCAAACTTTTGTAACAAAAAAAAATTATCTAATGAGTTTGCCAATGTTATTGTTAGTTAGGTTAGTAGAATGCTTAAGAGAGTTGAGAGAATAAGTTTTTCAAACAATTCACCATGAGAATTCTTTAAAACCAATTCCTTTTAAGGGTTATGGAGTCTTATAACAACAAATGCAACTAAGCTTGAAACTTGACCTATTTGCAACCATGTGGAACAATGGGGAGCCAAGTCTCAAACAAAGCTATGCCATGTAGAGTGCAGATAAATGGGATTGAAGTAGAGATGAGTATCATGAGGTGCTTTCTCCACTTTTGCATCATGAAAATATGTAGAGTGCGGCAAGTGGATATGGAAAAGGTAAGAAGGGATGCAGGGTTATCCATTTCCAAAGAGATAGGATTCAAACCTGAAGGTGAAAGCACATTTTCACCTTAGGATTTGAATCTTGAGGAGAAGGATTTATAGGGTGCAAGCACATTTGAGCCTTAGGCTTCGAATCTCGAGGATAATTATTTCTAGGGTACAATCACATTTGGGCCCTATAAACCATTTCTCCTTTCTTGTAACTTCAACTAGATCAAAAATCAAAAGTCTAGGACTAAAATCCTAAAGTGTTAGCACTTTAGGGATTTAGGGTTCTAACCATAACAAGGATATTTTCACAAAATTTGGACAAAAATCACCTCGTGATAGGAAAAAACACTTATGTTCCTCTCTTAGGGTTTCACCAAGCAAGACATCTAGCATAAAATAGAAAATTTACCATGAAACCTTAATAACATAAGAATAAATTGCAAAAAATTCACTTACTTCATCCAAGAAACCATGAGATAAAACCCTAATTGCAAAAATTCCCATCCAAAATCAGGAAAAACCATCCACAAGTGACCTTGCAAGCATAGCACATTAGATAAGAAGAGCTAGTAACCCTTAAAGGGAGAAAATTTCAAAAGTACTCTCACAAATGGTGAGAAGTTATGATGATAAAATGCAATGTCAGGGTAGACTTTTTATATGAGGATATTATAATATAATTTTTCCACATAATTTTTCAACAACATAAAATAAGTGGGGCCTAAACCTTAATTTACCTCTAACATAATGCCAAAATGCAAAACTACACCATAAAACCCTAAAAAGGATGGCATCATGCTCTAGAAGGGTGAGATCAAGCTAGGAGAAAGTGACGTCATGCCTCCAAATGTCAAGTGGCATCCTATGGGGGTGAAAGAGTGTGAAGTGAGGTGTCTCCTCACCCAAATCCATGCCAATCATCTTCGATACCCATCCATACATTAAAACCCTAGCCAAGAAGATGACGTCAAGGGCTAGGAGGTGACATCAATTGCCTCCAAAGGCCACGTCCAAGGATGAGAGGGATACAGTAACATCTCCAAGTGATTTAAAAACACATGCTACTACAATGTCCTCCATCCTATGTGCACACAATCCCTAGGGTACTCTTCCCAACCTATGGGGATTCCAGCCCATATGTGTGGCATAATGAACACTGGTCAAACCAAGCCCATATATCCATAATCCAAGGTCTTCAGAATCTGAGAGTCGTTGTCTGAGGGTGGTGAGTCATTGGATGAACCACTTCTCTCCATTACACGTGCCAAAGTCCTACAATAAAGGCACAATGTCCTGGGTACAATCCCAAGACATCCCTCAAGAACCATGTCAGGGATATTCAAAACAAGCTAAAATATAAAACATGGTTAGCGAAAGTTCATAAGAAACATTATTCCTTAAAACATACAAAGTAAGTTGAAACCTAATATATAAGCCATGTCAGATA
This sequence comes from Picea engelmannii, assembly GCA_009831015.1. Classification (NCBI taxonomy): domain Eukaryota; kingdom Viridiplantae; phylum Streptophyta; class Pinopsida; order Pinales; family Pinaceae; genus Picea; species Picea engelmannii. The sequence continues at coordinate 469,622 of ML787204.1, read as the reverse complement.
ATTCACCTTAGGATCCCCTTCAAAAATCACATCGGCCAGGACCCAATGTGAGTTACCAAGTTTAAGTATGGGATGGTATTCCTCCAACCCTATTAGGTGTGCCAACTAGAAAAGAAATAAAATAAGCAAGGTAGAGGGATAGGTCCCAAGAGCGACAAGGGAAAGTGTTGGCCCTCGACCAAGTTTTGAGGAAACCTTGGTCAGGTTTCGACCACTTTTGAACTTCGACACGATGGTCGAAGATGGAGCACCTAGGAGGAGTTGAGATCACGGATCTCACTTGTTTTGCAGGATATGTGGACTCAGTAAGGGGTTCTTTAGGGTTTTTTTAATGGTTTATGGGATTTCGGCCCATGGGGTTTACCCATGTTTAGGCCTTACTATACGGATCGTAAAATTATAAATAAGTAAGAATGTATGGTAGAAGTAGCTTAGAGAAGATAAGAAATACAAGGAAGGGTTTTGGGAGCTAAGTGAAAGAGGTTTGAGTTGCTTTGTGCAATAGAATGTGTATGTAAGGCTCTGTGCCTTGAACTAGTTTTGGGAAGGAGGATCTGGTGCTCAGTGCACAGATCTCTTGTCTGGCGAGAAGCTTGAATCTGTGGCTTAGTGCACAGGAGAAATTGAATGTAAGAGATTTAAGAATAATAAATAAGGCGAAGTGGTTGGTGGACGTAGCCCCACACTGGGGTGAACCACCTATATCTTTTGTCTTTGGTTTGCTTTGTGCTTTGTTGTTTATTTTATGATTTTTCTCAGTGCCTTTGTTATTATGTATGATAGATGGATCTGATGTTTCTTAGTGCTTTACATGTGTTAAGGATAAATGGATGTTAGATATAAATTATGATGCTAAGTGCTCAGGTTATGTAATCATTTATTGTTACTGCGCCACTCTATCTTTGGGTATGTTTTGTGATGTTAATAAGACTAATGAACTAATGCATGTTGTTCCTAAGTGTTAGTAGAGTACTCTATGAAGTGTTATTATCACAAATCTGTGTCCCAACTTGGTTATAGACACCTGCGTCATGTAACCCCCCTTATTCTACCTCAGGTGAGACTTCGCCTACTCTGCAGGTGTTTCCGAAAGGGCTGATAGTCAGGGTTTTGTTAGTGAGCTATTGAGCATTGAATCCTGGGTCTTCCCCCGTGCCAACAAATGGTTCCGTTGTCAGGACCTGAAATTGTGATTCCTAGGAACTAAAGTAAAGAAAAGAGAAGCTCTATGCGAAGATATGCTGTTGTAGTGCACAATATTCTACTTGAATTGTGAAGCTTTGTTCTAAGAGATAAATATGATTTGAAGAAAAAGAGGTAAGATATTAATAGAAGTAAGCTTTGTTCTTTGATAAGAGTAAGATAAGTGAATTTTTTTTGTTTCAGAATCATGGATTTAAGTATGTTTAATAGATTTTGTCCTAGTCTGAAGTCTAGGGTGCAATTAGAAGAAAGAGTTGATCTAAGTAAATTTAATAGAAATGAAGAAAGATATGTCATTCCTATGCATAGAAATAGTTTTTGGACTAATAAGTGGATGCAGGAACCTAGAAAGAATTTTTGCAAATTGCAGGTCCAACACTATGGTTCTAGTGCACAGTACAAAAGAGGTTGGGGAGAATTTAAAATAAAAAGAGGATTGAATTTGTGCTATAATTGCAGAAGACTGAGACATCTTGCTAAGGAATCCCTGGCACAAGTCCTACTTATCTTTGTTGTAAGATTGTTGGTCATGAGGTTGAGGATTGTCCAAGGATGATTGCTAAAGTTGAACGAATGAACATGAGACAAGAAAAATATGAAGAAATTCAAGAGACTAAAGGCATGTTAGAAAGTCATAAAGAGAAAGAATCAGAGAAAGTTCAGACTACATTAGTACAGTTGAAAGAAATGATGGATGTTCACAAATATGTCAGTTTACTAGAGATCCTGAAAGTAAAACAACACATTAGTGCAAGAATAGAAGACTTAGACATAGACTGTGTCTTGGATGAGGAAACACAAGTAAATATTATGATAGAAGAAACTTGGGAAATTTTGGGAAAGCCTACTGCGGTACCTTCATTGGGAAGGATGGGATTTTTTAAAGGAAAGATGATAACCCTATGTGGAAGAGTTACAAATGTACCTATTATTGTTCATGGAACATCAACTGGACAAGAATTTGAAGTTATTGAGTTTGTTGAGAACAACACTCGTTTCCCACTTTTGCTAGGTAAGCCTTGGATTGAGAAAGATCAAATCAGAAGAAAAGCAAAGGAAGAAGCTACAGAAAAGAAAAATCAAGAACTAAGGGATTTCATAGCTAGAAAAATAGACCGACTAATATAAGAATGAGAGGATAAGTCGAAGCAACAGAATAAAGTAACAACACAGGAGGAACAAAAAGCAAGAAAATTAGCTATCAAATTTAAAAGAATGCAAGAAGTCTTGAAGAAACAATCTATGAAGGAAAGAAGTATATTCACCCAAGAAGTATTAAGAGAAGGGATATTAGCTTCAGACTCTATGAAGGCACCTCAATAGTGCGAAGTCACTATGCTAGGAGAAGATAAGAATAAGAATGGAAAGAGTATTCCAGAAATAGTTAGAGAGACTCAGATCACAAGGAAGAAGGCAAGGAAGCTCAATAAAAAGAAAGCTAATTTGGAAAAGTTGCACGAAGCTACAGAAAAAAGATGGAAGACTTCGCAGACTAGAACCTTGCAGGAAACAGGTTCACAGGATTTGACCCTCGCTGGAACAACAAAACCGTGCATAATGGGACTTTTCCCTGGTGAAGTTATATGACCGTTGGAGGTGCCTCAACCGTTAGAACGCCACTCTAGAATGGCTAGAAAACAAATTTATGGGCTGATGGACTGCTTTTGGAACGTTGAGACCGTGCCATAATGGACAAATTCACATTAATGGAAGCATTCCTTCCCATTGGAATAATCCGTTACACTGCCCCACTTATTTAACTCATTGGCTGCTGCGCTGGGACCACTTTTTTCCACCCATTATTAACTGAGCTAACAAAGAATTGTCTAAGTGTCAATCTATGCTATCTGAAGCTAGACCTCGCCACCCGATTTTCTACCCCGTCTGTCCATTCGTCTACCTCGACCCGTCTATTTAAAAGTTAGAATGTCAGGTGAACCAAGTGCATTAGAGAAGTCTGTCAATGAAGTCATCAGGAATATAATGGCTGACAAACCGTTATCAGAATGAGTACAGGTGTCGTCGACTAGGGGACTGCAGGCTTCCCCTTCGACCGGATGTCATTCTAACTGTGTTAACCCTGCGACTGAAAAGCAAAGTAACCACCGCGACGATCTGGATAATGCAAAGAAAATCCTGTCCATCCTACCAGATTATATTCCACCCTTGTTTGGCACCATTAACCATGAAAAAATTCCCCAAGACTATGAGTACACACTGATCACCATGTACATTCCAAAAGGAATAAGCGTAGTTGGAATTCAGTTGGGACAGATCCCACTACTGAAGAACAACAATTTCAATCTGGGCGACAGAAATAACTATGCTATGCTAGCGCCCCACTGCTACCTGATGAAGTCAACTAGGAAGAAGCCTCGCATCATCTCACAGCCATGGATTAAGGGACTAGCGCAGTCCACCGTGCTAAATGTGACTAAGATTCCCCATTTTGGCTACCACCAAGAGGTTAATGATTGCGTTAAACTCCTCTTATCTTGCTATCATGGTGGATACCTGTGTCTCGACTAGAGGATTACTATGGATTTGACGTTGATCCACTAGATTACATGATTAAGCATGAAGGGACTTGACCCTCAACAATTTTATCCAGGGAAGGCCTCAGACCGCTCCCTGACACAGTGCATCAAGGAAGCTTACGTGGAAGTTGAAAAAGGAAAGAGAGGCTACAAGGTAACCTTTATACAAGATGGCGCATTGCACCTCGCTTGCCAACTCATAGCTGGAAATCTCGTAAGAAAGAACCACCCCACATAGGTCACCGAGTTCATGGTGGACCTCGGAGGAAAATGTGTTGAGGGCATGCAAATGAACTGGGTGAGCTACCTCGTCAATGAGTTGGAGAAGGATTTCCGTGAAGCCCAGGATTTGGGATATGAATTCCACTTTAGCTGGATGATCATTTTAATCACATTTGTCACTTGGAAAATTCCCGAAGGAGCCACCTTTCCGGAGATCAAACCATCAGAGTCGTTGGCCGCTCGGTTTTCAACATTGTGGTACACCAACGACATGTCGAAGCAATGTCAGTCCAATGCTATATTTCATGCATATTATCAACAATTGAAGGTTGGCATCTAGTCATTTCCGCGCAGGACACCGCGCACCTTGCACTAGTACGAACCACTAGCAAAGTTCCGTACATATCCACATTTAATCTATATCACTACACGCAAAGATGAGAGCAAGGAATAACTATAGTTATACTATAAGTTGACAGACGAAGACATGGATCAGATCACAAAGGAATGACTGAAGGAGTTCCTTATATCGGTCGATGATGTAGAAATGTCTAACATCGACACCATTGGAAGCCACCTAGTCACTTGGGTCGAGCATGTCGGATAGTCCATTGGGACGACGAAGAAGAAGAAGCAAGAAGAAATCCAGGATATAGAGAACGATGAGGAGGACAACACCTCTGAAGAAAATGGGTTTGGATCGCCTGGAGGAGGAAGAGAAGACCAAGAATATGGAAAATGAGGAGGGGATGAAGGAGAAAAGAAAGGAGAAGGTGAAGCTACACTACCTCAAGATCCCCCTACCGAAATAGTAACACCACAGAAGAGGAAGGTTTCTCCAAAGAAAACTTCAACAAGAAAGAAGATGCACGCTAGTAATCCCTAGTTGGAGGCCACGCTCATGGAGGACAATATTAGTTTGGTCTGCAAAGCTATGGAGGATGCTTTCAAGGACATCTTGCAGATATATGGCATGAAGAAGGAAGTGCTATATGGAAGGGTCGAGAAGAAATTGAAGGAAATTCATCAAGCTATTCGTTCAATCCGCGCAGTACCTGTTACTCCCTCCTCATCACATAATAAAGAATTGGGGGATGAACCAACCCAATTGTAAAGACTTGTGGATGCGACAGAAGATCGAATTCAGAAAGTCCAGGAAGGGAAGGAGAAGGCTACAAAATCCTTTAAACAAGAGAAGGGTGAATCCTTAGAACAATTACGCATAGCGTGGTACTGTGTAACTACCTCTGAAAGTGAGAAATAATAATTTCAGGCGATGATCCGAGAGGAACAATCCCATCTACTGAGAAAAAAGGAGCAGTTGTTCGCAGAACGAGCCATGGTTAAAGAAGCAATAAGTAAATCATATCACTCTGTGCCACGCTTTTCACAGGAGGAGCAGGTTGAGTCTCAAGTGGCAAAGCTCGCTGAGACCTATTAAATTATGAGCTTGATTTCTTATGCAGATTAATACTTTTATTTTCTTCAACACTTTGATTCTAGCTTAATACACTTCAACAATACCAAATCATAACTGAATAGTAATAACTATTTAGATAAGTAAGCATGCACATCAACAACACATATACCCTGGGGAAACCCTATACAGGGAGAAAAACCCCAGCAAACAATATTCCTTTATTGCATTAATAATGAAAGATCACTTACAAATATCCACCATGAATGTTCTTCTCTTAAATAGCTTTCCAAGATGACTCTGACCTAACAAAGACCTAAGAGACCTTGCTTAAATACACCTTTGATATGTTGCCTCTATTGCTGATATACAACACTGATATGCTTCTTTGGTATCCTGCCTCTTTATCACTGATATGTGCCTCTATTGCTTCACCCTTAACCTGCATATCAAAATTGTGTTGAAGAGAGGGGTCGACCTCTGCTTATATAGGCTGAAGAGGAGAAGAGGAGAGAATCAAAATAGTAACATGTTTTCATGCTTTAATCATAACTCAGCTTCATACTTTAGTTCAAACTTAGAACTAGACTTGAGACTGGTATACTTTAGTTTGAAAATAGAACTAGACTTGAGACTTCAGTTTCAACTCAGCTTTACACTTTAGTTCAAAAATAGAACTAGAATTGAGACTAGTATACTTTAGTTCGAAAATAGAACTAGACTTGAGACTTCAATTACAACTCAACATTACACTTTAGTTCAAAAATAGAACTAGACTTAAGACTTCAGTTGCAACTCAACATTACACTTTAGTTCGAAAATAGAACTATACTTAAGACTTCAGTTACAACTCAACATTACACTTTAGTTCTAAAATAGAACTAGACTTCAGTTACAACTCAACATTACACTTTAGTTCTAAAATATAACTAGACTTAAGACTTCAGTTACAACTCAACTCTTTACAAGGAAATTCAAAATTCTCTTCATGGTGGATAATTTTACACGTGCCAACGCACTAGATCAATACATTTATATCATTTTCAATATTAGGAATATCGTTTGTTTCTAGCTCATAGGAATTTTATATTCAACCTAACTTTTTCTAGATGCCTTGACTTTTTCTCATGGCTCTCAAGGCTCGAATAGGCTCATAGAGGTTGTACGTTCCCCTTGACTTTTGCACTAGTCTGTCTATGCTCACAGAGGTTGTACGTTCCCCCTAGATTTTGTCAATACCTCACAAGACTGGTTGATTCTCCAAATCTCCCTGGCTAGCCTCAAGGTGGCCCATATGGCCTCTCATTGGAGAATGAATGTCGATGCTTCCAAATTTAACACTCCCTCTTAGCAAGGGAGACATTCTCAGCCACACCAAGATTGCCTCTCAACTGCACAAACTATCTCGAGGTCATAGGCTTGGTCAGGATATGAGCTACCTACTCGCTCGTGGCTATGTACTATAACTTTACAGTTTTTCTTTGGACCAAGTCTCGGATGTAGTGGTGCCTCATGTCAATATTTTTTGACCTGTCGTGAAATACCAGGTTCTCTGTCAATTTTATGCAACTTTGATTATCACAGTGAACCATCGTCATCTCGAGCTTGTCACCAAACAATCGTGAAACCAATTTTTTGAGCCATATTTCTTCCTTGCTAGCATCACTTGCTGCAATGTACTCAACCTTTGTTGTACTCTGTGCAATGGATCCCTGCTTCCGGATTGACCAAGAGATCATAGCAGATCCTAAACTAAAGAAGTATCTAAAAGTACTCTTCTGATCCACTAGGCTTCCTGCCCAATCAACATCTACATACCCATGCAGAAATAAACCACCACTGGATGTATATCTTAGAACATAAGTAGTGTTCCCTCTGAGATATATCAAGATGTGCTTTTATGCCACCTAGTGTCTCTGTCTTGGTTCAGTCATGAACTGACTCATTGTAATCACTGCATATAATATATTTGGCCTAGTGTGGATCATGTATATCAATGATCCAATCATCTTCCTATACATGGTGGGATCCACTAAATCTAAACCTGTATCAAAATCATGCAGCTTCCTCAGGTTGGTAACCATCAGAGTAGACATGGATTTGCAATCCATCATACCAAACCTCTTTAGTACATAGACTGTGTATTTTCCTTGTGCCAGAAATATCTCGCCTTGTCTTTGCCATACTTCCAATCCGAGGATGTAATGCATCAAGCCTAAGTCTTTCATCTAAAATTCTGAGGTTATCTCCCTCTTACACTAGGCTATTATCCATTCATCTCCTGTTAGAAAGAGATCATCAACATACAATATTAGTATAACAGGTTGGTTACCTCTTACCTTGAAATACAAATTTGCATCAACATCACTTTTCTGAAATCCCATGCTTTTAAGAAAGCCATCAATCCTGTCATACCAAACTCTGGGATCTGGCTTAAGACCATACAATGCCTTCCTTAGCTTGCATAAATGAGTTCCTTTTTTGTGTAGTACAAAAACATCAGGTTGTTCCACAAAGACCTCTTGTTCAATCTTTCCATTCAAAAATGTTGTTTTTACATCCATATGATGTAGCTTACAACCAAGAATTGGAGATAAAGCAATAATAGTTCGAATGGAGATATACCTGGCTACAGGAGAAAAAGTATCTTCGTAGTCGATTCCTTCTTTCTAAGTGAAGCCTCTGGCTACAAATATTTCTTTGAACTTTTCCACACTTCCATCAGCTTCATGTTTGATTTTATAGATCCATTTGGAAGAAACCACTGATTTGTCTTTTAGCCTCGACACAATGTCCCAAACATTATTCTTTATAATAGACCTGTATTCCTCAAGCATGGCATCCTTCTATAATTTTAATTTATCTTCTTCTTCAAATGAAGAAGGTCCGACATCACTAATGCTTCTCTTTAGTACACCATAGCCTCCAAACCTATGAGGCCTCTTCCTTTCCCTGAAAGTTCTCTTTGGAGAAGCTATCCTTTCTGCTTCCTACACTATTTCTTTAAGACACCCTAGCTTCCTTTTGGCTAGAGGTTCTTCAAGAGTTCTTTCTAACACTTTAGCAGGTTCTAGGGGCTCATTACTTGGCCCTTCATGAGGTTCCTCCCTCTGATCATTAGATTCTTCATTTTCAGAAGAGGGTGAATCTAGTTGAACTACTTCTGATTCTTGATGAAGCTCTCTGGATTTCTTAAATGTGGCTTCCTCATGAAAAGTCACATCTCTTCTTACCTCTATTTCCCTCTGACCTGGTACATAAATCCTATAAGCCTTGGAGTTCTCACTGTACCCCACAAAATCCCCTTTCTTTCCCGAGGGTTCCATCTTTGTCCTCTTTTCCCTAGGGACATGAATATATATAGGACACCCAAATATCCTTAGATGCCCTACTTTAGGTTTGATCCCTGAGAAGACCTCTTCAAGAGTCTTGTCCTTCAAGATAGCATGTGGACACCTATTCTGAATATACACGGCAGTGGAGGTAGCTTCTGCCCATAAATAATTTGGCAGATCCTGGTCAAACATCATTTCTTTCAATGCCTCACAAATTGTCTCGTTTTTCCTCTCAGCAACTCCATTTTTCTAAGGGTTATATGGCACGGTCAACTGTCTCTTGATTCCTGCTGATTTGTAGAAATCCTCAAACTAGAGAGATTCAAACTATCCTCCATTGTTTGTTCTAAGGATTCTTATGTGTTTCCCTATATGCTTTTCAATAAAGGCTTTATACTCTTTGAATTTATCAAATGTGTCACTTTTAGCTTTAAGGAAATATATCCAACATTTTCTTGAGTAATCATCAATAAAAATGACATAATTCAAAAACCCACCGAGTGAGGGAGATGACATGGGACCACATACATCATAATGAACTAGATCTAAGATGCTCTGAGCTCTGTTGTCACTACTAGGAAATGATTTCTTTATATTTTTACCTAGCATGCATCCCTTACAAATTTCATTTTTACTAAGATAAATAGAGGGCATGCCACATACCATGTTTTGTAGATCTGGAAGAGCTTTGTAATGAATATGTCCAAGTCTTCTGTGCCACAAATCCCTGGAGCTAGCCGCATCATGAGCCCATGCCTGGACTGACCGTCTTGACACGACATACAACCCTCCACTGCGAGTTCCAATGGGTTCTGTTGTACTTAAGTGGCTACCTTTATCCCATAGTAGTGCCTTCTTGTCCTTGAAGATCACCTAATATCCCTTGTCCTCAAGGGTTGCAACTGAAAGTAGATTTTTCTTGAGCCCTAGAACATATAATACTTCATCAATATGAAGTCTAGCCCTAGATTCCAATATGAAGGAGATAGAGCCTACTCCCTCTTTCTTGTAACATTTTTCATCCCCAAGCTCAACATGCTCTGCAAAAGATTTTGTCTCAAAATTTGAGAGGATCTCCTTGTACCCTATCATGTGCTTTGATGCACCACTGTCTACTAACTGGATAAGGTAGAAACCAGGTAATATTATTTTCTATTTTCTTTCTCCTTAGAAGGACTTTTCTGATTTCTTTTAGATTAATCATCCTCAATAGTTGAGGCATGATGTTTCCCTTTCCTTGAATATTTATTTCTAAACCAACAATCTTTAGCAAAATGACCCAACTTATTACAACTAAAGCATTTAATCTTAGATGTATCAATATTCTTTCCTTTGAATGTACCTTTGGTGTTTGGCTTCCTCTGAGAGCCTTTCTGGAAAGTGT
>ML787204.1:428657-448626 GCA_009831015.1 Picea engelmannii | reverse complement strand
ATGTGACATTCCACATACCACCAGAAATGGAATGACAAGCACTATCCATCTAGGATAGTTTCACCAACAATTTCCTTGATCTTCATCTCATTATTCCACATACAAGCATGGGTCCTCCAACCATTCTTCTAGGATAACTCAATATGCAAAGCGTCTTTCCGTGAGGGCTTTCACCATAAGGGGACCACTTTGGAGTTCATCCGTTTGTGCACCTTATCAATCATGATAAGACAATAATGAGAGCATGGGTCCTCCAACCATTCTTCTAGGATAACTCAATCTGCAAAACATCTTCCCGTGAGGGCTTTCACCATAAGGGAACCACTTTGGAGTTCATCCATTTGTGCACCTTATCAATCATGATAAGACAATAATGAGTCATCTATACATTTTTCCAACAATGCATCATATACCAATGAAACCACATCGATCCATCTTCATCATGTATCAATGATAGCTCATTGATCCATCTTCATCTATGCATTCTCATCAAGGAAAATACATATTATATTACATCAATTATCAATAAATCAATCCTTTGACATCAATCAATCACTTGACATCAATCAATGACATCAATCAATCGAACCATTGGCATCAATGACAACATGATCCAACAGTTTACCCATGTTTAGGCCTTACTATAAGGGATTGTAAAAGTATGAATAAGTAAGAATGTATGGTAGAAGTAGCTAAGCGAAGATAAGAAATACAAGGAAGGTTTTTGGGAGCTAAGTGCAAGAGGTTTGAGTTGCTTTATGCAACATAATGTGTATGTAAGGCTCTGTGCCTTGACCTAGTTTTGGGAAGGAGTATCTGGTGCTCATTGCGTAGATCTCTTGTCTAATGACAAGATTGTATCTATGGATTAGTGCACAAGAGAAACTGAATGTAAGATATTGAAGAATAATAAATAAGGTGAAGTGGTTGGTGGACGTAGCCCCACACCGGGGTGAACTGTCTATATCTTGTGTCTTTGGTTTTCTTTGTGCTTTGTTGTTTATGTTATGAATCTTCTCAGTGACTTTGTTATTATGTATGATAGATAGATCTGATGTTTCTTAGTGCTTAACTTGTGTTAAGGATAAATGGATGTTAGATATAACTTATGATGTTAAGTGCTCAGGTTATGTAATCATTTACTATTACTGTGTCGATCTGTCTTTGGGTATGTTCTACGATGTTAATAAGACTAATGAACTAATGCATGTTGTTCCTAAGTTTTAGTAGAGTACTCTACGAAGTGTTATTATCAAATATCTGTGTCTCAACTTGGTTACAGACACCTGCATCCTATAACCCCTCCTGCTTCTACCTTGGGTGAGACTTCACCTGCTCCGCAGGTGTTGTCGAAAGGGACGATAGTTATGGTTTTGTTGGTGCGCTATTGAGCGTTGAACCCTAGGTCTGCCCCTGTGCCAACAAAAAGTAAAAACCCACCAAGAGTAATTGTGAAAGTAATATGGCTCAGGGCTTACTTCATGGCTTATGGTTTTAATCCATCTCTATGAGTGCTTTTGTGGAGGGTGCGCTTGCTCTTGAGTTACCTAATATTTGTGTGCCACATTTTTCGTAACCCTTTTTTTCCTTTTTCTAGTTCATGCTTTCATTTATAATTTGCAAAATTGTGGGTCCCCTTTTATAGGGTTTCAAGTCTTAGAATTATTTTTTTTGGGATCGGTGTGAGCACTGAATGAGTAGAGCTCAAGTTCGATCGGATTTTGGTGGTCCTCCTTTGCTACATTCAATTTCTTTTCTAGAATAATTTTCTTATTATATTACAACAACTACGAAATAACCTCTAGGCCTTCAACCCCTCTTCTCATGAGATAATGGAATATAGACGATGTTTAGTATAATATGAGAGGATTCACAATGGAAAGTATTAAGTTTGTTTGGGAGAAGAATTCGACCCTTGGGAAGGTCCCCCAGTATTACCCCTTTCCCTAGGCAATGGAAACATGGGACTAGGGCACAAAAGTTGACCACCAAGGTGAAACATGGTAATTGACACAATTTCACAAACTAGTGATCCATTATCCAACTTCAACCAAAGATCCTCATTCACATGCCTGAAACATTAAGAAAAACACTTTTCATAAAATAAGGACTAACACACCTCATGATGACGATGGCTTACCATCTAACATACCTCATGGTGCCACCTTTTTCCTAACCCCTTCTTTACTTTTTCTAGTTCATGATTTCATTTATAATTTGAAAATTTGTGGGTCCCCTTTTATATGGTTTCAAGCTTTAGAATTACCTTTTTGGGGATTGGGGTGAGCACTGAATGAGTAGAGCTCAATTTGGACTAGATTTTGGTGGTCCTACTTTGTTACATTCACTTTCTTTTCTAGCATCGTTTTCTTATTCTTTTACAACAACGACGAAATAACCTTTGGGACTTCAACCCCTCTTCTCATGAGATCATGGAATATAGATGAAGTTTAGTATAATATGAGAGGATCCATGATGGAAAGTGTTATGTATGGTTGGGAGTGGAATATTAACCTTGGGAAGGTCCCTCAATATTACCCATTTTACCTAGGTGGTGGAAACATGGGACTAGGGCACAAAAGATGACCGCCAAGGTGAAACATGGAAATGGACACAATTTCACAAATCAATGATCCATTATCCAACTTCAACCAAAGATCCTCATGCACATGGCCGACAAATTAAGCACAACACTTTTCATAGAATAAGGACTAACATACCTCATGGTGACGATGGCTTACCATGTCCCATACTATGGGTTTCTTAAATGTTATGAGCCTTGGTTGATTTGTGTCAGGAGGCAAATGAGGGGGGTTGTTGGGATTCCATCTATGGACATTTTGATCATCATGATGATGATGTAGATCATGTTCTCCAACATGCCTCGAGACACGATCTCCTTCATTTACCCTTATGCATGGGGGGTAACATGTATCATTGACATGCAAGGCCACATATGGGTTCATATCCATGAGAACCTTTGTAGATGGAGTGCTTGGTTCTTGAGTTACCCTTTCTTTAGTAGTGTGTGTATTCCAAACCTATTATTTCCTTTTGATATTAATTTATTTCTTTGCAAGTCCTATTTTCAGGTTCATTCATTTATTTTTATTGGGATTCAACTAATTCCATTTAATTTGATATGTATTCAGTGCATTAGGACTTAGGGCGATCACCTCATAGAGGGGGGGTAGAGGTCAAGATATTCTTGGATTTTTATTTATCATTTATATCCTTATTCTTTTGTATTTTGAATTTATAATATGCTCTTAAAATTATTTCTTAACAACTGCATTGACCTCGAGCATTATATCCCCTTCTTCTCATAGAAGGATGTTTTGATTAATTGGGTTGGTTGTCATTGATGTCAACCCTTGAAGAAAATTCGGTAGCGAATTTTGGTAGAACAAATGTTTGGGTAATGGACCCAAGTTTGTTTGATGTATAATGGTATGAGTTTTGATATATTTGTAGGTAAGACTATTCTAGATGGATATTACATATCATGCCATTTTTGGTGGTATGTGGAACGTCACATAACTCCTCACGGTTAGAGAGTTATGGCCATGTGAAGTTGGAGAACCCTCATGAGTCATCTATAAGCCTCGAAAGGTCAAAGTAGTCAAAGTGGTTTCAAAGAAGAAATTGTTTAAATAATAAAGTGAATTGATGAGTGTAATATAATTCAAAGTGGATACAAAATAAATTATTTAAATAATAAAGTTAATGGATAAATTACTATGTAGACAAGTGGTTAGAAGTGGGATAGCTGTAAAATAAGGAAAGTCGCTTAAGATGGTTAGAAGGTAATTTAAATAATAAAGTGAAGTGATGAGTGTACTATAAGTCAAAGCGGATACAAAATAAATTATTTAAATAATAAAGTTAATGGATAAATTACTATGTTAACAATTGGTTAGAAGTGGGTTATCCCTAAAATAAGAAAATTGGGTTAAGAAGGTTAAAAGGTAACCCCTTGAGGAAGCTACATGAAAGTATAAATAAGAGGCAAGTCTCTCTCATTTAGAACACACTTGAGCATATTGAATATCTACAGGTGACTGAGGTAACCAAAGGATATCTAAGCTGAATTTCAGAGGGAAGGTGAAGTAAAGAAGGTTGAAATTCAAGGGAGGATAAATTCTTTTGATGATGCTTTCTAAGGTATGTTGTTTACAGGTCATCTCACCATTTTCACAATAAATTTTTTTCTATAATGATTCAGACCATGAAATTGGGAGGCCATTGAGAAAACATATCCAAGTAGCTATGGCTAGTCCTGAAACTAGTCTAAAGCAGGTGTTTCGGGTAAAAACATCATAACTTCTTCATAACAGATCCAAATTCAGTAAGGCCAAATGTGTTGGTTAGAGTACAGTCTATAGTATTTTGTGTACAATTTTCAGATCCATATAACAAATATTTCGTGCGAGGCACACTCTACAAGTTCGCTCTCTAGAATAAGCTAAAATTCAGTAAGGTATGCCATTTTTTCTATAACTCCTTTTCTGAGAGGCTTCAAAAGTGACACCTAGAGGAATTGCATAAAACACAGTGAAGAACATTATGTACTATTTTCAGATCATTATTCATTATAGGTACATATTTATGATTATTTCAAGTTAGGGTTGTTGACTAATCCAAAACTACTCATGTGAGACTAAAGTAAAGTTTGATGAAAATGCTAGTCTTTTGTTGTTAAAGTTAAGGAAGGTTTGTAGGTTGAGGTACATGTTGGTGCATGGTTGATGCACTTGTTTATGGTATAAGTTGATTACATGTTGTTTTGTATAGGTTGGTGCATGTTTGATGCACTTGTTTATGGTACAAGTTGATTACAGGTTGAGGTATAGGTTGATGCATGGTTGATGCATAGTTCAGGTTATTGGTACAGATTGTTTGGTGCAGGTTGATTGGTACATGTTTACAACAATATATCTCACAGTGATAGTGTGACAGTGGTTATCTCATTCTACTTATATGTTTGGGTGGTTGGACGGGGCAAGGACAGGTAGTTGTAGCCACCTTCCGATTGTAGCCGGGGAACATAAGGGGTTGTAGCCTCCTTTTGGTTGTAGCCAGAGAATTGGGGAGTTGTAGCCTGAGAAACTAGGGGATTGGAGCCTCTTTCCAGTTGCAGCTGGAAAACAAAGGAATTTGGTGCTTCCATTGAATGTAATTCTTTAAGACATATAAGAAAAATAATTTTGTGATTTTCTCCCACTTTGGGTTTCCACGTAAAAACATTGGTGTACTGTGTATGTGTATGATTGTTCATTAGCTCATTGTTTATTTACTCTAAAAAATATTGGATGATAATGCTACATTGATATAACAATTGCATTATATGGTTAAAAAGGATTAGATTGGTCTATTATTGATTCACCCTCCCTCTCAGTAATCCAACAATTGGTATCAAAGAAGGTTCCTTCAGAAATCAGTTTAACCACTGAAAGGTAGATCATGGAGAGAAAGAACATGCATAAAAATGGAATACCACAGTTTGATGGACAAAAGTATGCATTTTGGAGCATAAGGATGAAGACATATATACAAGCACCGGGATTTTACATTTGGAAATCAATTGTAGATGGATACACAACACTAACAATTCCGCTGACAAATGACAAAGTAATGAAACTCAATCAAAATAATTCCAAAGTCACAAATGCACTTCAAAATGGTCTTGGAGAATCGATATTCACTAAATTTTCACATTGTAAATCCGCTAAAGAGATTTGGGACAAACTTCGAAATATTTATGAAGGAGATTCAAAAGTCAAAGCAACAAATCTTCAAACTTACAGAGGTCAGTTTGAACAACTAAAAATGAAGGAAGATGATAAAATTGCAGCTTACTTTTTACGAGTCGATGAAACAGTAAATGCAAGCTTGGGATTGGGAGAAGAAATCAAAGAATCTGTAATTGTTCAAAAGGTACTAAGATCTCTTCCTATGAGATTTGACCCTAAGATATCAACACTAGAATAAAGAGAAGATCTAAACTCAATAAGCATGGGCGAACTACATGGAATCTTCACATCATATGAAATGAGAACTGAATAGGAAAATCCAGATATAAAATAAGAATCCTTCAAAGCATCCAAAAGGTCCAAGCAAAAGGGAAAGAAAAACAAAAAATAACATATCAACATCAATGACGTCTCGGAAGATGATGAAGAAGTGGACAAATTTGTCATAAGATTGAACAAGGGAACCAACGATAGGTATAGAGGTAATCTTCCTTTGATTTGTTTTAATTGTGATGGTATTGGTCATTTTGCTAACAAATGTCCTCATAAGAAAAAGAGAAATGATGAAGTTTACTCAAATAGAAAACAAACATATAAAGGCAAAAGAACCAAAAAAAAAGTTTTCAAGAAAATCTTATGCACCAAAGAAGACATCTCATCATCAGATGAAGATGAAGTCAGTGATAGTGAGACAGAAAGAGTTTTATTCATGGCAGTAGAAGACTCTGATAAAGAAGACTTCAAAGAATAATATGAAGAGGCCGAAGAAGAATATGAAGAGGACAAAGAAGAATATGAAGAGGAAGAAGTTGACTACTGAGAATAATTGTTGTGTGCCATAGAAGTTATCAGAAGAGAAAAGAAGAAAAACAAGAAACTACAAGAGGAACTAGACAAGAAATAAGACACTCAGAAACTAGAACAAATGATCACAAATTTGAAGGTTCAAATTGAAGAAGATAAAAGAATTGAAGAAGCACTCAAAGAACAACTAGAAGGAAGAGACAAGATCACTGGAAATTTGGAAGCATAAATTGTCACATTAAGAAAGGATTTTCAAAAGAAAAATATGCAGAAAAAATCAAAAGTTTTGAATGACATTATCAACAGTCAAAAACCTCATCATGACAAGTCCAGACTTGGATACAATCAGATAGAAAAGGGATCAAACTCCAAAACAACAGAACAAGACACATATCCAAAAAGCTATGCAGAAAAATCAAAGGGGATAGGAAGTTCTACAAACAAAATTACATTGACACTCCTCCACCGAGAAGATTCAGATTTCAGAATCAACGACCGACAGAAATAGATAGGCCTCAGGAAGAAGAAGGATTCATAAGAGTACCTCCTTTCAAAAGATATTTAACTCCTAGATATCAAACTATCTTTTTTGGTTTATGTTACACATGTAATAATTTTGGACATAAAGCTATGAATTGCAGAGCTAACAACATGAACATAAACAAATTTGAAAGTCATACACAAAAGGGTTATCCAATAAGGCCTAGTGAAACACATAGAAGAAGTTACAACAGGTTTGAATCGTTAAGCACTGAAGCGGAATGCTACAAATATAACAACTTTGGACACATGGCCAAATATTGTAGAATGATAGTCCCCCCTAGGGAACCATAACAAGACAACAGCAGTCACAGACAAGAACCTCAGAAAAGGACATGGATAATAACACATAATCAATATAACAATGAAGAATGCACACTCGCTCTACAAGATAAGCAGAATAAATGTGGTTGGTATGTTGACAATGGATATTCAAAACACATGATAGGTGATATAGACAAGTTTCTTACATTAAGAAAGGAAAGAGATGGATTGGTCTCCTGCATAAATGACGATTCAACTAAAATCATTGGAAAAGGTACAGTCAAAATTGGGAACAAGAATACCAAGGTAGAAAATGTTCTACTAGTAGAAGATATGAAACATAATCTTCTAAGTGTGAGTAAAATGTGTGACGAAGGTCATAACGTTACTTTCGATTCACAAAAGTGCGAGATAAGAAAAGAAGGTTCAAGAAAAATGATTGCAACAACTGAGAAAAATTCAAGCAACATATATGTATTAAGTGAAATTGGAAATGAAAAGTGTTGCCTAGGAAAGGAAGATGAAAGTTGGATATGACACAGAATAATGGGTCACATACATTTTGATAACCTTGTCAAAGTCAACAAAATGGAAGCAGTTAGAGAAATTCCCCAGATCACGAAACCAACCAACACTTTATGCAAGCATTTTCAACAAGGAAAGAAAACAAAGACCATGTTTAAATCAAAAGAATATTCAACGACAAGACCACTAGAAGTTGTGCATACTGATATACTTGGACCAACTACAACAAAGTGTTTAAAAGGTGAGAAATACTTTATGTTATTAGTTGATGATTATACAATAATGACTGCAATTTGCTTTCTCAGGAACAAGTCAGAAGCTTTTGAAAACTTCAAGGTCTACAAGGAAATGGTTGAAAATGAAATGGATTAAAAAATGAAATGCTTGAGATATGATAATGGAGGAGAGTTCACTTCAAAGGAATTTATGAGCTACTGCAGTAGGTATGGAATAAAAAGGCAATTCTCCATTTCTAGGACACCTCAACAGAATGGAGTTGTTGAAAGAAAGAACTGGACAGTATAAGAAATGGCTTGAACAATGCTAATGGATTCCAAATTGACATATCTTTTGGACACAGACAGTGCATACAACAGTTCACATTCAAAACGAAGTAATTCTCAGAAACAACACTGACAAAACTCCCTACAATCTATGGAAAGGAAGACCAACAAATGTGAAGCACTTCAGAGTTTTTGGAAGAAAATGACACATCAAAAGAGAAGATGGAAGAATGGGAAAGTTTGACTCTCGTGTGGACAAAAGAGTACTTGTTGATTACTCAAGTACAAGGAAAAAATACAAGTGTTACAACCTGAGATTGAACAAAGTTGTGGAAAGCATCAACGTAACAATTGATGAAACGGGTAGACAAGAATTAAAGGAAGAAGAAAATGAATCAATGGAACAAATTTACGAAGAATAAGAAGAAGATGAAAAAGAAGTAGAAGGGGAAGATGAAGAGGATCCGACAGAAACAGAAGAGAAAGTTCAACAAGTGCCTCCAAACACACCTAGCAAACGAGTATAGAAGAATCATCCTTTAGATCAGATTATCAGAAACAAAGATGCACGAGTTGAGACTAGAAGAAGAATATGTTCACCAGAACAAACGCACCTAGAAATCTCATCTACAATTGAACCAACCTATTTTGAAGAGGCCAACAAGGATGAATTTTGGAATAAGGCCATGGATGAAGAATTGGATCAAATAGAGAAAAATGACACTTGGGAATTGGTTCCAAGACCAAAGGATAAGAATGTGATCGACACAAAGTGGGTATACAAGAATAAATTGAATGAAGATGGATAGGTTACAAGGAACAAAGCTAGATTGGTATGTAAAGGATATGCACAGGTTGAAGGAATCGACTTTGAAGAGACATTTTCCCCAATTTCCAGAATGGAAGCAATCTGATTTCTTTTAGCTTATGCATGCTCCAAAAATATTAAAGTGTATCAGATGGACATAAAATCAACTTTTATGAATGGGGAACTTGAAGAAGAAGTATACATTGAACAACCATAAGGATTTCAGTTTTCAGAGAACACATATTATGTGTGTAAATTAAAGAAGGCCTTGTATGGTATAAAACATGCTCTTAGAGCATGGTACTCTAGACTGGATAAATATCTACAGCAGGCAGGGTTCAGAAAAGGAAGTGCAGACAACAACCTCTACATAAAGGTAACTCAAGATAGAATTTTATTAATTGAAGTTTATGTTGATGATATTATTTTTGGAAGTATTGATGACAGGTTAAGCCATAAATTTGCAAAGGACATGCATAGTGAATTTGAAATGTCATTACTTGGAGAACTATCCTTCTTTCTGGGTCTTTAGATATGTCAAAGCAACCAAGGAATTTTTATTTCTCAAACCAAGTATATAAGAGAAATGATAAAGAGGTTTAGAATGGAAGATTGCAAAATGATTATCACTCCCATGCAAACCAGTTGCAAGTTGAAAAAAGATGATGATTCAAATTCTACAGATCATAGGTAATACAAGTCAATGATTGGTAGCCTACTATATGTGGCAACATCCAGACTAGATGTAATGCAGGTAGTTGGATAGGTGGCATGATTTTAGGCAACAACAAAGGAATCACATGTATTAGTAGTGAAGAGGATTTTTAGATATCTCAAAGGAACATAAGAGTTTGGATTATGGTATCCAAAAGGAAAGGATCTATCACTTATTGCCTACACAGAAGCAGATTGGGAAGGTTGCATTGATGACCGATGAAGAACCATTGGAGCAACGTTCTACCTGGGTGAGTGTTTAGTATCATGGATAAGAAAAAAACAATCATTAGTATCTTTATATACAACCGAGACAGAGTATATTGCAGCAACAACATGTTGTACACAGGTTCTATGGATGAAACAAACTCTAACAGATATACAGGTTGAGTATGATGATCCCATTCCAATCTATTTTGATAATACAAGCGCCATCAATATCTCAAATAACCTGATAATTCACTCCAATATGAAGCACATTCCAATCAAGTATCACTTTCTATGGGAACAGGTTGTAGAAAATAACATCAAAGTTGAATATGTGGGCACAAAATAACAAGTGGTAGACATCTTTACAAAATCTCTTCCACGGGAATCCTTTGAGTATCTTTGCCAGAGACTCAGAGTTATTTATACTCCAAAATGAATGCTTTTGAATGTTGATCTTATATGTCTTAGATGTACATGAGAAAGCACCATAAAGAGGACAATTTAGTTTGGGAGATAAGACGAGTCAGTTAGGGGGAGCAACCCCGAATGGAAAGATACCTTTTCCATTGATGACAAAGGGGGAGAGATTTATCATATGCAAAGGATAGAGGCATGGTTCCAGAGGGAGCATTGGTCACAAATATGCATGCATGGTTCTAGGGGGAGTATGCGTGATATGATTTCAGTATTACATTAGAGTGTTTCCATCAACACCAAAGGGGGAGATTGTTGATTAATTTGGTTGGTTGTCATTGATGTCAACCCTTGAAGAAATTCTGGTAGTGAATTCTGGTAGCACAAAGGTTTGGGTAATGGACCCAAGTTTGTTTGATGTATAATGATATGTGTTTTGATATATTTGTAGGTAAGACTATTCTAGATGGATAGTACATGTCATGCCATTTCTGGTGGTATGTGGAATCCCACATAACTCCTCATGGTTAGAGAGTTATGGCCATGTGAAGTTGGACAACCCTCACGAGTCATCTAGAAGCCCCAAAAGGTCAAAGTAGTCAAAGTGGTTGCAAAGAAAAAATTGTTTAAATAATAAAGTGAAGTGATGAGTGTAATATAAGTCAAAGTGGATACAAAACAAATTATTTAAATAATAAAGTTAATGGAGAAATTACTAAGTGGACAAGTGGTTAGAAGTGGGTTAGCCCTAAAATAAGGAAAGTGGGTTAAGATGGTTAAAAGGTAATTTAAATAATAAAGTGAAGTGATCAGTGTACTATAAGTCAAACTAGATACAAAAGAAATTATTTAAATAATAAATTCAATGGAGAAATCACTAATTCGACAAGTGGTTAGAAGTGGGTTAGCCCTAAAAGAAGGAAATTGGGTTAAGATGGTTAAAAGGTAACTCCTTGAGGAAGTTACATGAAAGTATAAATAAGAGGCAAGGCTCTCTCATTTAGAACACACTTGAGCATATTAAATATCTATAGGTGACTAGGGTAGCCAAAGGATATCTAAGCTGAATTTAAGAGGGAAGGTGAAGTAAAGAAGGCCGAAATTCAAGGGAGGATAAATTATTTTGATGATGCTTTCTAAGGTATGTTATTTACAGGTCATCTCGCCATTTTCACAATAATTTATTTTCTAGAATGATTCAGAATGTGAAATTGGGAGGCCATTGAGGAAAAATATCCAAGTAGTTGTGGTGTGAATTTTAGCTTGTGGGTCGTATTTTTGGAGTTACACTCCATGGAAAATAAGATTTATGGATAGTCCTAAAACTAGTCTAAAACAAGTGTTTCGGGTAAAAACGTCCTAACTTCTTCATAACAGATCCAATTTCAGTAAGACCAAATGTGTTGATTAGAGTATGGTCTATAGTATTCTGTGTACAATTTTCAGATCCATAGAATACATATTCCGTGCGGGGCACGCTCTACAAGTTTGATCTCCAGAATAAGCCAAAATTCAACAAGGTATGCCATTTTTGCTATAACTCCTTTGATTAGAGGTTCCAAGTAATGACACCTGGATGAATTGCACAAAACACACTGAAGAACATTGTGTACTATTTTCAAATCTTTATTCATTACAGGTACATAGTTATGATTATTTCAATTTAGGGTTGTTGACTAATCCAAAACTAGTCATGTGAGACTAAAGTAAAGTTTGATGAAAATGCTAGTCTCTTGTTGTTAATGTTAAAGAATATTTTCATGTTGAGGTACAGGTTCATGCATGGTTAATGCACTTGTTTATGCTACAATTTTATTACAGGTTGTTTGGTATAGGTTGGTGCGTGGTTGATGCACTTGTTTATGGTACAGGTTGATTACAGGTTGAGGCACAGGTTGATGCATGGTTGATGCATAGTTTACGTTATTGGTATAGGTTGTTTGGTGTAGTTTGATTGGTACAGGTTTACAGTAGTATATCTCACAATGATAGTGTGATAGTCGTTCCATCATTCTACTTATACGTCAAGGAAGTTGGACGGGGCAAGGACAGGTGGTTGTATCCACCTTCCGGTTGTAGCCAAAGAACATAGGGGGTTGTAGCCTCCTTCTAGTTGTAGCCAAAGAATTGGGGAGTTGGAGATTCCCTTAGGTTGTAGCCTGAGAAACTAGGGGGTTGGAGCCTCCTTCCAGTTGCAGCTGGAAAATAAACGAAGTTGGTGCTTCCAATGAATGTAATTCTTCAAGACATATAAGAAAAAGCATTATGTGGTTTTCTCCCACTTTGGGTTTCCAAGTAAAAACACTAGTGTACTGTGTATGTGTATGCTTGTTCATATGCTCATTGTTTATTTACTCTGCAAATATTGGATGATAATGCTACATTGATATAACACTTGCATTAGATGGTTAAAAAGGATTAGATTTCTCTATTACTGATTCACCCCCCCTCTTAGTAATCCAATAGGATGAAGGCACGATCCTTTTTGGGATACATGTAACAACCACTTCCATAAGGTAGGAAAACAAAAGGAATCAAGAAGAAAAATTTTAAGTATGAAAAGGAATGCTACGTTACCCCTATCAAGGCCTCCCAGTAGTACCCATTTTCCCCAAGAGTGACAACATTATACTAGGGCACATATAATTACCACCAAGGTGAAACAAGAAAAAAATCATCAATTCCAAGCATCATGATCCATTATTTGACTACAACCCATGATCCTCACCTAAAATTCTAATGCATTAAATGTAAGACTTTAGATGAAACAATGACTAATGTACCTCATGTGTGCTAGGCCACCATCATTGGATGAACCATGTTGATCAAGTGAATGGGTTGAGTAATGACGAGGGGGGAGGCATGTGAGGGGCTACTATCTGTGGAGAATGTTGATCACCATCATCGAGATCACTACCTACAAATTTGAATAATTAGGCATGACCTCCTCTAGTTACCCCTAGGTGAGAGGGGGTAATAAGACATACTTATAGACCCCATAATCCCTAATTGGATAAAAAAAGAGCACTATCCCTATATCCAACAACCAATCAAAATATCCTAAAAAAACTAAAGTTTTATTTTTATTTTTATTTTTGTTTATAAAGAAATCTAACGATGAAAATCAAAGAGAATTATTTATTTAGATTTAATTCATTTTCTAGTGTAAAGTTAACATATTATTTCATTTCCTAGACAAATTAATCCTAGGATTTATGCTTAATTCTTGATCTCTAACCCTTAGGTGGAAATTCGACCCTATTGGGTTGAGATTTAAGGTGTTATCTAACATTTTATGGGTTGATTTAAGGTGATTCTCAAATATGGAAATTAAATTCTAGCATTCAAAATCAATTTTAGTGAAACCCTAAGGCTAGGGTTTGGTGCTTCAAGGTGTTTTCTTTCTTATTCCTAGCCTCTATTTCATTTATATATGTTTTACCAAGATTATATTACATATATATAGGTGATCCTAATATCTATTGTGCTAATACTTTCTTATCATTTACTTAGAGGTTTTGTTTGGTGAATTCCAAGTGCTAACTTGTGAAACCCTAGGGGATTTACCATTCATTTTACAAGTTCTTTCTTAGTTAATGATTATATATCTTTAGAACTTGTCTCTA
Source organism: Picea engelmannii (assembly GCA_009831015.1). Taxonomy (NCBI): domain Eukaryota; kingdom Viridiplantae; phylum Streptophyta; class Pinopsida; order Pinales; family Pinaceae; genus Picea; species Picea engelmannii. The sequence continues at coordinate 434,465 of ML787204.1, read as the reverse complement.
ACACTTGTTTAATTTTTTTTGTATAGAATATCTATTTTTGCAATGGAAACATCCAAGGCATATATTATCTTTTGTGTTGATTCTCTCTCTTAGATGGTAGTTTCATGGCCTAAATTGGAAATTTCTGTATTTTTATTCATAAATGAGGTATATAAGTGAAAAGACAACCACACATTTTTCCTCTCTTAGCATATAATCAAGTGGTAAACAAAATCACGCGTTGCACCTTTTATTTATGCTAAATGTCTTTACTCTTTGGTCTTAAATTATCTTGAAGTGGTTCTAACCTCTTGTGAGTTTTGTTTTTTGAGTGATAAACTTAATACAAACATGAAGTTACTAATATTTTTTTATCTTACACAACAGATTTTGCACACACATCCACTAGCTCCAAAACTTTCTTTGAACTGGATATAATTGTGGTTCACGAAATAATTTCTAGTTTAATATCTTTAGAGCATTGTAATCACCGATTGAAATCCTCATGCACAATCTTGTTACATTTATTTTGGATTCATTAAAGTAGACCATATGTTTGCATGGTTTTATTTCACTTAAAGAGGTTTACTTTACTTATTTTGGATACCCCTTGTGGATTCTAGGAGTTGGCCTAAAGTGCAAGAGAAATTGTACTGAGGTGATAGTGGTGTACTTCCCGTCTTGTTTCCCTAGTTAGCACATATGTTGGAAATTTTCACAAGGGTGTTATTTTCGGAGGTAACATTTTTGGTGTTGTTGGCGGGGATAAAGTCCATCTCCCGATTGTTGTTGGGTTTATTCTTGTATGTGTATATTAATGATATTGTTTTAAATTCTAATGTTAATTTTCTCATCTGGCGACTCAACTCAAATAAAATATAACAAAGAGGTACTTGACAAGGACTAACTCCCAAGGTATTGTTGATCTTATGCCAAACCTGAGATTTATTGTAAAAGAAGAAGATATAGGCATACGTCAAGAGAATTAAATAATCAGTTAGGACTTCAATATGTGCGAGATATAAGAAGGTTATGTTGATGAGAGGAATGGTAAGAATCCTCTCTCAAGCATTTTTGAATCCCATTAGGTTAGGTGAGATAGACATGATTATAACCTTGGGATTACATCCTGCCAAAAATCTCAATCAGACCTCAAGAAATAGATTCTTGGATCTGATGCTATTTTAAAAGTATTTAAATTTTGTATCTTTTATATGAAATAAACTAAGAAATAGAAAATGTTCTTGCAAAATGAATTTATAAAACATTTGAATAAGAAAATGGAAGAAACCATAAATCTTAAAATCAGTACACAACAAGTCTCACAAATGAGAAAAAATCAACAAATAACTTTATTAATCCCAATCTAAGTTACAATTGAGTTTGTCTTTTCAAACCCATGCAAGGGTTTGGATAAAAATTACAATTAAAATTCTTAGACATTATTTGACTCATACATAGACAAATGGTGTCAAAAAGATGAAGGCTAGAACTGAAAATTGAATTGGATCAATCCAAGCTACAAAGTGCATCATTGTTTTTGTAACATACCCTCTGTTACGTCATAAATAATTGAGAAATAGTAAGAGATATTGTTTTTTGAAACGTCATTAGAACAAGTGGAACACAATATTAACATATTTCAATAATGCATATTCAATTTCATTCATCTCATTGAACAACTATATTTAGATACAACTTCCATGTATTAAGGATCTACCATATCACATAACTCACATACAATGTATACCCAACCAACCTATCCTGCAAGGTTAGGACCTCCAAGAACTATAATCAATGTTCAAGTCTAGGATTCATCTTATTGATTTTGACCATTTAAGGTCTCAATACTAGTGACTATTCTGAGGAACAAGGAAGTATCTAATTCCCATATCTTCAATCCATTCCAAAATTCAATTATAAATTCCATCATTCTAAACTAAATTTTCTTCAACACAAAAAATATGGTTACAGGGTCACCACTTCATAAAATCAATGCATACTATTACAATAATTCATCATCTTACTCATTTACAGGTTAGGAAGAATTTACATAGTATCATGACCGAAACTTAATAGTAAAAACCAAAGATCCTTAATTTAACGATCTATCAATCAAAGATAGTTTCATCTTTAATAAGGTTGACTAGGAAAGGAGTGACAATCCTCCAAAGATATATGAATTATAAACTAATTAAAGAAGAAAAGATAAAAAAATTCAAACACAAGAGGAAACCGTAAGCATACTGTGTACTTCCTTAACTAACTGATACTGTGATGAAGTTATGTAATCGAGTGAAAGTTTGTTATGAGAATGAGTTAAAAGTTATATAAGAAACCTGAAGTTTCTCTTCTGGGTGTCACCGTGCAACACTTCCATAGCCAACTCCTTAAGTGCATAGAAAGGCTCCTTAAATGCCCAAGTTTAGAAGAATATAGCATCCGGTGCACAAAGACCACTCAAGACGGGTGGAGGCCTTAAATTTTAGAAGGACTAAGCTTAGGAGAGAAAGTGTGTGAAGGGTTCAAGTGAGGAAACAAGGGTGTGATAACCCTTTGAAAGAATTAAAGGCCAAAATCTGATCCTGAGGAGTCGAAATCCCCATAATCGTCTAATTCGACAAGAGTAATACACTCGTTAAACCTTGACACCTTCAGACTTCGTTACTTCGACAGACTAGAGCTGTTTGTAATAAGGGAGCCCCGAAACCTGAAGTCACGGAGTGAATCTACACCAAAGATTGATGAGTGTATGAGGGCCATTGGATCATCAAGGGTTTATATTTTCGACGATTTTTCTTCGTAACAAAGTAATATTTAAGTAAACCTCGAAGCTCTGAAGTCTCAGAGTGAAGGGTCGTTGTAGATCTAGTGATCGATCATGGGCCGTTACATCTATGCACCTTCGTTCTTTAGAGGTTTGGTAATTTGACACTTCGACAGAGTTAGAGTCAAGAAGTTAAAGGTTAAGGAACTTCTGGAGTCCCGAAGTCTAGAATAAATCATGTCCGTTAGTTGATGGAAGGTTGTGGGACGTAGATCTCTGAGTTATTTGGAAAAGGCTCTTCGGCTAAGTTAAGGTGTAGGTGCTAAGGAATAAGATAACCTCGAACTTTCGAAGTCCCAGAGTGAAGGTCAACCATAGATCTAGTGATTGATCGATGACCGTTATATATGTTGGAACTCTGAGCCTTTGTCCTTCGGAGGTTCATGGGTTCATCTCTCCAGAGGAAATGAGTTTTTGTTTGCAAAAAGTGAGGAACTCCCGGAGTTTCGAACTCCAAAGTGGATGAAAATCGTTGATTTGAGGAGGACTGTAAACTGTTAGATCTTCGAGCCCTTCATAGGTTCGACAATCTGGGTGAAACAATTTCAAGTTGTGAGAGCAGAGAAAAACCCCAAAGCCCAAAGTTTTGGAGTGGATGTCCACCATAGATTCTCGCATGAGGAGAATCTCCATCAACCATTTGATTAAGTTATTAAAGGTTAATGAAGGAAGGTGGAAGAGTAGGGTTGACCTACAACTTTCGGTCAACTCAGCTTATGACCGAATTCGGTAGGTAGCACTCTGGGTGAACAAGACTGTTGAAGTTAAAAACCTTCAGAGCATTGGAGTTCCAGAGCTCTAAATAACACCCCTTTTGGATATCACTAGGTTCTAGCCCATGGTCATATGCATGACTTTGTCAAGGAAAAAGGCTAACTCACTACAGGTTAAAAGTCAAATTCCAGAGACTTTAACAGGCTTCCCTCGATCCTTATAACTTTGGATTTAACTCAATTAAACACAGACAATCATGCTAAATATACTTTGGATTTATCAACAAATTCGACAGAGAAAAACACGATATAAATTTGTATTTAAACGAAATTCAACAAGGGTCCATACTACAACGAAATTGAATTGACAAAAGCATTAACATGAAATGAAACAAGTTTCGGATCTAGAATGAAGTTCGAATGATATCCCATCATATGAATTGATTTGAATTAAATTAAATTAAATAGAGAACTCATAATAAAATTTCAGAACAATGCCTTGGGTTACCAATGAACAATGCATTGCTAAATTTCTAAATAATCTCAACTAAAGACTTTGATCATTCAAATTTAAATATAGATAAAAATTCCAATTCAAATTTAAATATACCAATCATAATATAGATTCAAATTCCACAATGAGAATCAAGTCACCCCAAATTTAGAGAGTGGAAAACATCCAAAATTACAAAGAAGGTTTAAAAGATAAACATTGTAACTATTATTCATTTGGAAACAATTATAAATTAAAATATAACTCTGAACTAATATTCGTTGATAGCAATTGTAACAATTGGCATTCAGGATTTTTAGTGAATCTGCAGTGGCCCTATTAGTCTAAAATACAACTACACTAATGCTACAAATAAAATTTAGAATATAAAAATATCAGAACCAACAAATGTTGCATAATGAAGATGCCTTCAAGTCTTGCGCTCCTTCTTTTCATTCGCTTGCTAATCACAGAGACTTCACTGGTACCTCCCAGCCAATGCTAGGGGTACTCTTCTCTCCCTTAACCCCCCGATCCGCAAAGGGGCCACACACAAGAAACCAACAATAATAGCTCCAAGAATTTCCTTCGCAAGGAAGAACTTCCATTCTTTTTACAAGCTTGGTATCCCAACTCTCACAAGTAAAATACAGTCCAATAAAAATTTGGCAGCATAACAATGCTCAGAAAATCAGATCCTTTTTCCCTCTCCATAAATTGTGTTTATATAAATTCATTCCCTGTGTTGGAGAAATTTCTATTTTCAGCACACTAGTTCAGTGGGAGTTAATTGACTAGTTCTATTTTAGACTTTAACACTAGTCTAGTGGGAGTTAACTAACTAGTTCTATTTTAGACTTTCTAATATTAGACCATCACTATTATGCATGCATTCCTAATTATACGATGTCATTTCCTATATGAGTGAAGATCACTCACTCATTGATAAGATCATAATATGCATTGATTCTCATTCTTCATTGTGTATCTCTCTTCCTTTTCTTGATAAGCTTTGTTTGTGTATGATTTAGCTAGAACTCCTGTGTAGCTTTCCATGAAACACTGACATGGTATCAAAGCTACGCTGCTTGGAGCAAGCCAGACAAGAAAAAGAATAAGGAAAAATGGAGTTTCGGTGAGCTAAATCCATGGTCGTACCTTTCAGCAGTGATTTCTCCCAAAATATTAAGTTTTTGTAGAAATGGCCCATGGGAGAAGTAAATCGACCCATTATGCAAGTGGGTTTTCAACTGGTTGGCGAGATTCCTCAACATTTTCTCAGAAAGTAAGCCATAAGATAGCCTCCTGAAACTGATATGAATCTGTGGTCGTACCTTTCTACAGTGATTGCGGCCAAAATGTTAAGTTTTTGAGGAAACGACCCAATAGATAAGTAAATCGACCCATTCTACAAGTGGGTTTTTAATCGTTTGGCAAGATTCCTCACTTAAAGTGCCCTTTCTGCCGTGATTTATTAATTTTTCACTTGCAAATTGAGAGTAAATTTTTAGGGGTTTTTAGAAACAGTGGGAGAGATGGATAGGAAAACTATTATACAATCAAACTTGGTGGTAATCCTCACACCATACAATTATTTTGATTGGAATCCCAAGGTGTTAAGAACCAAACATCAATATAGCATAGAAAAACCTTAGGAAAAGTACTCAACACCTTGAAAAAGAGATAATTTCAGATAATAAGCCTCTTCGAGGGGGCAACCTCCTTTTACCCCACTTAAATTTTCAAGTACAAGATGATTCAAAATGAAAATGTCTCCTTGGTATATATAGGAGACT
>ML787204.1:408481-423205 GCA_009831015.1 Picea engelmannii | reverse complement strand
GATGGCGACAGAAACAAAACCTACATCAACGATTGAGAAGATGATATGGGAGAACCGTAAGGATGAGGCCACATGACTACTTCTTGAGTTAATCTCCATTGATCTATGGTTTCATGTTGTTGCGTGGAAGACTCCAAATGAGATCTAGACCACCTTGGAAGGACTCTTTGGAAAGCAAGATGTGATGTGAGGTCATATACTTAAGGTAGAGTTGAATACCTTAGACCCTAAAAGTTTTGATAATATACAAGATATTTTTACTAAATTTAAATCTTTGTTATTTATCTTGGGTGAATGTGGTATTGATAAGTCTACACAAGAGAAACAAATTATTCTAACAATCTTGGCCAATCTAGGACCATAATACGTTGTATATGTCTCCAATTTCCATTCTAGCAGATGTCTTTTTGGAACAAATTGGAAAATACCTACGTTGGCTCAGTTCATTGAGTCTCTTACACAAGAGCAGACACAACTCATACAGATGGGCCTCATGAAAGATCCCAAAGCACATGCACTCACCATGCATGATGGAAAAAGTGTCATCCAAACAGAATGGGAAGGAGGGATATTCCAAACCCTTTAATGATTCTTCAGGTTCCAAAGACTCTTCAGATTCCAAGACAAAGAAGAAGAGAAAGCAGTGCACTTACTGCAATAAACCAAATCATGAATAATTCAAAAGCATGAAGAAACATATCGATCTTATGGCACATGCAATTTAGTAGAACAACCTTGGAAAATTCATTCCAGAGGGAATCAAGAAGCAGAAGGAAGAAGATCCTGCTCCTAAGAAAGGTAATCATCATGATCTGGTTGCAATTAATTCCTCATCTGATTCATGGATTATAGATTCTGGTGCATCCCATCATATGGCAACGAAAGATGAAGTGTTCTCTTCTTTGAGTCCATGCTCAAGACCCCCTATTCTCACGGGGGATGATACTCCACTAGTAGTAGCAAGAGAAGGGAGAGTGGAACTCCACAATGACAATTTTGAGAATGTTCTCCATGTTCCAAATATTTCTATGAATCTGCTCTCAGTTTATCATATCACTTAGAAAGGTAAAATGGTTGAATTTACATCAGATTCAGTTTCAGCAATTGACATGCATGACAATTCCATTATTGCAATTGGTGAGGTGGATCACAAGTCAAGGTTGTATAAATTCACTAAGTTTTCTGATGATGACTCATCTTTTCTACTTACACATAAGGAGATTACTTTGCATGCACCTCCAGTGCAACATGAATATACTCTTGTGCTTCCATCAATTTCAGACATTAGAGATGATTCCATACACTCAGATTATGTACATGGAAATAAGCAGGTAGTACATCCAGATAAGAATCCAATGCTGAAGCTTCAACAGATTCCCAAGAAGGCACAATTCACACTTTAGGCAGCAAGAAACCTTGCAGTGAATCCATTGGATTCGAGGAGGACTCAATCTCAGCATCAGGAGCCTTCTCCTGTATTATCAGCTTCAGAACCTGCGATGCCCATGCATTGCTATATGGTTCAATCTATTGATCCATAGAACTACAATAGGGTTGTGGGAATTCCATTATGGAAAGCAACCATGAAGAAGGAGTATGACTCACTCCTACAGAACCAGACTTGGAATCTGGTTCCACTTCCACAAGAAAGGAATATTTTTAGGTGTAGATGGGTCTAGATGATCAAGAGGTACAAGGCCGAAAGGTTGCCAAAGGACTTCATCAGATCCATAAATATTTCTACATCTTCACGAAGACTTTCAGTGAGTAGAAGTTTCATACTCTGCGGGATCGTCTAGCAGTGAAGAACACAGTTGCCTAGCAACTTCCATTTTCTTCTTTTGATACATTATCTTTTGAGGGGAGGTTTTGTTCCCATGTGGTTTTCCCTCTTTCCTCATTTTTATTCAGTTTTCATTAGTTTCATTGTACATGAGTACCTAAAATGGCCTAGTAGATGGGATTCATTTTTTACTCCATAGTGATGTTCAGGGGGGGTGTTGGAGAAATTTCTATTTTCGTCACACTAGTTCAGTGGGAGTTAACTGACTAGTTCTATTTTAGACTTTAACACTAGTTCAGTGGGAGTTAAATGACTAGTTCTATTTTAGACTTTCTAATCTTAGACCATCACTATTATGCATGCATTCCTAATTATAGGATGTCATTGCCTATATGAGTGAAGATCACTCACTCATTGATAAGATCATAATATGCATTGATTCTCATTCTTCATTGTGTATCTCTCTTCCTTTTCTTGATAAGCTTTGTTTGTGTATGCTTTAGCTAGATCTCTTGTATAGGTTTCCATGAAACATTGACACCTTGCCACATGTCCTCATGCATAGATAATTAAATTTTTAGTTAATTTTAATTTGGATTAATCACTCACACACTTGTCACATTCTCCCCAAGTTACACCAGTATTTAAAAATTATATTTTATTAAAAAGGTCCAATTCCTTCACATTCCTCAATGTGTTCCTATTTTTATTCCTAGGTGTCCCTTTGTTCCCTAGATTCTCATTTAAGGAGTGTCTCCTAACAATATCTTAGTTAGAGTTTAATTATGAGTCTTCTTCTAGTTAAACTAGTGCAGTTTGACTCTAGATTCTATTCTATGTACACCCAACCTCTCAAGTTATTATTTATTTGTATTTAAAAATTCTTTTTTATTAAATTCATGCACACATGTGCAATTCATCCAATCTTTAGATTTTACCCCCTTTTTCCTATTATTAGATTTATCAGAACTTTAATATTTTATATAGTTCCCAAATCAAACTTAGACTCACGCCAATTCTTAGACTTAGGCTTTGACTCTTGTTAGACTTTTCAATTAATAATATATTTTTTAATTAATTAGTTAATCCAACAAGGTCTAAATATTTCAATGGTTTCTAGGCCATCTATAATTATTGACTCAAGTTTAATTATGTGACGTGCCCTTCAAGACACACCTCCATGCTCCAAGGGTTCAACTCGCCTTAGAATTGTTTTGGAAGTTGTTTGACCCTTGGAGTCAAAACTCCACTCGGTCGACCTTGTGAGATACTAAGGGATTCTAAGGAATAAGGAATTCGCCTTATTGCGCTCTCCCTAGAAATCTTTGTGAGCGACTGTCTCAGTATTCCCTCACAACATCGTGGACCTTTCGAACTAGGTAATCATTAACCTACAATTCATACTACGGTGGGAGTGCTAGTAGGCTGACAAGGACATTGTCACACCTCTCCCTCAAATGTCTGGTTTCTATGCATGGCCCCTCTACTCCTTATGTGAGTTGGATTAGAAAGCATCGTCAAGCCTGCATCCACTGATAAAAACACTATCAATAATTCCATATACATAAATCATACTATAATCAATCATACAACATATGTGCATGGAATGAAATACTCAATAGATACAATCCACTCCCTGACTCAATCCAGAGTCCAAGGGAATCCATCAATGCCATCAACATCCTTAACCTGTCATCTATCCTACACACTCAGGACTACTTGACAAAAGCATCTATCAATACATATACATAAATAAAATAAATAATCCATAACACCTCAACATCGTCATATATAACCCATAATCTAAATGAAATCACAAAGTACCATACTCGGATCACTTGCAAGCAAGTGTCCTCAAAGAATAAGTAAATAATAGTGTGTTCAGTAGAGTGAGATGTAACAGTTTTAAACTTTGTAAAAATAGTATTAATCAACACTGAAATAAATTCAGAACTTCCAACTAAAACCAAACAAACATTCTAGAAGAATGAATGACCTTGGAGTATGTCAATAATCAATGCTTCCTAGTCCTTTCTTCACCTCCTTCATAATAAATCTGTCATCAACAAGATAACTCATCTCTAAATAAACTCAGAATGGAATGAAAGAATATATAAAATTCTCACTTGAGGAAAGAGAAAAACTATCAAAAGTTTTACTTCTTTACTTTCCCCTACTTCTTTTGTCTTTCTTTCTTTATTTTATATCTTCAAAAATTAGTTTGAGTAGTTCACCAACCCTTTGTTTAGAAAGTTAAAAAACTTTAATTAGGAGAGGACAAGTTTAATTTATAGTGAGGGTAGTAAATATTAAATAATAGGTGGAGTCCCACTAGGTATTCGTTTCTTTATTTCTAACATTTACCTTGTAACTCCAAAATATGATTAAATACCATGAATATATCAACATCATGAAATATATAAAAAAGTAACCCATATAAAACATACCAAATCAACAAACACTTGCACCTCCCGAAAATATCAAAATGGCATGATATTTAAAGTTCTCAAAAATAATATCATGTGTTTTCTATCCATCCAAAATTTGCATCAAGTGTATAAGTTGTAATGTCATAGTAAAAATTGAAATAAATCATAAAGAATATTTATTTTTAGGCGATTCCTTTTTTTTCCTACTTCCTTCTGAGAGATTAGCCTTGAGTTTAAGTAAGTCTTTATCAAAAGACTTATTTTCTTCCAATTTCTCCATCTCAGGATGCATATCACTGAAGGTGATTTCTCTCTTATTACTTTATTCTTTGGTTGAAGGACATTTTGAATGCATGGAAGAGGATTGAGATGTATCTTAGCTTGGTGAGTTGGTGAGTTTTTTTCCTTTGTCAATTTTGGTTTCAATGGATTTTTTTTTTTAATTTATAGGAACTTGAACCGACTGGGCCATGGAGGCAGTAGATGCAACATGTGGCATTGATTGTAGAGGAGGAGGTGAAGGTAAAGGGTTATCAGGTAAACAAGCTATTCTAGAGGGGGGATTTATGGGATTATTTTTCTATTCATCATTGGAAGGATGCAGATGAGGTTCAAGGAAATATGCAATACTAGAATGTGGATGTAGGGGAGGATTAGGAGGAGCTTGAGGACATGGAAATACTGGCTACCCAGAAAGGTTCACATATCCAATTTGCACCACCTGGTTAAACTCTTCAGAATCAATATCAAAATGTTTTGAAAACCTCATTTTCTTGTGTCACCCTTGTTTCCAAAACACATTGGGAACTCTTCCTCTTTTGTATCCATTTCCTCTATTTCCACTCCTGTTACTTTCCGTACTGAAAAATATCATCTAATTGCATCATCATTCCAATTAGTATAGAATTATTAAAGTAAAATGCAAGTCACATTTTAGTAACCATCTACTACAAGTATGTTCAAAATGATTTAGCATTGGCTCTGAAAATGACAAAGTAATTCAAGCATGCAATGGAACGATGAGTACGAATAAATGTAAGCAGGGAAGAAAATCTATGTTTAGACAAACCTATAATTATTTTTCTTTTAAAAATCCAAAATATACACCTTTTTGCAAAATTATCTTCATATGAATAGTCTATTATCTCTTTGAACAAGGGAAATGAGTGAAAATGAATAAATAAATGGTAGGGATACAATGATAAAAGGAAGTGTAATTAAAGAAAAATGATATGAAATGACAAGAATACATGAGAAATTTATGTTCAATCTTCATACACAATAAATAATTAATATTCATAAAACTGTATAGTTTTAATTGTAGAGCTAATAATACATGAAAAATGATAAATATTGAAGGGATAATGCCTAATTTATGTAATAAATCTTTTCACTTGCATATCACGCCTTTATATTCATTGAAAAATATGTATTTTCTCTTTATACTTAACCACTCAAACCCCATGTCATACCTTAACATTGAAAACCTCTTGAATGGCTAGTTGGAAATTTGTTATATGAATTCGACCAATATTTGCCTCTTTTTAGGCAAACCCAACTCTCATAATCATGGAAATTCAGAACTGTTGGTTTAAAAATAATGCAAAGGATGGTATGGGAGTAAAAATTATAAAAACATGATTAGCATAGTATTCATTGAATAACAAGAGGGAGCATGACCTTAAGTTGCATAATAAAATGAGTTAGTGCCGAGCACAGGGTGAGATTTTATTTTCCAAAAATGAAATGACCCCAATTCTGTTGAATTATCCAAGAGCTCGAACATAATAGATCTAGGAATAAATGAGGAAATAAAATCGACTTATAACCATATGAAACTTTTACAAGTTCATCGATACCAACAATGGTTCGAACCCAAGGGACATAGGGTACTCGACTGCATGAAATGAATAATAGATTAGTGTGACAACCAATAGGAGAATCAATGGGCGCACAACCTTATCTCTTGGAAAATAATAGGGATAGGGTCGAGCATGGGATGAGATGGATTTTAAAATAAATCCAAAATGAAATACAAACTATAACTATGAGATCGAACCAGAGCTTCGATTTTTTTTTAAATGAGAATGGATATGGCCGCAACGAGAATAGTATCCATCAAAACTTGTACAACTTTAATCAATACATTCATATGACCAAGGTGTGAACCTAGGTAATAGATAATACTCAATACTAGTCACATATTTGTATTAAACAATGAACAAACCATTTATGGATCCAAGTTCAAACCCAAGCCAAGAAATAACAAATATCCAATATAATGTAAATGGGGTTGACCCATAATTCATTCTTCTTCTAGAACCCATTCTTTTCAAACAAATATTTCAGGAAAATGAAAAAATGATAATATGAATTTTGGAAGGAATAATGCATACAATAGAGGGTGGCATAAACGTTTTTACTTTTTGCAAATGAAAAACCCTTGAACAACATTCAAGCATTTTCTTTCTTCATGAGAAAAAATAAGGGAAAAGAAATACTTCCACACTCATTACCAATAAATTTAGAGCCATTTATACTTCATTAGCTGACAAAACTTATGCAAAAGATGTTCATAGACTAGAGAGTACATACCTGGTCTAGAAAGAGTTTTTATACCAGCAATGGAGGTCGAGATGGTTGTAACAACTAATAGGAGAAGGGTTTCCAAATCCAAGCTATATTTCTTCCTCCATATACCAAAACCAAATGAAATGACAATTACCCTAACCAACAAGAGGTGGTAAAGTGCGAGATTGTGGGAATTAATTCCCACGTCCTCTTTCATTCAATGCATGGATATCTATATCCTCTCACGTCGATATTCCAGCCATGGACCATATCATATGCATATGTTAGGCTCAATACATTCCAACTTGTATACGTCAACATTATATCATATCACCCTTAAAGCTTAAATGTTATCTCCAACATATCACTTCAACCTTATGCACTATGGTATCCATTTATGTAGCGTGCATATCCATGCAAGTGGGTTATATATTGTATTCATAACCTTTGTGTATAGTATGCCCATATGTATTAAAGAAATATTTCCATATATGTATTAACATAAAAACCAAAACTTCATACCTTGACATGTATTGATAGTATTGCTGGCATTTTCCTTGCCATATGCCAAATCCATATATTTGTATTAGACCCAAAAGAAAACCATACAAATATTTTAAGGTTTATATCACTCAAGTTTTTTTTTTTTTTAAACTTAATATTCCTTGAATGCCAAAGTATGGGAAACAAACTTTGATTTCACTAGGCATATAATCTCATAAGAACACAAAAAACCATTCCCTTTGCAAATGATTTTATGAGTTCCATGTTTAATTCCGCCATTATGATGATGAGAGAACATATTTTTATTTGCAATTTATCCAATATCATTTGATCATAGTTTGACGTCTTCACAAATTGTCATACAACATACTTACTAGCAATGCAACCAAATACTTTTCTTCATCCAAACATATGAATTCCTAAACACCATAAGAAACTTGGAATCATTAAACCATTGATTTTAGCACCATGACAAAAATGATGCCTCAACTGAAACTAATGGTATGTCCAACATGCTGAGGGAAATTTTATGTTTTTGAAATAATCACTCCAGTGTGTTTTCTCCTAGGGGACTGTTGGCATCCCTACACAATTTTTTCCTTTTAAAGTGACAAATAACAATTTTTGTAGTTGCCTACGCTTCATCATGTCAATATTTATATTTCAAGGTGACTACTCAGTTGTAAAGAAGATGTTTTGATTGTTCCTAATTTATTATTTTTGTTTTCATGCTTCATTGATGACTGAAAGCATGAATGAAACATTGAAACTTATGATCATATTGCAATTGTATCTAAGGATTATGTCTCTAGAAGGGTCAATGTTCTTACAACTCTTTTAATGAATGTTGTTTTGCTTTGAAGCTTATCATATATCAATAAAACATTTGTTTTGAGTTCCTCCTGGATTATAAGCTATATCTTGAGTACTTTGCAAATACATCAAGAGCAGATTGGCATTAAAACTATAAGCTTCTTCATTTAAACATCCTTGGTAGATCATTTTCGATTTTAAATTTTTTGATTGGTATTTTTTATTTTTGGATTGCATCCTCTCCTAACCTTGACAAATCGAGGTATCCTTTACTTATGATCAGATTCAAACTCAACCCGGTCGTACCCTGTACTCTGTTTGAGGTGACAGTTCGAATCGATAGATCCATCATTCCAAACTAAAGTCTTGGGTTTCATTTTGTACTCATGGCATTCATTACCTGGAACGCCTGAATTTTTGTGGCTTGAAACCCCTTGAGCTCTCATTTTGGTTGTGCTAGGGTAATGGTGGGTTTTATTCCTTTGTTATTTGCATTGGTTTCCTCTGTTTTTGAAACCCTTTATGCTCATAGTGAGTTCTGGTCGCCTTCGTGACTTCCTGTCTAAACCCTTATGGCCCCTGTCGTCTGTGTTGAGCCGAATGACTCCCAAAATTTGCTGTTGTGCGATGACGTGAGTGAAGACCTTAAGAGTCAGTGTTGGGTTGAGTTTCTCAAGAAATTCCAGGGTTATAACTTACAAGAAACCCAAGTGTTCTCCATCACTTTCAATGGATGTAGAGCTAAAGTGGGCGATATTCAATTAGAAATCATCGAGGATTTTTTGAGCGAGGCAACAGGCCTCCCTCTCACCGAAAAAAAATGGTTTAAAAATTCCAAGTTGGAGGAGGTACCATGAAGCCTGTTCGTCACCTCTCAGAAAATTCATTGTTGTGACAAAGATACGCCACTCTCTCTGTTGAAAGATAGATGGCACAATCTGTTGGCAGTGTTAAGGCAATTTGTTACTAGTGAAGGTCGCTACGGCCTCATCTTCCTTTACCACATAAGACTTCTCATGCATTTTATCGGTTTCCAATTAAACATGCCTTTTTACTTATTAAGAAGTTTATATAAGTTGTCAAAGAGATATAAAAGGCAGAAATTGGATTGCAGCTTGTTTCATCATGGGTTAATTAAGTTGTTGATAGTTCATCATCTAAAACTGCTTAATGATGACTGGGATGCTTTCGTGACTCGTAATGGATTTGTTACAATAAAACCCGTGGACACTCCGGTGGTTGATAAACCTATGCTAGAAAAGTCTCTCCTTCCCTCCAGTGATAGGTCAATTTTCTTGTGTGAAAACCCTTGTGAAAGGGCTATGCCCGATCAGTCTGTGTGTGAACATCAAGACGTCGGCTCCAATATTGTTGAAACCCCTGAGTGTGAGAAAGTCATCGACCCTAACCTTAACATCAAATCCACTAGTGGAAACCCTTCCAAACAGTCAAAGAAAAATAGAGACATGCAAGGGTTTGATAACAAGAGGGTTGGGAGACTGATTTCTAGGAGCCTACAGAATAGATAAAAATTTCATGTGATCTCGATCGAATCAATCAAGGTGCATGAGAGCTCTGATTCTGAGATTGAAAAATTTCTGGTAGTTGAAGAACCAAATTACTCTGAACCAGATCTCGATCAGGCTTTCGATTATGTGAATAACTTACCACCGTGTCTAAAGCACAACAAGGATTTTCCAGGAATAAATTCGGTCAAAAGATGACAGTGGGTAGTGGAAGTGTTTTAACACACAGTCATGCGCTTGCTCAACCATTTGCCCCTGCTGTAAATTGTGAAGTGTGTTTACACTGGATCGGTCTGTATTGCACATACATTCTCGTCCTTCAAAAAGAGATCAAGGCTCTTACGGCTCAAAACAGATCATTGACAATTAAAAACCGCGAGCTCAAGATCAATGCACAGAGGAAAAGAAAATGCTTGAAGAAGACTGGCAATATCATAATAAAAAATGTCGATAGTATCGAGGTTGTGATCAACTCTGAAATTTTGTGATTCGAATTTGATTTTCAGTTGAATGGTAAGATTGTTTTTATTTTATTTTATTTGTGATTTTATTGTTATTTTTCTAATTAATATAGAGTGATTTAGATTTCTGTTGTCAATAATAAGACTAGCTACAGAATCGAGATATTTTGTAGCCAAGTCAATTTTCATATAAAAATTTGGAAAATGTTGGTTAAATAAATATCTAATTTGCTTATTTCATTTTTTTTTCAGGATATGATCTATCTTGTGGTGATCTCATAAGCTGGAGAATTTCTGGACTTAGTTAATTAGTCATTTCCTTTTGGTTTATTTTGTAAATCAAAACAAAAAACTTTCATAATTTTGGAGATACAATTTGATATTGAGTGGCTTTTTGGACCCTCTATTTTTGTAATTTTGAGATTCTTTTTGAGATATGATCCTATCTCAAAAGATAGGATGATTATCTTACCTGAACTCTTTAAATACACAATATTTTGTAATAAAAAGCATCTTGGCCTAGGGCAAAAGATGGACAATTGATTCACAGACTTAAATGGAACAACAATACGCATTTTAGCTTTAGCTTCTTGTAAATGGTGTCTTCATTTAAGTTTTGTTTATCCTGATATGATAATAGGTTTTGATAGCTTTAGACTTCACGATCTGTTATGTTTTGGGATAATTCTTATATAAATATTGTCCATATTTGATGCTTTAGATATTAATAGTGTGATCATCTATTCAACTTAAATGACATGATTTCTCTTTAATTTTTAGTTGAATGATCAAATGCAACGTTGTTACAATCATATTTATCTTAATGTAATTGCTTTCGATCATAAGATCACATGACCTATTTGTATAATCTATTTTGTTATTAAAACTTAGCTGCCAACACATTGTTCTAGATTTATTTAGAATAGTCCTAAGGTTCATTGCAGGTTTCCCTCTTGGACGTGGTAGTTGGACGTGCTCTAATCATGCAGATGCAGGGATACATATCGCTAACTCACTAACATGTTAGATTATTTACATTTTTTTTTCATTTACTTAGCACTGAAACTCGAATGTATGGTTCAACTTTCGACTATCCAAATATTTATGTTTCATAGTATTTTTTTTTATATATTAGTTTAGATTTATAAAGGAAAAACGAATAAATATTTTTATGTGCTTTCTTTATCTGCTTTTTCGAAGCAGACATTTTTCACATTGGGTTTCGTAAGTTTAGATTAAAACTTGCAGTTTGTATATCATGTACATAAATGAGATAAGTAAACCTTCCGTTTAAATATATCTACAATAGTTACATTATACGTATGTACATATATATAATGATTGGTAATTAGTTAGTTTTTGTTTTATTATTTCTTTTACTTGTTTCTTTTAGGAATTTTAGATTGGCTAATGGAGCCATTAAACTCGTCAGAATGAGTTACACCAAACGGCTTGGGTTATTTAGACAACCCCGAACCAGACTCGTTCTTCCAGTTGATGGACGATTATTTTTTCCTGTGAACAAATGGCTCTAGAAGGAGGGCCTGAATACAATTGATGGCATGTGGAGGTCGCAAAAATACACCCCCACACACTCACTCCCCTGTAGTAACACGTAGTCACTCAGACAACAATGTTACCTCTGAAACAACAACTACCTCGAACGAAAATCCTGAGATTCTCGTTGAGCCAGTAACACCAAATCCTCAAGGGGGCGACACATAAGAAATTGTTCACCAGTCACTCTTAAGGACACATGGTGCTTTGGCTCGTATCCGACAACCTAGTAGGCCTCTCAATCAACCTTTAGATTTCTCGGATATCTGAGAGAAACTCGAAGGCATTGGTCTACATTTAGATCCTTTAGGAGATAATACCACAGACCCCGACCAGACCACTACTCTTGCATCCAGAGGATCTGGTATTCCACCTTCCCCACCTCATTCATCTCCTTCCTCTTCAGGAGAAGAGTCATCTGACGAAGGTAGTTCTTCAACTGAACCATCTCAACCTTCGACACCACCTACACCCATGGCAAACCAAAACAATCCCGCCAGACCTTGGCTCGATCAAGATGTTGTGGATGTACCTGGACCCCAACACCCTTTACCAAAACACCCGGAGAAATGGTTACCTAAGTTTGATCCATATTCTAAACAAATCGCCAAAGACCACATAAAGAAATTCATGCTAGCCATTAGACTCTAAAGTGTAGAACATGAAGATGTAGTATGTAGGATTTTTCCTTACACGTTTGAGGGCAATGCCTCTACATGGTATTTCGCTGAACAACCTCACACTATTGTATCTTGGGATAGATTTGAGACCTGTTTCCTAGAGAAGTTCGGAGATGATAAATCCTCGAAAGTCTTAGTTATGGAACTTTCCAGCTTAAGGATGAACCCTAAGGAAAAAGTAAAATATTTTAACCAAAGGTTCCTCACGTTAAAAAACTAAATCCCCACTGATTCAATGCCCGCAGAAAACCTTATTGTGGCATAATACACTAAATATCTACATAATAATATAGCAATTTGGGTTAAAAGGTCTAAGAAGTCATGTTACTGGAAGCCTTCGAGGAGGCAAGACAAATCGAAAAAAGATATTTTGATCTTGAAATATAATCTTAGTAGTGAGGTAGAAATAACCCCATCTTCTAAGAAGAAAATACAAATTCTTCATAGGCCTCCCCAAACCAAAACCCAATTAGAAACCTTAGACTTAGAAAGTTTACAAAAGGTCATCCAAAAATTATCAAATCAATTCATAGACTTGAGGAGATCGGCTGAAGAAGCATCTTCAAGAAAAGGAAGTTACAAACCTTCTTTCATAAAACCTTTTCCCTCAAACTGACCGAATCCAACCCCTGAGGGCCTGAATTTTGAAAGCTTACAATATGCTCTACAGACTATCCTTGAAGCACATGATAACTTAATCCCCCATGAGAATTCGTAAGATGTGGTTGATGAAGAAACAATCGAAGAAGAGGAATCATCTCCCAATGTCTTCAGACATTTTTCCGACAGTACTTTTGAATCCAATTTTGAAACTGTCCATCCTTACAACACCATAAGAAAAACTTAGAGTAAACCCTCTTCCGAAATAAGTACTAATATGCCTCTGAAACAATTTAAACAAACTGAAACAAAACAAAATCTAGCAGCCCCAAGTTTATAATATGATTTGATTGAAGATCTAAAGAAACTTAGAGATAATATTTCTATTTATGAACTTTTGAAGTTTCCTCTTCTTCTGTAGAAAATGCTTCAGAACATTGCAGAAAACAGTAAAAAGAGCAATCTGAATAGCAAGAAAATTGTAGAAATCAGTTCTAAAACAGCTCAAAAGGTCCCTGCTAAAAAAAACACTTGAACCCTCAGATAAAAGGGATCTCACTGAAAAAAATGTATCAAATGTAGATAAAATAATTTCAGGGACAACAACTAAAAATTAGCAGAATTCTGTTGTTAATACTCGCAAAAATGTCCCACCTTTCTTATTAACTTTTGAAATTTTCAATAGAAATGTACATAATTGCATGGTATATTCTGGAGCATCATCAAATGTGATGCCCTTGTCTATTTTCCAAAAAATCAATGCTGAAGTTCAACCTTCTAGTCTTAAAATCATTCAGCTCGATCGGACGAATGTTAAGGTAATTGGTGAACTAAAGAATGTGATTGTTAGGCTATCCTCTAATCCTAAGGTTCACCAAATTATTGATATCATTGTTGTTGACATCCCTAAAGTTTATGTTTTATTATTAAGCAGGGATTGGTCCGAACAACTACATGGATACTTTGCAACAGATTGGTCTCATTTGTGGCTACCAGAAAATGGAAAGCCAAACAAAATTAGGATTAATTGTGAATGTTACCTCAAGCACACCGTGATGGATTTGAACGATGCTAATGAACCATTTACTGTTGGATTACTGAGAGGGGGGATGAATCAATAATAACATAATTATAATCATTTTTCTTCAAATGTTATATCAATGTAGAATTATTATCCAATAATGAGCAATAAGAAATAAACAATCACACACATACACAGTACACCAGTGTTTTACGTGGAAACCCAAATCGGGAGAAAACCACAGAATGATTTTTCTTATATGTCTTGAAGAATTACATTCATTGGAAGCACCAACTTCCTTTGTTTTCCAGATGCAACTGGAAGGAGACTCCAACCCCCTAGTTTCTCAGGCTATGACCTGAGGGAAGTTCCAACTCCCCAATTCTATGGCTACAACCAGAAGGAGGCTACAACCCCCAATGTTCTCCGGCTACAAATGAAAGGTGGCTACAACCACCTATCCTTGCCCCATCCCGCCACCCTAAAGTATAAGTAGAATGATGGAACCACTGTCACACTATCACTATGAGATATACCATTGTAAACCTGTACCAATAAATCTAAACCATGAATCAACCATGCATCAACCTGTAATCAACTTGTACCATAAACAAGTGCATCAACCATGCACCAACATGTAATCAACCTGTACCATAAACAAGTGCATCCAACCATGTACCAAGTATGTACCAATCATGTGTCAACTACGCATCAACTATGACTCATCAATATGTACCAACATCATCAACTATACACCTCATGTATGTGCGCCAACTCAT
>ML787204.1:345897-374752 GCA_009831015.1 Picea engelmannii | reverse complement strand
TCCATATTTACTTCTTATCAACCATGACAAAACAATAATGAGTCATATTTACATCAAACAATATTGGGTCCATTACCTAAACCTTTGTGCTATGGGGCTTTCTTCAAGGGTTGACATCAATGACAACCAACCTTAATCAACATTTACTTCTTCCACTAATTCCCTCGAAATACAGGGAATTAACACTTTCTTTGGTAAATTCATGGCTGAAACCTCCCCCATCACCGATCCGAAACAACAATCAAATCTCATGACATGTACCCAGTCAACAGCTTTATCAAATATGCCAAACACTGTCGACGAAGCTCACATATGGTCACTTTACTTCGATGGATCCAAATCCAAAGAAGGAGCTGGTGCATGATGTGTACTCATCGACCCGACAGGTACTAAAACTTTTATCGCCTTTTGATTAGAGTTTGAATGTACAAACAACATCGTCGAATACGAGGCACTTTTACAAGGACTCAGGAAAGCGATAGATATGAACGTACAGAACTTAATGGTATTCGGTGATTCGGAAATTGTGGTCAAATAGATAAGAAATTCCATACATTGCCTATCACCACACCTGAAAATTTATCAAAATGAGGTATGGAATATAATGCACAAGTTTTCCGCATTTAACATCAATTCCATTCCAAGATTAAACAATTATGAGGATGATTTATTAGCTAACGTCGCTTCCAAAATTTTTCCCGTAGAAGGTATTTCTCCAAATGCATTTTCAATTCAGTTATTGTTCAGACCATCAATCCCAGACAACGTCACTAATTGGAGAGTGTTTGATGATGATCAGCAGATCATCAGTTTTTTGCACATGGAGGACACCTTCCAAGGTGCGGTTATTGATGAAGGCACCCACGATGAATATCTCCACAATTTTACGGTAATATCAGAGCTGAGGTCTCCCGAATCAACATCAGATTTGGTAAATTCTATCCCTAAATCCGTGGTAAGACTAGAAAAGTTTTATGATTTGCATGATAAATTCAGAAAATCGGTAAATTGTAAAACAAACAGTGCTTCCTTGAATCATGAAAAGGTAAATCTAGGGACTAAAGATAATCTACAATATATCAATCTGGGAACGGGATGTTCTGAGCAAGAGCAATCCTCTTTTATAAAACTATTTAGAGAATTCAAGGATGTCTTTGCTTGGACATATGATGATTTAAAAACTTTTGACCCTAACATAATACAACATATCATCCCCATGAAACCCCAGACTCAACCTTTTCAGCAGAAGCTGAGAAAGATGCACCCTAAGCTGGAACCGACAGTCAAGAAAGAACTAAATAAATTATTGAATGCAAAGCTAATATTCCCAGTAAGACACACACAATGGGTGTCTAATCTAGTTCCTGTAAGAAAGAAAAGTGGAAAAATTCAACTATGAGTCGATTTTCGGAACTTGAACCGAGCGTCTGACAAAGACAATTATCCTATTCCTCCAATGGAACAAATTCTTCAGCAGGTATCTGGTTCTGAAAGACTGTCACTGCTAGACGGTTTTTTGGGATACAACCAGGTCCTCATGTCTCCCCCAGTCTAGTTAAAAACCACTTTTCGTACCCCATGGGGTACTTACGCCTACAAGAAAATTCCTTTTGGGCTTATAAATGTCAGGGCCACTTTTTAGAGAGAAATGGATACTTCTTTTCGTGGTCTCATAAATCAATCCGTAGTGGTCTATCTTGGCTATGTTACTGTTTTCTCCAAAAACAAGAAAGACCACTTGTCTCATCTTATGTCTGTGCTAGAACGATGTCGCAAGTACGACATATCTCTCAACCCTAAGAAGTCTATATTTGCAGTGGAACAAGAAAAACTTATCAGATTCATAGTATCCAGTGATGGGATGATCATTGATCCTGAAAGAATTCAAGCCATTGCCAAACTTCCTCCCCCCTCCTTCAAAAAATCTATGTAATCATTTTTAGGCCGGGTCAATTTTGTCAGAAGGTTTGTCCCAAGTTTCTCAAAAATGGTAAGGCTATTGCAAAACTTAATTGAAAAGGATGTTCAGTATCATTGGGGACCACAAGAAAATCAATCTTTTGATTCCATCCAAAAATCCATAGTGGAGGCCCCTTCCTTAATGAGTCTTGATTTTTCACAAGATTTCACTTTTTATACTTTTGCCTATGATCGATCTTATGCCGATGTGCTGACCCAAAAGAACGCTGAAAGCAATGAAATCCCCATTGCCTTTATGAGCTCAGTCTTCAAAGGGGCAGAGCTTAACTACCTGGCTGTAGATCAACAGGCTTATGCAGTTTTCAAAGCAGTGAAACATTTTCGATCATATTTGCTGAAATCCAGAACTAAAGTTATTGTGTCTTATCCTGTTGTCAGAAAATTGTTAGTACAAAAGGAATTGGGTGAAAAACGGGAAAAATGGATGACATCGTTACAAGAGTATGACCTAGAAATTACCCTTGCACAAATTGTCAGAGGTCAAGGTCTGTGCAAACTAGTGGTTGATTCAGTTGAAAAGCAACAGAGTCAAATTAATCTCTTAATTGTAGATCAACATAGTCAAAATCAAATCTGTTGTACACAAGTTGTTTCTAATTCTTGGTTTGATGATATTAAGTTTTATCTAACACATGGTTATGCTCCTCGCCATATTGATCCAAAAAAGAGAAGAGAATTAAGACTAAAATCTGCACCTTTCCAGCTGGTAAATGGCGTATTATTCCGTACAAATTTTGACAATGTCCTCATGTGTTGTTTGGAAAGAGATGAAACAGATAAAGTATTATCTGAATTGCATGTAGGTGAAGCTGGTGGGCACTTCGGTGGAGACACCACTGCTCACAAAGTATTAAGAGATGGGTACTATTGGCCCACGTTGTTCAAATATTCCCATGCATTATGTCGTAAATGCATAATCTGCCAAAAGGCTGTTGGACGAGTACAAAAGACAACATTCCCTTTGTAGATTGTTTCGGTAGATTCTCCTTTTCAACAGTGGGGTCTTGACATTATAGGGTCGATTAACCCCACTTCCTCGTAGTAGCATAAATACATCATTACAACAATGAATTATTTTACCATATGGTCTGAGGCTGCACCACTAAAAGTGTTAAACACTAGTCAGGTGATATCTTTCCTTAACTCAAACATCATTATTCGATTCGGTATTCCCGAGTGTTTGGTCTTCGATAATGCTTCCTATTTTTAATCCCTCGATATGAGTGTTTTTTCTTTAGAGAAAGGGATAAAACTGAAATATTCTGCCAGCTATTACCCCCAAGGAAACGTCTTAGTAGAATCAACAAACAAAAACCTGATCAAAATCATCAAGAGGACAGTTTTCGAAAACCAAAAAAAGTGGCACAATGCGCTTTCTAATGTGCTATGGGCTGATAGGGTGACACAGAAAACTTCTATTGGTAATTCTCCTTTCTTTCTCATCTACGGAAGAGAAGCAATTCTCCCTCCTCATGTTTTGCTTCCCTCTCTGCAATTATCGCACAAAGTTCAGGAAGAGGATTGTCCTCCTCTTGAAAGTCGAATTAATGCTTTGTTGAAATTAGAGGAAGTAAGAGCACAAGCAAAAGAGAGACTAGATCATCATCAACATATCGTGAAAAGTTGGTTCGATTCAAACTCTTCTTCAGATAGAAACTTCGAGGTAGGATATCTGGTTCTCAAGTGGGATAAACCTCATGAGGGAAAAGGGGAACATACTAAGTTCCAGAACCTGTGGTTGGGGCCCTTCGTAATCGCTGAAAAACTAGGTCCCATCTCTTTCCACCTATAGAATTTAGAGGGACAACCAGACACCTTCCTGGTGAATGGCCAAGCTCTCAAGAGGTATTTTTCGTGATAGTTCCATATCCACCTTTTGTACATATTTTTCTGTTTTGATTTATTTTTATTTTCAGATTTTGGTTCTTTTCATCTTGTTTGTTTTTGCTACTTTTTTATTAAACTTATGTATGTGTCACCTTTTAGTTCATGGAGGGGAACTGGAATGAATCATTATGAAGCAACTGTTAAGGTCTTCTCATGAGCATCAATGTTGTGAGTTGTTGAAACATAGACTAACTTAAGAAAATTTCTGTTTGAAACAGACTTCGTGGTCTCACTTTATAATTATGAGTAGACACGATCATCTTTAAATCTTTTTACGTTGTCCCTACTTTTAAAGAAAGCAACTCAAGTATGCCTTCCTGTCCTTTAAATTTTGGTTTCATCAAGAAACTAAATTCAGATCATAATGAAGGTGATTAAAAAGAAAATTAAAGGCTGAAAAATAACAAGTGTTCTAACGACTGAAATTTTCAGCATCACCCTGCTCTTCTGAATATCTTTAAAATTATATCAGATTGTAAACAATTTCTCAAGAGTTGTGGGAAGTATTTGTAAACTCGCTGGGATACTGAAAAGGTATGCTGGCAGTGGTTAAATGCATGCATGGTGCCAAGACAACATCGTCGGGGTACTGAACAGGCCTACTGGCAGCGAAGCAATGTCAAGTTCAAGAAAATTATCAGGTATAAATTTTGATATTGGCCTTAAGTATCCTTCATTTTGAATTGAAATTTCTTGGACAGGATAGAGGTATCAAAATGGGTTAATTGACATCCCTGCTGAGTCTATGGACGCCTGCTGGTAGTAGTGGCCCTGTCAACAGTATCGAAGCCATTTACTTGAACATCGTTGCTCTCGTAGTTAAAATTTTGTCATCGGATTTCATTTGGACAGAAAGATATCTGAAGCTGGACTGTGTAATGATTGTTGAGATGCTTCATGTCCTTTAACTATGCTTTGATCTGTAATCATTCTAAACAGTCCTAACATGAACTCGTCAGTAATTCAGAGATAATTGCTTCTTCTAGTAAGTTGCCATTGTTGGCAGCCCTACACGATTTTTTCCTTTTAAAGTGACAAATAACAATTTATGTAGCTGCCTACACTTCGTCATGTAAATATTGCTATTTCAAGGTGACTACTCGGTTGTAAAGAAGATGTTTTGATTGTTCTTAATTTATTATTTTCATTTTCATGCTTCATTCATGACTGAAAGCATGAATGAAACATTGAAACTTATGATCGTATTGCAATTGTATCTAAGGCTTATGTCTCTAGAAGGGTCAATGTTCTTACAACTCTTTTAATGAATGTTGTTTTTCTTTGAAGCTTATCATATAACAATAAAACATTTTTTATATTTTCTCCTAGATTATAAGCTATATCTTGAGTACTTTGTAAATACATCAAGAACAGATTGGCATTAAAACTATAAGCTTCTTCATTTAAACATCCTTGGTAGATCGTTTTCGATTTTGAATTTTTTCATTGGTATTTTTTATTTTTGGATCACATCCTCTCCTAACCTTGGCAAATCAAGGTATCATTTACTTATGATTAGATTCAAACTCAACCTGGTCGTACCCTGTACTCTGTTTGAGGTGGAAACTC
The DNA here is from genome assembly GCA_009831015.1 of Picea engelmannii. Lineage (NCBI taxonomy): Eukaryota > Viridiplantae > Streptophyta > Pinopsida > Pinales > Pinaceae > Picea > Picea engelmannii. The sequence continues at coordinate 369,316 of ML787204.1, read as the reverse complement.
AAATCGATAGATCCATCATTCCAAACTAAAGTCTTGGGTTTCGTTCTGTACTCATGACATTCATTACCCGAAACGCCCAAATTTTTGTGGGTTGAAACCCCTTGTTCTCTCATTTTGGTCACGCTAGGGTAATGGTGGGTTTTATTCCTTTGTTATTTGTGCTGGTTTCCTCTGGTTTTGAAACCCTTTATGTTCACAGTGAGTTCTGGTCGCCATTGTGACTGCCTGTCTAAACCCTTATGGCCCCTGTCGTCCATGTCGAGCCGAATGGCTTCCAAACTTTGTTGCTATGCGATGACGCGAGTGAATACCTTAAGAGTCAGGGCTAGGTTGAGTTTCTCGAGAAATTCCAGGGTTATAACTTAAAAGCATCCCAAGAATTTTCCCTCACTTTTGATGGATGCAAAGCCAAAGTGGGCGATATTCAATTAGAAATCATCGAGGATTTTCTAAGCGAGGCAACGGACCTCCCCCTCATCGGGAAAAAATGGTTTAAAAATTCCAAGTTGGAGGAGGTACCATGGAGCCTGTTCGTCACCTCTCGGAAAATTCAATGCTGTGACAAAGGTATGCCACTCTCTCTGTTGAAAGATAGATGGCACAGTCTATTGGCGGTGTTAAGGAAATTTGTTACTTGTGAAGGTTTCTACGGCCTCGTCTTTCTTTACCACATAAGACTTCTCATGCATTTTATCGGTTTCCAGTTAAACATGCCTTTTTACTTATTAATAAGTTTATATAAGATGTCAAAGAGATATAAAAGGCAGAAATTGGATTCCATCTTGTTTCATCATGGGTTAATTAAGTTGTTGATAGTTCATCATCTGAAACAGCTTAATGATGATTGGGATGCTTTTGTGACTCACAATGGCTTTGTTACAATAAACCCTGTGGACACTCCGATGGTTGATAAACCTATGCTAGAAAAGTCTCTCTTTCCCTCCAGTGATAGGTTAGTTTTCTTGTGTGAAAACCCTTGTGAAAGGGCTATGCCCGATCAGTCTGTGTGTGAACAGCAATATGTCAGCTCCAAGCTTGTTGAAACCCCTGAGTGTGAGAAAGTCGTTGACCCTAACCTTAACATCAAATCCACTAGTGGAAACCCTTCCAAACAGTCAAAGAAAAATCAAGACATGCGAGGGTTTAATAACAAGAGGGCTGGGAGATCGATTTCTAGGAGCCTACAAAACAGATCAAAAGCTCATGTGAGCTCAATCGAATCGATCGAGGTCCATGAGAGCTCTGATTATGAGATTGAAAATTTTTTGGCATCTGAAGACCCAAATTACTCTAAACTGGATCTTGGTCAAGATTTCGATTATGTGAATAACTTACTATCATTTCTGAAGCACAACAAGGATTTTTCAGGAATTAAATTTAGTCAAAAGTCGACAGTGGATAGTGGAAGTGTTTTAACACACATTCATGCGCTTTCTCAACCATTTCCCCTGCTGTAAATTGTGAAGTGTGTTTACATTGGATCGGTCTGTATTACACAGACATTCTCGTCCTTCAAAAAGAGATCAAGGCTCTTACAGCTCAAAACCGTCATTGACAATTGAAAACTGTGAGCTCAAGATCAATGCACAGAGGCAAAGAAAATTCTTGAAGAAGACTGGCAATATCATAATAAAAAACGTCGATAGTATCGAGGCTGTGATCAACTCTAAAATTTTGTGATTCAAATTTGATTTTCAGTTGAATGGTAAGATTGTTTTATTTTATTTTATTTTATTTTTGCTTGTATTGTTATTTTTCTAATTAATATAGAGTGATTTATGTTGTCAATAATAAGACTGGCTATAGAATTGAGAGATTTTGTTGCCAAGTCAATTTTCATATAAAAATTTGGAAAATGTTGGTTAAATAAATATCTAATTTGCTTATTTCGTTTTTTTTTCAAGATATGATCTATCTTGTGGTGATCTCATAAGCTAGAGAATTTTTGGACTTAGTTAATTAGTCATTTCCTTTTGGTTTATTTTGTAAATCAAAACAAAAAACTTTCATAATTTTGGAGATACAATTTGATATTGAGTGGCTTTTTGGACCCTCTATTTTTGTAATTTTGATATTCTTTTTGACATATGATCCTATCTCAAAAGAAAGGATGCTTAGCTTACCTGAACTCTTTAAATACATGGTATTTTGTAATAGAAATCATCTTGGCATGGGGCAGAAGATGGATGATTGATTCACAGACTTAAATGGAACAACAATATGCATTTTAGCTTTAGATTCTTGTAAATGGTGTCTTCATTTAAGTTTTGTTTACCCTGATATGATAATAGGTTTTGAAAGCTTTAGAATTCATGATCTGTTATGTTTTGGGATAATTCTTATAAAAATATCGTCCATATTTGATGCTTTAGATATTAACAATGTGATCATCTATTCAGCTTAAATGACAAGATTTCTCTTTAATTTTTAGTTGAATGATCAAATGCAATGTTGTTACAATCAGATTTATCTTAATGTAATCACTTGCGATCATAAGATCATATGACCTATTTGTATCATCTGTTCTGTTATTAAAACTTAACTGCCAACACATTGTTCTAGATTTATTTAGAACAGTCTTAAGGTTCATTGCAGGTTTCCCTCTTGGATGTGGTAGTTGGACGTGCTCTAATCATGCAGATGGAGGGATACATATTGCTAACTCACTAACATGTTAGCTTATTTACATTTTTCTGTCATTTACTTAGCACTGAAACTCGAATGTATGGTTCAGATTTTGACTATCCATACGTTTCTGTTTCATAGTATTATATATATATATATATATATTAGTTTAGATTTATAAAGGAAAAATGAAAAAATATTTTTATGTGCTTTCTTTATCTGCTTCTTCGAAGCAATCATTTTTCACATTAAGTTTCATAAGTTTAGATTAAAACTTGCAGTTTGTATATGATGTACATAAATGAGATAACTAAACCTTCCATTTAAATATATCTACAATAGTTACATTATACGTATATACATATATATATAGTGATTGTTAATTATTTAGTTTTTTTTTATTATTTCTTTTACTTGTTTCTTTTAGGACTTTTAGATTGGCTAACGGAGCCATTAAACCCATCGGAACGAGTTACACTAAACGGCTTGGGTTATTTAGACAACCCCGGACCAGACTCGTTCTTCCAATTGACGAACGGTCATTTTTGCCCGTCAACAGGCACCCCACCTATTAGACATATTAATATTTTTTAATAAATATATGCAAGCTTCACAATTCTTTGCGAGCTTTTATAGTGGGTGACTAATTATGAGTCAATAAGTTATTTTTTGACAATTCAATTTTCCTAACTCAAAATAAATGGCTTCTCCTTGATTGACTGATTTCTATAAACCATTTGATTCACTAACATTGCAGGTCAACCTCATGATTTACCTATTTCATTAGAAAAAATGACTATTTTTCATGGTGATAATGCTATTGATCCTAAAGAACATTGGGAATATTTTATGGATTATATTAGAAGTATTGGAATTCCTCATCTTGGTGTGATTTATAAAGGTTTTCCTTATCATTGAAGAAAGATGCTATAAATTGGTTTCTTGGAATACATGATAATAACATAAATTCGCTCGGTGCTTGTAGAAATGATTTCTTTGATAAATGGATGGAAAGAAAAGATGACATATTTATTTTGAATGCATTGAATAATATAAAAATAAATGAAAATGATATTGTGGATTAATTTAATCCTAGTTTTTATAAAGTTGTTCAAGACAACCCTCAGACTCATCTACCTAACACAACCGCCATATTACTATATTACCTTAACTCTCTCCAAGTCCAGTTCAATTTATTTCTAAATCAAGCCAATTACAATGATATAATATAAACTAAGAAAAATTCTAAGAGTTTGGATGACAATTGGACTTTGTTAGGGAAGTCGGATATTCTAAACCCTCCTAGATCGAAAGTTGATCCTAAACCTAAAGTTGTCCATTCTACCGCGCCATCTCCTGACCCTTTTACTGCCATCCTAGAGGGAATGAAAAGGTTAGAGAATAATTTCATGCATATGACAAATACTTTGCATAATAAATTAGCTCATCTTGAAAGAAATCAACAAAATAACATGTTTCCTCCTAGAAATGGGTATCGAGGCCCTCCTCTTAATCAAATAACTCTTGCAACATTAGAGCCAACCAATATGCTCAAGCATGAAGTGCATTACTATTGTCAATCTTGTGATAGTTTCCATGATGAAAGAGCTTTTGCCAAATATATTGAAATAATGAAATCTAGTTCTCCATATGATGATGGATATTTGGACGCTTGCAACACTATGTTAGATAGAAGAAAAATGTTCCACTTGTCCCAAGTAAATATGAAATTTTTTAAGGAAAAGTCCATAAAATTTCAAAGGGCTATTTCATTTTTTGGTGAGAAACCTTCCCTTGAGGAAATTAAGAAAATATATGCAGAGATATTTAATGGTATAACTTATCAAAGAAGAAAAGGTAACCCTCTTCAAGGATATCAACAAGGTCCTCTTGAAGTTCCTCAGAAAGATAATCAACCTATAGGACCAAGTGTGGAGATACATCAAAGTAATCCTTCAATGAATAACCACTTAAATCTAAATTTGGATGTAACTAGTTGGATGAGTAATGCTAAGGTGTATGTTCCCATTGTCAAATTGGCAAAGGTTCCTTCTGTAAGAGAACAAATTAAGGAATTTTAGGGGCTCAAGGTAGAAATTCAATAAACTCAATTTGTTTATGAAAGTGAATATCCCCTTATTATTCTTGAAACAATGAATAAAGTATTGGATTACTGAGAGGGGGGGTGAATCAGTAATGAGAAATTATACCACTTTTAACCACAATATATATTCTTTGACTTTACCAACAATGTTCGGCATTTTATCATCAATGTATCATCTATGAGTGCACTAAATATATATCATAAGCATGTAAACATAATAAACATCACATCAATAACATAATACACTAGTATTTATGTGGAAACCCAAATGGGAGAAAACCACATAATGCTTTCTTATATATATCAAGAATTAATTCATAGGAAACACCAACTTCCAAATTCTCTAGTTGCAACTGGAAGGAGGATCCAACCCCCTATTCTCAAGATCCAACCTGAAGGAACCTACAACTCCCTAAATTCTCTGGCTCCAACCAGAAGTAGGCTACAACCCCCTAAGTTCTCCGGCTCCAACCGAAATGTGGCTACAACCACCTAGTTCTCAGGCTCCAACCTGAAGGAATCTCCAACTCCCTGATTCTCCATATCCAACTGGAAGGAGGCTACAACCCCCTTTCCTTGCCCCATCCTTCCGCCATGAAATATAAGTGTAGACCAACTTTCACTATCACAATCACTGCCACTGTCACTGTCAATTCCACTATCATTGTCATTGTCACTGTCACTACCAATGTCACATAAACGTCCAACCTGTCATTGTCTCATCCAAGAAACCATTTATAATCTCAATGACATGCAAATCGTGCCAAGATCACCAAGAGAATATCTCAAACCATATGCTCAACATCATCAACACATGCCTCTACCAATAATGTACCAAGATCACCACATATCATCATAAGATATGTGTCTCAACCAAGTAACAACCTGTACCATAAACCATATCATGTACCATACCATGCACATCAACCCTGTACATCATTACCTATACCATAACATGTATCAACCATTACTACACCAAGTACATCAACCATCAATTCCATACCATGTACCATACCATGTGCCAATCGTTCACATCAACCATGTACATCAACACTAGTACCATACCGTATACCATATAGAATATACCACGAAATGTGTCTCAACCATATACCATATCACTCTTACTCATGCAATGTACCATAATATAATCCTCAAGTATATGCCAATATCACTAAGATGTGCCTCTAACAATGAAATATAACAACCATATACCAAGTACCAAGAGTATGTCTCAAGCATGTATCAATATTACCTCAACCATATGCAACCATGCACCATGTATCACAAGGACCTACAAGACATGCCATAAGCATATGTGATACCGTCCAAGATACAATTTGTCCTTGCTACAACTCATGGATGTTCGCACCCTTCTTGTTGCAACTCCGGATGTTTGTGCCCTTCTTTCTACAACTCTGAGTGTCCGCACCCTTCTTCCTGCAACTTTGGGTGTTCATGCCATTCTTGTTGCAACTCCAGGTGTCCACGGCCTTCTTGCTACAACTCTAAGTGTCTTCTCTCTCCTTGCTGCAACTATGGGTGTACACGCCCTTCTTGATTCAACTATGGGTGTCCATGCCCTTATTGTTGCAACTCTAAGTGTTCGTGCCCTTATTGCTGCAACTTTGAATGTTCGCTCCCTTCTTGCTGCAACTCCGGGTGTTCACACCCTTCTTGCTGCAACTCCGGGTGTTCACACCCTTCTTGTTGCAACTCCAGATGTTCGCGCCCTTCTTTTTTGAAACTCCTATACTTTCACCTTCATAACTTCATACTTGACTTCATATTCACTAATAGACCAAAATATTAGACCATAACATTCTCACAAAATAGATATTCAATGTAAGTGTGTTTCCTTATGAGAGACTCCTTTAGGTGTTTATACACTTTTTCATAGTAACCTCTTTCCTTAATCTAAGAGATTATAGTACTTTCTTGTCGCCACCACGTTACCCTTTCAATAATGACTTGTAACCAATTAGGGTCTTCTTGACCATTCCTCAGGGTTTCTAACTTCACACGGCCATATCTCCCTAACTGTGAGGAATCATGTGGCATTCCACATATCACCGGAAATATAATGACATGTACTATCCATATATGATATTATTACCTAGAATTTCATTGTCTCTCATGTCCATATTCCTTAATCAACTTTGGGTCCTATAACCACACCTCTGGGGTTAACTTTAGACTACATCAAATGTACCCAACTAACTCACCATCAATATCGATCATACAAATATCAATCAATTGTAAAACATATTTGGACCTCTCCAAGGGTTGAAATAAATCTCTAAGGGTTGACATCAATATCCAAGTTTACTCTCTAGGGGTTGACATCAATGAAAACCAACTGCCTAACATAAATAAGGAAGGAAGAACCCAAGCCATCAACCCTTTTTCATATCCTTGGTGGTTGGTCGCTTATTATTGCTTAACTGTATGTTGGATTCATAAGCTTTCACCAATGTGATGTCTCTTAATTTGATGAATCAATTGGGACTTAAAACCACTAGACCATATAGAAACATATGTCTTATAGATTCTATATAAGTAAAGGTTCATGGTCTAATTAAGGATCTTGAGATTAATTGTTTTCTAGGATATCTCTTTGACTATGGATGTGGTTGTCATTGATGTTCCAGATGTTTGGAAAATGATTTTATCCCACAAGTGGGTTACTGATCTTGGAGGTAGCATCCAAATGGACCTATATTGTGTTACTATTCCCACTTGTGAGAATACCTATGTGATCTTGCATTGTGAACACATGAAAAGTATCATGTAGAAGACACCCATGAGCCATTGATTTGGACCGTTCCTGGAATCTTCTCCACTGAAAGATTACAATTTCCTTCTGCTTATGCTTCAATCCCGAAACAAAATGTTAAGAAAGTTGTGCTTTGTGTTCATGGCTATGTCCTACACAATCAAGGATTTGGACAACTGGCTATGGGTTTGGGAAGACAGAAGGATCAGTGACAGAGGCCAAGGAGATGAGTGCTCAAACACAAAAGGGAAAACAAAAATGAATTTTTCGATTGAAGGGGAAAACTTAAGACTTGGTCTGCGAAAAATATATAGACAGGGAAAAATTACAGACTTAGGTAGAAACCACAAACCCACAGGACTCTGACAAGTTCATGTGATAACATTTTTCTCCACAGGGGATGGCATGCTCCCTGCCAGGTGCCAAGAACTAGTAGTTCTAGTGAATTAGTTGTTGGGCTATGGATTCATGCTCTGAAACATCATATCGAAGAAAACAGGCCAATAAGTAAACTATTCTAAAAATGAAAGAAAACACACCTGCTCTTGAGGGAGCTTATTTATGTACAAAACCTAAGTTAATTGACTTTTTCAAAATGCTAGGTGAAAGCAAACTTCCACCATAGCAATTCAAACTGTTTGATAACTAAATCCTTCACTTCACTGAAAATTATCCATAAAATACAAGGAAAGCGTGACAACTGACTAATTTCATTCTTATGATCACCCATATTACCTTAAAATGTTGATAAAAATATCAAGCCTTCATGCTCCAAATCATTTGAAAAGTGTAACTTTATGTACTCATCGATAGGGTCATGAAACTGAAGGCAACACATGATTTACTTATGAAAGGTTACCTTCACTATTTCAAAGTTGTTGACAACTGGCTTGATGTCCTCTACAAGCACACTTGATTGAATGATAGCCACAGGCATCTGTGGGTCAAAAAGGTGCTTGTTATGAACTATAGGTACAAGTGGAAGAAGGTTGGATGTAGGAGGTTGTTGATCTACTGATGACTGTTGATTTACTTCTGGTTGTGTATAAATGATCTCTTCACATGCCTCAACTAAGGGTTGCTCCTAGTCAAACTCTTGGGTTGTGTCTTCTATGACAAGGCTAACTTCTGCATCATCCTTACTATCTTCATAGTGATCAAATATAATATAAGATTGTTTCTCATCATCACTAGAATATCCATCAAAAATGGGTTTCCTTTCATGTCTATGATCAACCTTTAAAACGGTAATTTCATCAAGAATATAACTGTTAAAAATGTCCATTTTAGGAATAGTAGTAATTGATGCTTCTAGTTGTTCATACACATGATTTTCATCAAGACAGGGTTGCTCATGGATACCTGCGTCGAAGAAAAAATTATTCACGGTCTTTTCTTCATAGGGACAACAAGTAAAAAATTCATTACATTTAGAGTTGAGATGATACTGACTTTGAATCCTTCCACAATCTCGGAGGTTCTCATCTACTTCCTCAACATACATGAATAACTATGATAAATATGTAGATTTCCTTTCTCTCAGGAGAAGGACAAGCTATGAATGTTGATCCATGACATAGTACACCATGGCAACAGTCTCTGTGGGTCTGATATCTACATGCATACTATGATAAACACTGTAAAACCTCATGTTGAAGACATCCAAGGCTTCCTCTTCCCCTCTCCTCAAGGCATTAAAATCATCCCAGTACTGATCAAGGGACTTGTTCTCACCCCAACACTTTAAAAAAGCAGTGTATAGCTCAACCCAAGAACCAATGGAGTCAGCTCCCAAACCCTTAAACTATACAGCAACATCTCCTAACAAGGATTTGGAAAACAACCTCATGGTAACAACCTCATGAACTATCTCAAACTGATCAATAAAATTCTCGAAAGCCTCCACATGCCTCTCAGTTGTAACATGATCCTCTCCAGAAAAATGAGGAAAGTACTTAAATAAATCAAGAGGATAAGGATGAATATGATATGGAAGCTTTAAAGGTTTAAACAACTTGTCTCTAATTCTAGTTTGAAAACTAGTGGGCTGAATATGAGGCTTAACGCACTGATGGGAAGGCTCAATAGTAACAACAGGATGTGATGAGATTTGAGGAGGTTGTGGATCAGTTTCAACCTCCCTAGGGTTGCAAGGGTGATTGAGTTCAAGAGGGGTTTCAATATGAAGCTCATCTTTATGAGTAGGCTAAACTGAGGATATAATATTAGCATCTACAACACAAATAGAAAGAAGGTCTACTTCTTCCAAGGATGGATATATATTGGAAGGCTGGTGATCAACCGAATAAACAAAGAAAAATATGATCCTCTTTATATGTGAAGGAAAAAAAAAATGAGTTGATAAAGAACAACAAAAGTTCATGAAGAAAGCTCATAAGATGATACCTAGTCATTCCCTTCATATTTCTGTCAATAGGATCCTCCCTAGTGGAGTTGCCAGGTAGATGATTACAGTCAATTTTTGTATCCCTCTCTTGTCTACCACCAAGAGTTAGATCTATGTCGTTCTTCCCAGAGAGCTCTTCAATCTGCTCAAATCTGTCCCCGACAACGGTGCCATTTATGTTAGCACTAGGAATCACCCTCAGACTGTAATGAGGATAAGCCTAGTACCCATCAGTTTATACAGTAAATGTAAATGAGTTTTAAGGGGGTCAAATGGATACGACTCGAGATAATAACGTTCCAACTCAGAAAATCTATCCTGGCATGCACAAGAAATTGAGGTCTTGTATCAACTTCAGTCAGTAAGTTGGAGTAAGGGTGAATAGGAGGAAGATTTAGTGATAAAGGTGTAGAGGTACGCTATGAACATCAGATTTTCCAGTAGCCTAAGGAGGAAAAACTTAAACACAAGGTCCTCTTGGATTCAAATTTCAAGGAAGATGAAAGAAATCATAACAGTACTATAATCAAACATTTATCATAATAGAATTACAACAATGCATGTGAATCAATCAAACATGAACTCTCTCAGTATAAGAAGAAAATAAGATGGAGTAAGAAAGCTGACTTATATTAACCAAGATGTCGCAAAAACAAATACATAACAAGAGAAACAGTTGTTCTCAATCAAAATATTACAATAGCAGGGAGCCTAGCTCAACCATTCGACCTTAACAAAATATCAAAACTACCTATATATACTAAAAATGTTGCAACCACCAGGAATGTGATCGGACCCCTGCATTCAAAGTTTCCAGTCGGGGCCTACTCTGTCAGCCTGTGCAGGCCTCCTCATGTCAGATGCGATCCAGGCACAGTTATGTACTTTATAGGAAAATATGTCCATAAGGAAGCTTCGGATTGACAGTATGCCTTCACGGTCACTCTCTACATGTTTTCCATTTATGGGGTGAGACGAGGTCTCAACTGTCGCCCCCATTTCCATTAACTTCCTTTTCTAGGGATTGCGACGCGGCTTAATGCTCAAGGGACAGCCACACGCTGCTCTTGGATAGGATGTTATATGAGCACGTGATTGCGGGTCCGATCAAAGGTGGTTTGGATTTAGACCGCTTTTGGGCCTGCAATCCATCTCCCTTCACCACGTATCACTCTTGACTTACCATGGTTTCAATTGCGGGACCGCTCAAGAAAATTATCGTCCAAGCATGTTGTGTTCTCGCAATGGACTGTGGCCATCGATATCATGATATTGGATGAGGCTTCATGATCAGTGGCTCAAATCTCCCCCCTCCAAATCAATGGATTAGATATTCCCTTTCAAAACAACGACCGAGATTTGCTTCACGGATCGGCCTTCGGGCCTTTCAATAGTCAAACTTGATTTTCTCCAAGACAATTCTCCAAAGATAGGGATCTGACGACACATGGCTCTTGTTGATCAATGGCTCAGATCCATTTCGGTCCTTTGGGACTTTGGGCCTTCGACCACTTTGGAAACTTTGGCAAATTCGACGCTTCAGGACTTCGGGCTTTCAGGATTCTAAGCACTTCTCATTTTAAATCTCCCGAATCTTTTTTCCACAAAGGCTTCGATCAACTGCCAATTGTCACCTTTATGATCAACGGTTCGTATTCACTTCGGGGCCTTTTTCTCTGGCTCTATATTTCGTGCAAGTTTTCTCTCCCAAACACCCGTGAGCTGTTGATCTAGAATGTTCCTAGAATCTTCGTCGTTGAAAGATTAAAACTACCTTCTTCTTATGCTTCAATCCTGAAACAGACTATTAAGAAATCTAATCTTTGTGTTCATGGCTACGTCCTGCACGATCAAGGATTTGGACAACTGGCTGTGGGTTTGGGAAGACAGAAGGATCAATGATAGAGGCCAAGGAGATGAGTGCTCAAACACAAAAGGGAAAACAAAAACGAATTTGCCGACTGAAGGGGAAAAATTAAGACTTCGTTTGCGAAAAGGATAGAGACAGGGAAAAATTACAGACTTAGATAGAAACCACAAACCCACAAGACTATGACAAGTTCATGTGATAACATTTGGCTCCACAGGGGATGGCATGCTCCCTTTGAGCTACCAAGAACAAGTAGTTCTAGTGCATTAGCTGTTGGGATATTGATTCATGCTCTGAAACATCATACTAAAGAAAACAGGCCGACAAGTAAACTATTCTAAAAATGAAAGAAAGCACACCTACTCTTGAGGGAACTTATTTATGTACAAAACCTAAGTTAACTGACTTTTGCAAAATGCTAGGTGAAAGAAAACTTCCACCATAGCCATTCAAACTGTTTGATAACTAAATCCTTCGCTTCACTGCAAATGATCCATAAAATACAAGGAAAGCGTGACAACTGAATAATTTCATAATTATGATCACCCATTTTACCTTCAAATGCTGATAAAAATATCAAGCCTGCATGCTCCAAAGCATTTGAAAAGTGTAACTTTATGTACTCATCAACAGGGTCACGAAACTGAAGGTAATGCATGATTAACTTATGAAAGGTTACCTTCACCGTTTCAAAGTTGCTAACAGCTGGCTTGATGTCCTCTACAAGCACACTTGATTGAATGACATCCACAGGCATCTGTGGGTCAAAAAGATACTTGTTATGAACAATAGGTACAAGTGGAGGAAGGTTGGATGTAGGAGTTTGTTGATCTACTGATGACTGGTGATTTACTTCTGGTTGTGTATAAATGATCTCTTCACATGCCTCAACTAAGAGTTTCTCCTAGTCAAACTCTCAGGTTGTGTCTTCTGTGACAAGGCCAACTTCTGCATCATCCTTACTATCTTCATAGTGATCAAATATAATATAAGCTTGTTTCTCATCATCACTAGAATATCCATCAAAAATGGGTTGCCTTTCATGTCTACAATCAACATTTAAAACAGTAATTTCATCAAGAATATAACTGTTAAAAATATCCATTTCAGGAATAGTAGTAACTGTTGCTTCTACCTGTTCATACACATGATTTTAATCAAGACAAGGTTGCTCATGGATACCTGCGTCGAAGACAAAATTATTCACGGTCTTTTCTTCATAGGGACAGCAGTTAAAAACTTCCTTACATTCAGAGTTGAGATGATACTGACTTTGAATCCTTCCACAATCTCGGAGGTTCTCGTATACTTCCTCAACATCCATGAATAACTGTGATAAATATGTAGATTTCCTTTCTCTCAGGATAAGGACAAGCTTTGAATGCTGAGCCATGACATAGTACACCATGGCAGCAGTCTCTGTGGGTATGATCTCTACAGGCATACTATGATAAACATTGTAAAACCTCTTGTTGAAGACAACCAAGGCTTCCTCTTCCCCTCTCCTCAAGGAATTAAAATCATCCTAGTACTGATCAAGGGACTTGTTCTCACCCCACCACTTTCAAAAAACATTGTATAGCTCAACCCAAGAACCAATGGAGTCATCTCCCAAAGCCTTAAACCATACAACATCTCCTAACAAGGATTTGGAAAACAACCTCATGGTAACATCCTCATGAACTATCTCAAACTGATCAATAAAATTCTTGAAAGCCTCCACATGCCTCTCAGCTGTAACATGATCCTCTCCAGAAAAATGAGGAAAGTACTTAAAGAAATCAAGAGGATAAGGATGAATATGATATGGAAGCTTTAAAGGTTTAAACAACTTGTCTCTGATTCTAGTTTGAAAACTAGTGGGTTGAATATGAGGCTTAACGCACTGATGGCAAGGCTCAACAGTAACAACAAGATGTGATGAGATTTGAGGAGGTTTTGGATTAGTTTCAACCTCCCTAGGGCTACAAGGGTGATTGAGTTCAGGAGGGATTTCAATATGAAGCTCATCTTTATGAGTAGGCTGAACTGAGGATATAATATCAACATCTACAACACAGGCAAAAAGAAGGTCTACTTCTTCCAAGGATGGATATATAAATGAAGGTTGGTGATCAACCGAATAAACAAAGAAAAATATGATCCTCTTTATATGTGAAGGGAAAAACAAAAATGAGTTGATAAAGAACAACAAAAGTTCATGAAGAAAGCTCATAAGATGATACCTAGTCATTCCCTTCATTTTTTTGTCAATAGGATCCTCCCCAGTGGAGTTGCCAGGTAGATGATTACAATCAATTTCTGTATCCCTCTCTTGCCTACCATCAAGAGTTGGATCTATGTTGTTCTTCCCAGGGAGATCTTCAATCTGCTCAAATCCGTCCCTAGCAACGACGCCATTTATGTTAGCACTAGGAATCACCCTCAGACTGTAATGAGGATAAGCCCAGTACCCATCAGTTTATACAGTAAATGTAAATGAGTTTTAAGGGGGTCAACTGGATAAGACTCGAGATAATAACATTCCAACTCAGAAAATCTAGGTTGGCATGCACAAGAAATTGAGGTCTTGTATCAACTTCAGTTAGTAAGTTGGAGTAAGGGTGAATAGGAGGAAGATTTAGTGAGAAATGTGTAGAGGTCCACTATGAACATTAGATTTTCGAGTAACCTAAGGAGGAAAAACTTAAACACAAGGTCCTCTTGGATTCAAATTTCAAGGAAGCTGGAAGAATCATAACAGTACTATAATCAAACATTTATCATAATACAGTTACAACAATCCATGTGAATCAATCAAACATTAACTCTCTTAGTATCAGAGGCAAATAAGATGGAGTAAGAAAGCCGACTTAGATTAACCACGATGTCTCAAAAACAAATACATAACCAGAGAATTAGTTGTTCTCAATCAAAATATTACAATAGTAGGGAGCCTAGCTCAACCATTCAACCTTAACAAAATATCAAAACTACCTATATTTACTAAAAATGTTGCAACCACCAGGAATGTGATCGAACCCCTGCATTCAAAGTTTTCATTCAACGCCTACTCTGTCAACATGTGCAGGCCTCCTCATGTCAGATGCGAGCCAGGCGTAGTTATGTGCTTTATAGGAAAATTTGTCCATAAGGAAGCTTCAAATTGACATTCTTCCTTCACGACTTCTCTCTGCATGTTTTCCATTTATGGGGTGAGATGAGGTCTCAACTGCCTCCCCCATTTCCATTAAAAACCTTTTCTCGGGATTTCGACACGGCTAAATGCTCAAGGGATGACCACACGCTTCTCTTGGATAGGATGTTATATGAGCACGTGATTGTGAGGCCGCTCAAAGGTGGTTTGGATTTAGACCGTTTTTGGGCTTGCAATCCATCTCCCTTCGCCACATATCGTTCTTGACTTACCATGGTTTCAATTGCGGGACCGCTCAAGAAAATTATCATCCGAGCATGTTGCATTCCCGCAATGGACTATGGCCATCGATATCATGATATTGGATGAGGCTTCACGATCTTGGATGAGGCTCAAATCTCCCCCCTCCAAATCAATGGATCATATCTTCCCTTTCAAAACAACGACTGAGATTTGCTTCGCAGATCGGCCTTCGGGCCTTTCAATAGTCAAACCTTATTTGCTCCAAGAAAATTCTCCAGAGCTATGGATCTGATGACACATGGCTCTTGTTGATCAATGGCTCAAATCCATTTCGGGCCTTTGAGACTTCGGGCCTTCGGCCACTTCGACAGCTTTTGCAAATTCGGTGCTTCGGAACTTCAGGTTTTCGGGCTTCTAAGCACTTCTCATTTTAAATCTCTCGAAGCTCATTTCCCCGAAGGCTTGGATCCACTGCCACCTGTCCCCTTTAAGATCAACAATTCGTATTCACTTCGGGGCCTTTTTCTCTAGCGCTATACTTCACGCAAGTTTGCTCTTTTGAACACCCGTGAGCCGCTGATCTGGACAATTCCTGGAATCTTCGCCGCTGAAAGATTAAAACTGTCTTCTGCTTATGCTTCAATCCCGAAACAGACTTTTAAGAAATCTGCGCTTTGTGTTCATGGCTGCGGCTTACACGTTCAAGGATTTGGACAACTGGTTGTGGGTTTGGGAAGTCAAAAGGATCAGTGAAAGAGGCCAAGGAGATGAGTGCTCAAACACAAAAGGGAAAACAAAAATGACTTTTCTAATTGAAGGGGAAAAATTAAGACTTGGTCTGCGAAAATGATAGAGACAGGGAAAAATTACAAACTTAGGTAGAAATCACAAACCCATAGGACTTTGAAAAGTTCATGTGATAACGGAAGTCACCTGAATATCTATGATTATTCTTAACTACTAATATAAATAAGGTTGTTAAGATAAGTTTCAATGGAGTCTCTAAGAGGGGAAGGATCATAAGTAGGATTGTTAGATCCATCACCAGTCTAGTTTGGTTGGATTTAGGCTATATGCTGGCTACTTTCCATTGCCATATGAATTAAGCTAAGTTCAATTAGTATTTGATAGCAATAAGCTAAGTTCAATTGGCATTTGATTCACCTAATGCTGATCCTACCCTATCCCACCTTGCATTTCCCAAATAAATTGCAGTAAGGATAAACCCAATTAACTTTGTGAGGGTCACTTCAAATGAGCATTGAACAATTTAATTAGAATTGCTTGCATTTTTCATTTCTTAAAGCATTCCATGGTCGAATTACAAAATTGTTAAGAAACTCACTGAAGATATTATGCTTTAATTTATTTACAGTAACAAGCAGTCCAAAGTGGCCGTAAATTCCTTCAGTTTTCGCTCTTGAAGTAACACCGAAGGTTGTTTAAGGATCTGATTGGTCAGTGTTTTGTTTGTTGTGGAAATAATATGCAGCGATCCCAATACACCATTTGAAATTTCATGTTGTTAGCTCGAAACCTTGCCTATCTCAGAGAGCTTTCCAACGCCTCTTCAATAACATGTTTAATCAAGAGAAGAAATTCATCATGTTAGACAAATGTTAAATGGCAGTGCCACTATAGCGACGCATAACACGAAATTAGACAGTATCTTACAAACTCAGGATGTCTGTGGCTAACCCATCCAAGTTTCATAGAAAAACATAGGCACAGGATGGCTATCAGAAAAAGCAAAAATTCGAGAACTTGTACCTATTTGAAATGAAAAGGAATATAGTATGACTGGTCAGTCCAACAACCCAATAACAGATGCCAATAATCAGAGGCAAGAGAATATGACTGGATACAATGAGCATGAACAAATTCCACAAAAACTCAAAATGTGTTCGGTAGACACAGGATGATTGATGAGGCCAACACAGTTCCATAAGAGAAAAGGTTTAAAATCGACAGAAATGACCTCGCAACAGGGACAAATCACAAGATGATCAATATTTCCTATCCTGGTAGGACATGAGAATCTCTCAATTTAGCATATTCTCATTTATGGTAGTCTCATCAGGACATGAGAAGTTCGCAGTATCACATTGCAACACAATAAACTGTTGTAAGGAGTCTATTTCCTCCCCACTCACTATAAATACTTGGATATTGATTTTGCAGGAAACAACGATGCGAGGAGAAGGATAAGGTCAAGGTTTGGGTGACAGTCGCAAAAAGTTCAGGTGGAAAAAAGCGTTGGATATATTTGTGGCTCGTAATCCCACTTCGAGGGGTAATTATGCTATTCTTAATATTCTTGCGAAGGTCAATGATTTTTCCACCCAATATGTGATGCACTTGCGTTCTCGTCGAGGATTGGATACTACAACAACTGTTAAATTTAAATTTACCAAAAATCTACATTAAACTCGAAATTATTGATAGAAATGGAGAAAACCAGAGTAGACTAAATTGGTTGTGGGAGTTGTTGTTGGTTATTCTAGGTGTCACCTTAGTAAGAGTCAATCTCATTATTGTTGATGTTTCAGCGTTGGGTAGACATTCTTCTAGATTTCTCATGCTGATTTGAACAAGGGAGAATGATACATTCACCCACGGGGCCATGTTGATTTGGCCAGTGGTGAATGGTCCATGATGTTGATGTTTCTCTAGTTAGAAGCATTAGGCAGACATTCTCCCAGATTGGTCATACTGATTTCACCAAGGGAGAATGATACATTCACTCATGGGGCTAGGTTGATTTGGCTAGTGGTGAATGACCTAGGCGTAGTATTTCTCCTAACGAGGAGTGGATAGACTCGAGGTGCTCTCACATTGCCTTCTCCAAGATGGAGTGATCTATATTAATTAGACATGCATGTGAAGAAATAATCATCAACACACACACACACACACACACACACACACACACACACACACACACACATATATATATATATATATATATATATATATATATATATTAATTAATGAAAAGATAATAATGGAAAAGACATGTCCATTAATGAAAGGGAACTTCACCCAAGTATATATATCAAGCCCCTCAATTGTAATATATAATATCATACAATATTTACTTACAACAACCTCTCATCAAGTTTGCTAAGTCTTGTTGAGATTTTCAGTGTGTAATTATTCGATGATAATAGTAGCATTTAAATCATAAGGAAAGAATTATCAGATTCGAAAATAAAAAAATTCAACATGGTATCAGAGAAAGGTTAAAAGATTTCAGTGCCAGAGCTAGTATAATTATTTTTAGAAGCTAGTTAAAAGCTTTTAGTGCCATATCTGATAGATCTGATTTAGATATTTTATTTTTTGCAATCGTACAGTCATGGTCACGATCGAACTATGCACACGGAGCGACCACAGATTGTGGTCGCGAGTGGTATGTGCACACAAAGCGACCATAGGTGGTGGTCGCGAGCAGCCTATGCACATAGAGTGACCACATTCCCTTTGGTCATGATTTTATTAATTACATGGAGCGACTACCTTAAGGATTGATTTCTCCCGGAAGACATGGATCTTATTCATGAATACCAAGGATGAGGTCTTCAACATATTCCAGTAGTCTAGGGCTCAAGTAGAGAACCTGACAAGGAAGAAGATCAAGGTGTTGAGGCTAGATAATGGAGGAGAGTATACTTCCATTGACTTCAATGATTTTTGAAAGGAACCATGGATCAAGAGGGAGTTGACAGTTCTTTACAACCATCAACAGACTGATGTTGCAGTGACTAGGAAGAGGCCAACATGGCTTCGTGACACTTTGCAGCATGCAAAGAGGCATGCAAATCTTAGTGGTACTTTCAAAGAGAGTAAACAATCTCAGAGGTTCTTGAGTTATATGGCATTGATGAGTCACATCATTGATTATGAACCTTCCATTTATGAGGAGGAAACAAGCCAGTAGGTGTGGAAGCATTTCATGATGGAATAATATCAATCCATCATGAAGAATGATTTGTGGGAGATAGTTTCGAGACTAGACATGAATTCAGTGGTGAATTCCAAGTGGATCTATAATATCAAGCATGCAAAAGATGGCAACATCGAGAAGTACAAAGAAAGGTTTTTGGCGAGAGGGTTCCCCCAGAAAGAGGGAGTGGACTATGAGGAGATTTTTTCTTCAGTTGCTAGGTACACTTCTATCAAGACCATTATTTCCATTGTAGCAGTTATGGATCAAAGATTACAAGAGATGGATGTAAAGAGTGCATTCCTCAATGGTGTGATTGAGGAGGAAGTGTACATAAAACAACCTCATGGATTTGAGGTACATGGGAGGGAGTCTCATGTTTGCAGATTGAAAAAGGCCTTGTACGGACTAAAGAAGGCACCCAGGGCATGGTTGTAATACCCCTGTTTCTCCCATCTTGTAATTAATCATGTATTATGATTACCATGCTATGGTATGTGTACAATGTAAATGTATTATTGTTTAGATTTCCAACGGATGATTGCAGGGGTGAAACCTTGAAGTACTAGTCATGATATCACTAGAGGAAAAAGAGTGAGGAAACTATGGACAGGGTTCATTATGTCAAAATGACCCAAATTTCTCCTTGAAGAGATAATAAGCCTCATCCTGATCCCAATGAGAAATCAGTTAATAAGTAAAGGACTGGTGGTTGAACAATCAACTACCCCAATGAATGGAAGCATGGAGGGCCTGGCTGTGAAGATAGAAAACTGTCAGTCCGAAGTACCACAGAGGGAATTTTTTCTTGCATGTCCAGACTGACCTGAGTTTCCTTTTGACAGAAGGAACAAGACAAGTCCAAAACCTTCCTGAGGAGGACAAAGGCATGAAAGAGTAAACACAAAGGCAGAAAATAAGGAGACACTAAAAGGGGAATGCGCGACCCGTATATGTAAAAGAAAAGAGGAAGAGCGCATGAGGCTCTCTAGTTGAGAAGAAGAACTAGAAGCTTGATAAGCTGTTCTGGTTACTGGAGAGAAAAATAGAAAATATCTCTAAGAAATTACAAAAGGCGTGACTTGAGCGGAAGATCGTGAGCTTGATACTAAGGGAGCATCTGATAAACCTTGTAGAGACTATGACAAAGAAAGAGAGTCTCTGAAAAAATACAAAAGTTCTCTAGTGATATCATGGCTTGGAACAGGGGTGGCCAGAGTGCTAAGAATTAATGCCTCTAATCCTATGGTTGGGTGGAAAGACGAACTCCCACAATCAGTTGGTTGGTGATCGATTGTTATAGATAAGTGTTTCATTTACCTTGTGCACCTGGATTGAAATGCATGATTTTAATGTTTGTAATTGTGATTAATTGTGCTTCGCGTGAAATTCATGGTTATAATGCTTACTACTTTTCTCTAAGATATTTCATTTGAATGGGTGTAAGGTGACAATATTTATCGCTAGGCTGGTTCGAAAATAGCTCCCCCTGTTTTAAAACTTAAGTTCTGTGAATTGGAGGGTGCTCCCTTCAAAACAGTTGTCCAAGTGACCATGGGCTCATGTACATGGCCTTACCCAATTCAAGGCTAAGAGTTAAGCATGTAGCCCACGAGAATTTTCTAAGGACCCATATGACCAAGGTCGGGGAACCTTGCACTAGGCCCGAAAGGAGATAATCCTTTATGGCTTTGGAACTCTAGGAGTTTGGAGCTTCAGAGTGTTATGACCTTACCATTTGTAAACCAGTCGAAGGCAACTTGTTGTTACGATTACCCACGAGGCTAATCGACGTCTAGCAGTTTCCCTAACCATTGCAGATAGACCTTTCCCACCGTTAAACCCTGACACATTTACCAATCATGTAGTAACGCGAGCCACATATCCGAGGGTATTCAGGAGTCCCCTTAGTCATTGGATCTACATTGAGGTGAGTCCAGCATTGAATACTTCAGGAGAACTGCGATGTTATAGCACCAAATTCCATGAACATCAGAGTTACAAATTGATGAGAGTCGTGGATCCGGGGAGTTCGTTGAGAACCCCTCTTACCCTTCCGATCAACCAGTGGAGGGACTCGCATACGGTACTTTGGTGAAGTCCTACTTTGGGAGAGCAGAGCGACCATAATGCCGAAACCTCCGAAGGCCAGAGATGCAAAGTAACGATAACTGTAGATCTAGGGACCCTTCAGGATCTCCCCTAGCCATTGGATCCATGCCAAGGTCAGCCTAAAGTTGACCACTCCAGGAGCAAGGAGGAAGTCACACAACGGATCCCCTGAACGCCAAAGTTACGAAGTGATGGAGGTCGTAGATCAATGGTTCTATGTGGAAACATCTTGATCGTGAGATCTAAGGGTGTTGGAAGGCTAACAGTCCAGAGTGACGTGGCACAGTGACATCACCTAGGGTGACATGGACCCATGATTGACATTCCATGTGTCACCTAGATTTGCATGTTTCACAGACCTTGTGTGCCTATTAGAACATGACACATGTCACCCAATGTAAGGGCCATGTGTCATCTCTTCCTTGTCGTGTGTCACCCTTGGCACATACTTTCTTTTTCCATTTGGCGGGTGGAGTACTCGTGACCCACCTATCCTTGCCTCCATGTCTAGTACGTCACCACATGCAAGGGGGGACCCTTCAAGAGTCCGGGACTTCGGGACTCCGGAGGTTTGGGATGTAGTGTCATGGATAAGCCAAAAGGCCCAAAGGTGGGAGCCACGTGGAGAGATTCTGAGCTCCTTCAGGCATTCGGGACTCCAGAGGACATGCGTGTAGGAAGGAAAAAGGGGCGTTCAACACTGAACGTCGAACTCCCCTCTAGATTATGTGTTAAATGAGGATCAAGTCCCGCCGTCAGATTGGACGGTGGATGAACTTCCACCGTGGACATAGGTATTTAAAGATGGTACGAATGATATGGATCCACGTGACCCTCAACTAATAAAGCTCGAAGAACTTCAGGAGGCCATAACTTGCAATCCAGAGCTCAGTGTTGAGTCTGGTAACAATCGTTAGAAAGTTATGGTTGAGTAGAAGAGGATGGAGACCTCAGAGAGATGATTTGAGACGATTAAAGTAAGAAATTTTTTTATGCCCCATCCCTAGAAAGGGTACTTAGGGGTTGGGTGTGTTACAATGGTACTCCAGGATTGATGGATAGTTGATGAGTTTGGACTTCACCAAGAGTGATGTGGATCCCAACCTTTAATACAAGGTTGTTGATGGTGATCCTTTGATATAGGTGTTGTATGTTGATGATCTGTTCCTTACGGGGGAAGAGAGGCTCACTGTCAGGTGCAAGTTGGAGTTGGCCTTTGATTTAGAAATGAAGGATCTTGGATTGATGTATTACTTCTTGGGATTGGAGGTGTGGGTGAGACCATTAAGTGAGATCTTCCTCGGATAGGGGAAGTATATAGTTGATATCTTGAGCAAATTCGGTATGATGGAATGCAATTCCATGGATACACCTATGATGACAAAATATGAAGAAGCTGAGTGATTCCGCTTCAGATTCATATTTGGTCGATCCCACTATGTACAGAAAACTAATTGGATCCTTGATGTACTTGGTTAACACTAGGCTAGATATTTTCTTTGTAGTGAGCACCCTAAGCCTGTTCATGGTTGAACCGAGGCACTTCCATTGGGTTGCAACAAAGCATGTGTTGAGGTACCTATGTGGTACAATTGGATATGGTATGATATATGACTCAGGTGGTGAAGTGAGGCTGCATGGATATATCGATTCTGACTAGGGTGGGGAGTATAGTAGACAAAAGGAGCACCTCGGGGTGTTGCTTCAGATTAGGATCAACTATGATATCCTAGATTAGCAGGAAGCAAACTTCTGTAGCACTCAGTATCACAGAGGCATATCATATCGTAACCAATTTCACAAGTCGTGAAGCAGTATGGCTTCAGAATCTTCTTGCATGATTATTTTATCAGGAGCTAGAGACGACCTTGATACATTGTGATAATCAAATTCGTGTCAAGCTTCCAAAGAATCCAATATTTCATGATAGGTCGAAGAACATTGAGATCAAATATCACTTCATCCGAGACATGGTATAGAAGGGAGTAGTAAAGATCCAGTACATATTTGCAAATGAGTAGATTACATACATTCTTATCAAGCCTTTTTCTAGGGAGAAGTTTGTATGCTTCAGAGACAAGTTTGGCATGATGCAAAATCCGTCTCTTGCTCAGAGGGAATGCTGATGTTTCAGCATCGAGAAAACATTCTCCCAAATTGGTCATGTTGATTTGACCAAGGGAGAATGATACATTCACCCACG
>ML787204.1:292374-306268 GCA_009831015.1 Picea engelmannii | reverse complement strand
CACTAGGTTCTTATTAGTTGATTATGCCACTCCATTCCCTTGTGGATAGTAGTTTGTAGAGTATCTGATTATGATTCCTTTGTCTAGAGAAAACTCTGTTAATAAGGTGGAAGAAAAGTAAGTTTCATTATCAAAAACAAGGATGGAAGGCACACCAAACCTTGTGATCAACTGTTGTTCTATGAATTGGATCACCACCTTTTCGTTTACATAGGTCAAAGGGATGGCCTCTGCCCATTTCATGAAATAGTATGTGGCCGTTAGTATGTATATATGTTGTTTTGAATAACTTGGTGTAATTTCTCCTATGATATCTAACCCCCATTGCTCGAATGGCCTGGAAACGACCACCAGTTGGAGTGGGACAACTACTCTCTTCTCCCTCCCCACAGTTATTTGACAAGTTTTACAGTTTCTAGTGTATGTGTGAGTGTCCTTGAATAGAGTAGGCCAATAATAGCCAACTCTCAGTATTTTATGAGCAGTGGTGTTTCTTGTGAAATGTCCACCTACAGGGCCATCATGGAGCTCCTTCATAAATTTGTCAACATCTTCACGTTCGAGACATCTTAAAAGTACCCTATCATAATTAACACGGAAGAGCACCGAATTTATGAGGCGATATTGTGTGGATTTTAACCCGAGGGCTCTCCTTTCCCTAGGGTTTAGGTTTTCTGGGCAATTCCCATGATGCAGAAGATATTCAATTTCTCGTACCAAGACTCTTTCCCTGGGGAGATGTATGAAGCTTTGCCACACCATAATGCCAATTCATTCTCCCATTCGGGGTCTTCATTTACTTGGTCTTGGGCTTCAACTGCCAGTTTTCATAACCCTTGTCCCTTAACCAATTTAGCAGGTTTTATATCTAGATCAAATTCTTGGACTACTTCCATCCAGTTTCCTCTTCTTTCCCCCATCTCTTGTTGAGTGAATAGGGATCAGACTGCAGGGTGAGGCACGATGAATTTGGTATGGTTCTTAAGGATGTAAGACCTAAAGGGTTTCATTGCTTTGTATACAGCATAAGCATGTTTGTCTATAGTAGGGTAATTTAGATCGACCCCTTGGAGATTAGTGCTCATGAATGATACCAGGGCTTCATTGTTGTCATCATCCTTCTGAGTCAACATTGCAACTAGTGATTGGTTGGAGGTAAAAGTGTAGAGAAAGAAATATTTGATGAAGTCGGGACTCTATAACACTGGAGCCTGAGATATTGCAGTCTTAGTATTGTTGAAATCCCTCTTTCGTTCATCATCCCACTTAAATTCAACATATTTACGAATCATTTTTTGTAAGGGTTTGGTAGTTTTAGCGAAATCGGGGGTGAATTTTCTTACAAAATTGATTTTCGCGAAGAACGATTGCATAGCCTTTTTGTTGTGAGGTAATGGAAGTTGAGCTATAGTCTTAATCCTTTTTGGGTCTATGAGAATCCCTGATTGAGATATAATATGACCCAGCAATTTACCTTCATCGACACCAAAGATAGTTTTCATAGGGTTTAAGGAGATACTGTACTTCCTACACCTTTCGAAAATATGGGTTAAGTGTTGGATGTGATCTTCTTTGTTATTTGAATACATAGTTACGTCGTCCAAATAGACTACTACACACTTGTTGATTATTCCCTGAAATGCTACGTCAATGGCCCTTTGGAAGGTTGCCCCTACATTGATTAACCTAAAGGGAATGTGTTTATAAATGAAGGTTCCCCACTTGGTTCGGAAGGTAGTTTTCAAGTGGTCTTCTTCTGAAACTAGAACCTGGTTGTAACCTGAGAAACCATCAAGCAGGGAGAAAATCTAAGAGCCTGACACGGTCTGCAAAAGTTGCTCCATTGGTGGAACTGGGTAGTTGTCCTTTTCTGAAGATCTGTTGAGGTTTCTAAAATCTACGCATAGGTGGATATCCCTAGAATTTTTCCTCACAAGAACCAAATTTGCTAAACATGCAGAGTGTCTAACCTGGAAGATAATTTTGGCATCTAATAGTTTCTTTAACTCCTGACACATGAGAGGTTCCAGGAATTGGTGGTACTTCTGAAGCTTTTGTTGGAAGGGTTTCTCTTCAGGTTTTAATGGGATAGTGTGTTGAATGATATGAGTATCATAAGTTTTCAGATCTTAGTAGGACCAAGCAAAAGCATCTTGATATTGTCTGAAAAGTTTGAGATAAGCCTTCCTTTCCTCTTTAGATATTGTCTTGCCGAGATTTATATTCTTGGGGTTTTTCGGGGTTCCTAGATTTATAGTTTCATGCATGGTACATGAATTTCCTGTCTTCGTGTTCTTTGACCCTTTAAATATTTCCCTTAGGTCAAAAAGGTTTTCTAAATTGGCTATTCCCTTCAGTATCATGTGAGACCTTGATTTTTCAGTCGGTTGATCTATCTGAGGATTGGTTTCTGGTGATTGTTCCTGGAATACTTCATTGTCAATATCCAAGTCTTTAAAATTATCTTGATTGGTCAAAAATTTTATGATCTGTTCATCTCCTTCAAAGACCTTTCAACTAGAAATATTGTTGGGCACCGAAGGTTTGTAGAGGAGCTCCATAGTGAACTGGGAGGCTTCATAATCTTCTAGAGGTCGATAGACTTGAGGCAACGGTGGCCAGAGAATCAACAAGAATGTTCTTTTTTTGGGGGATCGTTGTAATGTTGAAGGCTTCAAAATGCTTTATTAGCCTGTCCACTTCATGTTGGTAATTCCTCAGGTTGTGAGAGTTGCAATGTATAGTGTTCCTTACTTTTATACCGATGATTTCAGAATCTCTAAAAACCTTCAATTATTTATCGTTTAAGTCCATGGCTTTCTTTAGCCCTTGTACTATAGCTTCATACTTGACGATGTTTTTTGTGCATTCAAATTATAGTCTACAGGATGTGAAATTTTGTTTACCCTTTGGATCAATGAGGATGCACCATACCCCTGACCCTTCTTGTGATTTATATGCATCAAAATATAATTTCTAGACTTGTGGGAAAAACCTATCAACTTCCTCTTTCTTATCACTTTCCTCCTCTCCTCCCGTTTGTTCCATGATTTCCAACGCAGGTTCTTGACAGAACAATATTTCCTCTGTCATCATCGACAATCTCTCTTGAAAAATCATTTTGGAGTTTTGAGTAAGAGGGACATCAAATGAGAAGGGGAATAAATTTCCGAAATCAGAGTCATGGGAATGATTTCCTAGCACAGGGAAATCTTCCAATGAGGGTTCATTAAAGTTTTCTAAGTTGGTGACATTATGTTTTAGATATCTTTCCCTATCGATCCTGATCATATTCGATTGTCCTTTTAATGGCATATAGATGTGAGACCAGTCTATACTAAAGTATCCATTTAACTTCTTAGACCAATCCTGACTTAATAACAATCCATAAGCTTCTGGGATATCTACTACAATGATTTCAATTACTTGCACAAATTTAGGGTGTGTCACTATTCTGATCATTACATCTTTGAGTTCTCCCATGACCTTCACCTGGGTTATGTCTATATGTATCACATGTTTATCACTTTTGAGACGTATTGCATTTAATTTTTTGCAAATAGACAATGGCATAACATTGGAGGATGTTCCTGATTCAACCAAACAATTATGGAGGTTTCTGTTGAAGACTTCAAACGTCAAAATGAACGGTGGGACAAAAGGTTTTCCCTTCTTATCTTCAAACCATGCATTCACAGTTGGTTTATTTCTTAGATTTGTTGGAGTTAGATTTCCTCCTTGGTCAGTGTTTGTCATAGGATTTTCTACTTATTTCAATGCTTGAAACATAAATTCCTTTTGCTGAGGGATTCTACACATGTCCATGACCGATATAGTTTCCTTCAACTTCTTCAAATATTCTACTATGTTTTAGTTTGGCTTGAGAAATTCTCATGTATGGATGTTTATAGGGTTTCTTCAGAGAGAAAAAGGTTCTTTCGGGTGATTGGGAGTTGGTTTTCCTCTCGAAGTTTGGGTCATAGTAAGTTCATTTGAGACAGGTTGACCCCTACTTCATGTTTTCATAGCCAAGAATTCTACGGGTGGTTCATGAACCTCAAATAGGCCATCGGAAGGCATAGGTAGTTCAGGGTCCCATATCAACATGGTTTTTTCTTCTGGTGGATCAACTTCTTCCTGATCGACAATATTCATAGCTGAGCCACTGGATTGTTCTGTTAGGGAAATTTCGTCTAGAAACCAGTTGGCCATCAAATTCATGGCATACACCCATTGAGGACAGTCTCTTTCAGAGTGTTTCTCTTGATAATAGGTACATAAAGAGTTGGATTCTACATTTCGCAGATCGATGTTTAAGTTGGCTGGGGGAGGTTCAATTACTTTCAAAGGAAGATTTCTTTTAAAAAAGGGTTTATAGGGCCTCTGGCCTTGGTTTCCCTCCCGTACACTTCTCTTCATGTCTATGATTTCGTTTGACAACTTCTTGACCATGCGTTGTAGGTCTTCTATGTCTCCACTTCCCTTTTCGGGACCTTGTTCTATTTGTTTCCTTGGGGGTCTAGTCAACGGGAGTCCTCTCCTAGGAGGAAGTTGAAATTATTTCTTAACTAATGAGACTTGGCCTTCTTTGCATCCTTTCATTTGGAACTCTATCATTTTGGGTTCTTCAAAATTCTCAGCTAAGGTTGGTTTGGCAACCCTTTTCACAAACATGGAAATAAAAGTTGGGAGAGAATTAATGTATACTTTGATTTGCAACTCCTGAGTAGGTTTAGCTTCGGGTTGAAATTTGTTTAAGATAGTTGTAAATATTTGATTGAAGTCTTTAACCTTCTCCTTTGAACTCATGGTGGTGGAAAACAACTCAGCCATCAAATCTCATGTAGTGGTTTCTTCTACAAATTTATCTAGAAAATCCTTTTGAAACTTCGTCCAACTAGTTATGGACCCTAAAAGTAAGTTAAAATACCACATGGAGGCTGAGTTCTCAAAAGTATAGGGTAAAATCCTGCATTCTACGTCTTCATGTTGGACATTCATCAGTCTGATAGCTAGTATGAATTTTTTGATATGGTCTTCAGGCAATCCTGAGGTTTCAGGGTCAAATTTAGGGAGTAACTTCTCTAGATGTCAGGGAAGGTTATGTACTCGTCTAGGGATGGCCAAAGCATCTTTGGCCAAACAAGGTTCATTATTCTGAGGTGGGTTTCCCCTTTCTTCATTATGGTCATTATTATCTTCCATGTCTTCAGATCCTAAAACTGAGCGTTCTGAGTAAAACCCTTTATCTTTCGAAAACTCGTCAGCCTCGGAGAAGTTGTCGGCTAGTCTTTCAAGGATTAGATTAAGAGGATGTTCAATTTTGGTGAGGGAGAAATATATCAGGTCTTCTACTGTGTGCACAAAAACCTAGTCGAGGGACTCAACCATTGGTATGCTTATTTTTTTCTTCAAGGAAGCTGTAATAGAGCTAAGGACAATGCACCGATCTGTCAGGCGTAAGCTCTTGTGATTCTTATGAATTGGTTTAATTCCTCATGAGGAAGAGTGTAAGGTATATCATGGAACAAATATTCTTCCTCGTGCTGGGGCGAGTTACTCATTTCAGGAGTACTCAGCGTGTGTGGTTTGTCTTGGGAATGACTAGCCATGCATGTGGGTTGTTTTGAATCTACAGGTTGTGTGAAAGATTTTGTAAAAAATATTGTCAACCATTCATTCTTCAGGCCCTCCTTCTAGCACCAATTCTATTGAGGGATCCTAAATCCCTTTAACTCAATAGTAGAAACCAAACCTGCCATCTAGGCCCAATTAGACTCTGCAGCATCTAATGGTGGAATGGTTCTCCATATCTTGTGATCCAACCAATTAATCGATGGGATTTACGTAGTGATCAAAAGGATCTCTTCTTATGAAAACTCCTCCTTCATTTCAAACATTCTCTTTTTGTATTTTCTCTTATAGGTGGGACCGATACAAGATAAAAGCCGGTATAAACCAACTAGGTAACAAACTGTGAAAGATTAACTACCGGAGAAGGTTGAGCTTGGGATAACCCTTTCACTCTAGCATGCATAAAATGATTCTCTACCACAAGCCTATTACTAATACATTAACCTGATGGTGTTCCAATTATTGACTGAGGCATGATTATCATAAGAAAACATATATGCAATAAATGATGGAAAGAAAAATAGTTCCCTTAGATCTAATCATCAATCACATACTAACACACTGATTCACTTTTCATCATTAACGACAAGAACTGTAAAAACATTGAATCAGATAACTTATCAACAGATTTAGAAGCTCTTACTCGTTAAAACATCCATTCATGAGACGAAATAAGAAATATTTCTTCTTCATATCTAATCATAGATGCTTTTGATGAAAAACACAAACTTTTCTCTGGTCCTAAACATGACTTCTCAATTAAGGAAACTCCGAAATAGTTATTTACAAATCCAAAAATGAGGGTGATCCAGGGGGTCATTCGTCATGAAAGTTACACTGATCCAAATAAAGGAGAAAAATGGTACAATGGCAGTGAAGTGGAAATGCAATGATTGGGTAAGAAGCAAGATTTAACCACATTTACAATGGTCTTGATATATGGTTAAAAAAAAAATAGATATAAAATGACTTCAAACTTAACCATACACTATGCTATGTCATATGGCGCGAACAACTAAAACCACCAACCAATATTGCAAGGCATGGTGACATTTCTTAACACTTGTAAGATGGGTGCACGGTTAAACATTTGTTGTTCCATTTGGCAGGGTTCATGACTAGTAGTGTGACATTTGTAAAGTTTGACGGAGTTCCAATTGGATAACATTTGACAGAGTAATGTCCGGCTCATAGCATTTGATCCATTGCCACGTTTGGAGTATGAACAACCTGTTGTAGTGGTAACATAATGGTTATGCAGTGATTTGGTGGGATATGGATTCAGTTTTAGCATATGTGATGATAAAACGAATTGAACCCGTGAACTTATCGGCCAACTGAACGCTGTTATAGATCGATACTAGCCACGTTCCAGGATTTCCAGCCGTGAGCATCATTCTGTTGATTAATGAAAATCTCGCAGATAGAACAGAGGCTTCAAAATCGAGATTGCATTTTCAACCTGAAGCTTTATATTCCAGATGTTTTATCCAATACGAAGGGGGGAGTATTGTTGTAACTTTTTCCCAGATTTCGGTTCTGTTGAAGTCGACCCTTCTCAGTTATAATTGGTTTTTTTTTTCTCTTTGCCAGTTTGTAACTTGTAAGAGAAAAGGTCTTGAAGAATGTTATACAGAGACAGAGGACAGAGAGAGGGTTATAGCTGTGTATTTCCAGATTGTTTTTCGTATATAAAGTCGACTGCACTCTGTTATGATTTAGCTTTCTTTGCCTTTTGAAGGCTGAATTGTAATTTCCAGGAGAGAGGAGTCTTGAGGGCTTTGTATAGCATTCTGTTCTGTTGCTAAAGCTAATGTTCAGAGATTCCAGGAACATTTTTGTACCATTTTAAATCCATTAATTGGATTGGTACCCATTGGAGAGGGACCCAGAGACGTATCCCAGTGAAGGGGGTGAACTCCGTTAACAACTTCTGCATTTGTGACTCTCTTTTGTTGTTCTCATCTTTCAGTTGCTATTTTCTCATTTATGTCCAGTTTGCTTTTCATTTCAGTTTACAGTTGTCATTTAATTATGTTAAATGCTACTTTATGTGTTGAGAAAATTGACTATGAGCATTCATAAAACTTTTTAATGCACACAAGTTGAGATCCGACAGATCAGAGGGTCTTTGAAACAACCATCAACCTTTTTGTAATAGGTTGATCCTTCTATTTATAACATGTTATTAACTAAAAATAACTATTAAAAGTGTAGCTAAGTAAAACAAAACTTGTCACATGGCGCTTTCTTCTATCAATCTTCAAAGAGTCATCAAATGATCTCACTTGAGTGGATGACTCTTCTCGTACTCTGACCATTTGACGAAGAGATACTCGCATGTGTTAGCATACATGAATCTATGTTGTTCCAATGGGTCTGAAAGGATCTCTCTTATCTCTACTTCCGTCGCCCAATACTTGAATATTCTGGCACTTAACTGCTGCAACATGGTTCAAGCTTTGATCGGGTGTTCCATGAATTGTTGCACTTGTCCTGGCGCCATTTCCACCACCTTTTCTACCTCTGCAACCCATGATGAGTCTTGTTCAGCATGTAATTTGGCTATGTCGTGCAAGTCGACAATGTCCTCGAGTGTGTCAAATTCAGGGAGGTTGTTGGCACAAGGGCAGACCTAGGGTTCAACTCTTCAGCAGTGCACCAACAAAACCCTAACTACCAGCCCTTTCATCAACACCTGTGGAGCAGATGAAGTCTCACCTGAGGTATATGTAGGGGTGGTTGCAAAACGCAAGTGTCTACAACCTAGCTGGGACATAGATCTATGATCACAGTACTTAGCAGGGCACATAGCACTTAACATTCATCAGTATTTAACCCTTAGTCACATCGCAGGTCCAAACCCTAATTACATAACAACACAGTATTCCACAAGATCTAACACATCCAAGCACTTAGCACATAGAAATAGATCATATCTAGCATTCATTCACATTACTAAGCACCAAGCTACTATATCATTTGCATTCAACATACATAAAGATGACAACACTAAGAATAAATCACATCAATCACACAAAGCAACCATAACACAAAATATACATGGTTCACCCCCAGCATGGGGCTACATCCACCAACTCTTCGTCATATTTATTATCTTTTGTCAATATCCTTACACACAGAGCATCAAAACCCACTCCGCATAGGACAGGAGATCTGCGCACATCTCACCAGATCCTCCTTCCCCGAGTCGGTCACAACACAAAGCCTCTTTATAGTCACTTGCACTTAGCTCTGCAAGTTATCAACACACAGTATTCACAAAGCTAACTCAATCACAGAGATCCAACTAATTACATCACTTGCACTCAACACAATATAGCACTTAGCACCACATCTCCCCCCTTATTTACATCGCCTAGATTTCTATTTATGCATTACAAAAGGGGCCAACGCATGGGTAAACCCATGGGCCAACATCCCATACCTGTTACATAAACCCTAAACCTAAAAATCCCTAAAAAGGGGGCGATCTTATGCGATCTTCACTTCGCCTTGCGCTCCGCCTTCGACTAGCCTGTCGAAGTCCCAAAAAGGGTCAAACATGACCAAGGTTCTCCAACACTTGGTCAAGGGCCAATAGGCCCCCAACACTCACCCGTGACTTGTCCCGAGTCACTCTAATATAGGTAACTCTGCCTCCAAATCCTCGAGCTTGGCTCGAGTTTCCTCGACCTGTTGCTTCGCCAAAGCCTCCTGCTCAACGAACTCCTGAATAAACTTCTCGATCACATGTCCTTCTAAGAGTTGTTCTATTGTGGTGACTACTTGTTCTAGTTCTACACCTTGTCCTTCAATTTCCTCAAAAAGTGTGCAAGATTCATCCTGCACTGGCTAGAGGCTCTGGGTCACTTCCATGACCTTGATCTAGATGGCATGGACTTGTTGTTGAACCGTGTGTTTTTCCTGGGACCTTTTCATTCTTTAGACCATTGACAATGGCTTTAACTACGCTTTCATTGTTGTTGCTTTGCCTCCTAGAGCTGTGACTCCAGTGTCCTTAGTAGTCCTCTGCAAGGTGCTTGTAGGTCTGTGCACTTCGACTGCTGAGTTTTTTGCATTCTAAGGCCAATGCCTTGATTCTATGGACTGCACTTTGGGTAGTTTCTTCTCTTTGGTCTCACACTTCCTGCAGAGTGCTTGGTACTGCTTGTAACTCAAGTTCTGTGAATCTTTGTTGGAGTTGTTGAATGGCTTCAACAAGCTTCCCCACTTGACTCTCCATTGGTGTTATTCCATATGCTCTAAGCCTGTCATAGAGAGAAGTGCTCTAGTGACTTCTTCTTTAACTCCAATCTGCTCTATGAGCAACTGTTCTTTCTCCTTCTGGATCTGCACTCTATCCTTTGTAAACTTCACCTTGAGGTCGTCGTTTTCTTGTTTCACAATCTGGTGTTGTTCTATGGTTCCCCTTTTTCTTGCTTTAAGTCCTCTGTGGCCTGTTATTTTTCCTCTTGGACATGATGAAGGTGAGCTTCTGTCAAGTCTTCTAATCTGTGTAGCTGGGCAAGTTCATCTCCCAACTCTATTCCTTATGATGGCGGAGGCATAGTAGACACTACGTGACTGGAATAGAGGGATTTATGAACCCTTTTCAACTCTGTTGCAATCCTGTCATACATGGTTTCCTATTTTTCTTCATTGCACTGTAATATATCCTCCAAGGTTTCTGACACAACAACAATGATAAGGTGAATGTCATCCATCGTTAACACAGTATGAAATGGCAGTTTATTGTCTTTTGATTTCTTTCGCGATGTAGGTTTCGTGGGGGAAACCTTTATTTTATTGGATGTCTCAACTTCATCAAGGGGGTCCCTAGGCAGTGTTACTTCAACTTGATTTTTCTTCTATTCTTCCCCGTTGTTCTCCTCTTTATATACTTCGTCACCTCCTCCCCCTCCAGGTGAATCTGAAGAAGTCTCTTCTGATGCGTTGTTCAGCTTATGTACCTCTTCCTTCTTTTTCCTCCTGCTACTGTTGGGTGCATCATATTATTTGCGAGTGACCACAGGACTATCGATGAGGTCGGGGTTGGACAATTCTTCCTGGTCGACTAGTATAAGGAACTCTTCTAACCATTCCTTAGTTATTTCTTCCATGTCCTCCTTAGTGAGCTTATAATAGTATTGAAGCTCTTCTTTATGTTCATCTCCGCGTGCAGTGATATAAATAAAATGTCTATCTGCGCGGAACTTCACAAATGGCCTGAACCTATGCAGGGTGTTCGACATCATACGAGGGAAAGACTCAATAACCCTCTTCATCTGTAGGTAATAGGTGTGGAACACCACGTTTGACTGCCATTTCTTAGACATGTCGCTCGAATACCAGAGCGTAGTGAAATTCAAATCTAAGGGATCAGATGGCTCAATTTCAGGGAAGGTCGCACCTTCCAACATCTCCCAAGAAATGAAGGTGATGAGGATGAGTAGCCAACTAAAATGGAGCTCATAGCCATGATCTTGAGATTCGCGGTAGTCTTGTTCTAACTAGTTGATGAGGTATCTCGCCCAGTCCATTTGTAGTCCTTCAATACATTTTCCCGCGAGGTCAACAATGAACCCCGTGACCTGCATGGGTCTATTCTTCCTTACTATCTTACCAGCAATCAACTGGCAGGCTAGGCACACTGTGCCATTCTGGATGGAATATACCTTGTAGACTTGCTTCCCCTGGATAAAAGTCTTGTGGGTCTGGTCCTTGCATGCTTAATCCGATGATCCGATGGATTAACGCCAGATCTATGGTGATGCGTCTGTCCATCCATAAATAATCACCATGGAAGCAAGACAACAGGATTTTAATGCACATGTTAACCTCCTGATTCCTTCCAAAGTGGGGTATCTTCATTATGTTCAAGATGGTGGACCTCACGATGTCCATGGTCCACGACTGGGGGATGATATTCGACTTCGTCCCCTTGGTCTTGGTCAAATACTTATTTTCTACGAGCATTCCACGGTTCTTGTGATCTCCCAAGTTGAAGTCATTGATCTTCAACGTCATAATCTGTCCTAATTGCAGTCCAACTGTGTGTATCCCCTTTGGGAGGTACACAGTGATCAAGGTGTAGTCGAAGTCCCTCGGGGCACTGTCACGACTCACTGCACCAGTCAAAGGTAGGATGTAGTCAGGTAGGATGGATAGGATGAGCTTCCCATTCACCAAGTCATCACGATGCTTGGTTCATTTCTCTATCATAGTTCGGGATGGCCCGGATCGACATGCAGTCGATGGGGAAGCTTGCAATCCTCTCGTTGACGAAGCTTGTACGCCTGCGGACATCACCTTCTCAGCCATGAGGTCTATTAGGTTTTCTTCAATGGATTTTTCTACTGAACTAAGGTCACCCGACATGCATGCTCGAGATCAGATATCTTAGGTCGGTGAGAAAACACTCAATGTAACAGAACAAGTGGTGAGCTCTCAATAGGCACTGCGCAAAAGAAACTAGTTCTCTGTGAGCTTGGATAATCACAAGTGGAAAAATTGTTCTCGGTGCAACGCTGTATGGGATAAATCGACAACATCATAACGAAGTCTTCCAACGGGAAAGAACACCTCAATAAATGCAATTCCATCCGTTATGGCATGGTCCCAATGGTCTAATGGTGAACGTTCTGTTAATAACTGCATTTCTAGCCGTTCTGGAGCATCGTTCTAACGTCCGAGTCACCTCCAATGGTCATATTGCTTCATCATGGAGAAGTGTCAATCTATGTTGTTTTTATATCCTGGTGAAGTTCTAGTTCTGCAAACCTTCCTTCTACAAAGTCCTCCTTGGAACTTCCTGTAATTTCTCTAACTTTGCTTTCTTCTTGCTAAGCTTTATGGCTTTCTTTCCTGTGATTTGAGTCACTGGTTTCCTTTTTCCATTATTGTTCTTATCTCCTCTTGGCATAGTAACTTCCCATTGTAGAGGGTCTTTCATAGGGTTCGAGGGTAATACTTCTTCTCTTTTTGGGGTAGGTGCTCTACTCTCCTGTATGGAAAAGTGTTTCAAGTCTTCCTGTGTTCTTTCAACTTCAACATCCCAATCTTTGGCCCTTAGTTGCTTTGACTTTTCCTCCTTTTATTCTATTAAGTGTGTTATTCTCCTAGCCATGAAATCTCTTAGTTCTTTCTTTTTCTGTTCTAGATCTTTCTCTTCTTGTTTCCTTTGTATCTGATCTTTCTCAACCCAAGTTTTTCCTAGCAAAATAGAAAATGGGGCATTGTTCTCAACAAACTTAACGACCTCAAATTATTCTTCTGTCGAAGTGCCATGAACACTCATAGGTATATGGGTAAGTCTTCAACATAGGGTTATCATATTCCTTTTAAACAATCCTATTCCTCCCAATGAAGGAACCATAATAGGCTTTCCCAAAATTTCCCAAGTTCTTTCTGTCATGATATTCACCTGTGTTTCTGCATCCAATACACAGTCTATGTCAAAGTCTCCTATTCTTGTTTCTATGCACTCCTTCTTTTTTAAGGCCTCTGATAAATTGAAGTATCTATGAACATTCAGGGTTTCTTTCATCTGCAATAATATAGTCTCTGATTTTTTTTAGTTCTTGATCATATTCTTAGTCTCTTGGCCCTCCTCGTGGTCTTCTTGTCCATGTTCATCTTTTCAAATTTATTAATCATTCTAGGGAAATCTAAAACTTCATGGTCCATGGATTTACAACAAATACAACTAGGAATTCTACCAGGGCATTCCTTAGCAAGATGTCCTAGTCTTCTGCAACTATAAAAAAGGGTTAATCCTCTCTTTCTTTTAAACAATCCCCAACCTTTCTTGTACTGTGCATTGGGATCACAGTGGTGAATCTGCAAAAAATTCTTTCTAAGATCCTGCATCCACTTGTTATTCCAACAGTTCTTTCTATGCATAGGAATAACATATCTTTCACTAGTTCTATCATTGTTGGACACACCTACCACACTTAGAGGGGGGGTGAATGAGTGTGGGTCTCTTTTTCCCAAAACTTCCCTCTTGCACAAAAACTCATCAATTAGCATTCAACGTTTATTCATTACCCATTGTTATTTATAACCAGTTATATGTGATCACATATCAACAACATATATCATCAATATATCATCAACAAGTCATCACCACAATGAACACAAAGAACACAAGATGTATGCACAATTTTCTTTTTATTACGAACTACAATCCTTGGGGTTTATCAGCAACAACTGAATAGAGTACAACTCTACAAGAGCACCAGCTCTATATGCAAGA
>ML787204.1:193313-203850 GCA_009831015.1 Picea engelmannii | reverse complement strand
TTCCTCTCTGTTCAACATATGGCCCTCGTTGTGAGGTCCCACCTCTTTCAAATTTACCCTGAGGTTTCTTCCATTCCTCCTTGGGCTTCTGGTATTTGTCCTGGGCAACTGCTTTGCCTTTGGGCTGACTTCTGCCTTGGCCCCGCTGACCTTGCTTACGGATCAGCTTCTCCTCCACTTTCAGAGCCATATGATAAGCATCCTCTACCATTCTGATGGTAACCATGCTTAATTCATCCTGAATGTTGTATCTCAGACCATTCAGATACCTAGAAACCTTCTCATCATCACTCTCCCGATGACCTGCTCTGATGTTCAGTCGATAGAATTCCTCAGTGTATTCTTTCACTGTCATCAGCTTCTGTCTCAGGTTCTGCATCCTCCTGAACAGAGTAATTTGATAGTCTCTTGGGATGAATTTCTCTTTCATCTTCACGATCATTCGATCCAAACTCTTGATCTTCTACTTGCTTTTGCAGCGTCTTCCAGCTTGTAGCTCATCCCACCACAATGTTGCATGTCCTTTCAAACGTGTGACAGCATGCTTGACTTTCTTATCCTCTTCGATATATTCATAATCAAAGTAGGTGTCAAGAGCTCTAATCCAATCCAGAAGCTCTTCTGCGTCTAGATTTCCATCATAGACTGGAATGTCCATCTTTGCCTTCGCACCCATTCTGGCGATATCTTTTATTAGATGTTCATTCGCTACATCCTCGGATGCAACTTCCCCTTCACGTTCAGCTTCAACTTCATCTTCTGAATCACTGAAATCCCCCGCACTAACTGTGCGTCTTTGTGTTGTCTCCATCTCCCCGAGTCTTGCTTGATAATCTCTCATCTGTCTCTCCATTTATGGATTTCCTACCGGCCTGCCTCTTCTCCGCACCTCTCTATCCTCTGGATCAGGTGATTGTCTCTCTCTTCTGGGCGACATGGTGAATTTCTTCTTCTCTGCTATAGAAAGCAAAGAACTTCATGTGCTCTGATACCACCTAATGCAGCCGCGCCCTCACTGGCGCGTCTGCTTCAATAGGATATTCTTCTTCTCGGCCCGAAGAACTCCAAGGTTCCTCTATTTCCATATCATGAAATCTGCACCCCACAGATTCTCTTCAGCACGACTCCCCTTTGTTCACTTGTCGGGAAATCGGAACTTGCAGCTTCGCGAGTCTTCGGTTGATCACTGGGCTCTCGAATCCCCGAGACCCGATGGCCAGTCAAAGTTGACTTCTTCCTGTACCTATCGGGACTTCTTCTCTATCGCGATTTCACAACTCATGATGTCATGCACTTTGAATCTCCGACTCCCGATACCCGATGCGTTGTATCTCCAATGCGCATGTGTGAATTGACCTTTCCACACCCCGTCACTTCGATCGGGATTTCAGAATTTGTGGGATCACGAATCCTAATGCCAAAGGATTCGGAACTTACCTTCCCCCGATCCCCGATATGATATGCCACCTGTATTCCACTAACTCCTGCTGTGACCCACACAACTCTCCCATCGGAATATCGCGTATCGCGATATCACGGTTCTTGTTGCACAATTTTGGAACTTCGACTTGCGAATCCCTGATATGTGATGTCACGTGTAGATCTGACGGTCCCTTGTGACTTGGGATTGACGAATCTGCTCCCCTCCTGAGCTTCGAACCTCTTTCACACTCACACTGTAACCTCCCTCACACCTCCATGAGATCCAACAGTCCACGGAACTTCGCGAAACCTCCCCAAAGGATTTCGACCATCCACTCTTCCTTTGTAAATCCACAAAATGAAGAAGTGTCTCCCCGCGAGACTCATTCGCCCGCTCTCCAACCTGTGATGCTTCCTTCGAACTTCCAATAGTAGCTTCCCTGCACTTACCCTTCTGTGAATTCAAAGGCCTAATCCTCCTGATATTTTCCACAATCTTCAGTCTTCAGAAAGAAACCTTCCACGCACTCCTTGCGTCAAATCTTCAACAATGCTTAAGTGTTGAAGGCACTCGACCCTGTGCACACCTACAGCAGTAGTCTTCCGATAATCTACTCAGAATCTCAACTTGGAGATTTAGCTTGGCCTGCACACTCTTTGCACGGCACTGTGCCTAACTGCCTCTTCAAGGAAATGAGAACAAAAGTTATCTCTAATTGAACCCTTCTGTCAATGCACTCCTTGTGGACAATTCAACTGCACCCCTTGCAGGAATTCTCTGGTTCAAAATAGAGAAACAATTGAAACTAATTCCTTCTTCCCTTCAGACTTCAATTTCACCATGAAATCACATACATAGCATATAAAAGAAAATATATAATAGGAAGCAAACATTCATGAGTATAACATCACTTACACAAAGAATCAGACACAAAACCATGAAATTGAATCAATCTTCTCCTATTAATCCAATTATCTGTACATGGGTGTTATTTACACAGTTCTCTGGTTGCTCTTCTCTTCCTGAATGCTTGATCCTAATACAACGATACAATGAGGGTGTCTATATCTGTTTCCCCTCTTGGACTCTAAAGCTATCAAATCTAGAATTAAACTCCTATCTACCAGCATTAACTCTATTAAATGCCGACTATCTACTAAAGGACTAGAGCTATCCGCTCAAGGTCCATTACAATATACAAGTGTGCCATCTCTTAAATGACTCATTTAAGATTTGCGCAACAATCCCAAAGCATTTTCAAAAACTTTGTGCTGGCTTATCCAACTGTCTTCCACTTCCGCGCTGGCTCGCTTGATGTGCTGGCGATGCTCCTGCATCATCCTCACCATAGATTTTGGGTCCACCACATCTCCGATGACTCCAAGATCATCTCTGATCTAGGTGTAACTACCAAGGAAATAAGTAACTGAATCATCCTCAAGCATGTGAATGCCCCTCAGTCGATTATGAAGAACCATATTTTGGTTCTCATTAGAGCTCTCATAAAGCTTGCATAGAGCTGCCCACATCTCATATGCCCAAGATTTCCCCTTCATGTGGGGAATGATGTAATCCCTCACTGAATCAAATATAATCCTCTTTTCTTCATTGTTCCTCTTTTTGAACTCTGCTAACAATATGGGATCAGTAGCAGGAGGAACAACCATAGGCGCCTCAACTATATCCCATAGTTCGAGGTCCTCCAAGACAAAGACGATCCTCGCCTTCCAAGGAGACCAGTTGCTAGCTCCAGCTAGCCTATCCTATGAACGCATATGATATGTTGACATCACTACCAAAATGCACACAAACTGATGCTCCAACTTCAAAGGAACATTGCCTCACTCTTGTCAACAGAGGTGTGAAAAGAGGCAAGCGAACTCTGACCTCACTCCTGGAAATATAGGTGTGAAAAGAGGTTGTGAAATACAGCCTCAATATTTTCCACTCAGGTGTGAAAAGAGGCTGTCCACAAGTGTAAAAAATCATCCCTCAACTATCCAACAAATCTTCCCACAATCTGTCCACAAACCCTGTCAACATGCTGTCCAAAATCTACTCTAAACTGTCCATGAAAATGCTAAAAAATCAGAAAGTCTAAGCCACCATTGGTTTTGATACCATGTAGATTTTATGAGGTCCTATGAGGCTGCCAACTAATTTATGTCTTTGACCTTAGTATGGCTCTAAGTTTCAACTACGTGGCTGTCATTTTATGTTGTTTTAGGACAAAAAACAGTCACCAACTTTCAGCTCAATATTTTGATGGTTAAGTGTTCTTTTGAGGTGCCCTTGCAAGTGTTTTCTTTACTCAATGTTAGCACATGAAATATACATCAAAAAAATAAAACTACCTCTAGATATTTAACTTTAAAATGTTGATCTACACTTATAAGCATGCATGAAATTGACACATATGTTTTTGGTCAACATGACCATGGAAACCCCCCCCCCCCCATGGGGAAAACCAGTTTGGAGCAGATATATATAGAAGGCCTCAAATAAAAATGTACAACACAGGAAACATATACAAGTGAACTTGATACAATAGCAACCACTTTAAGATTCCTTGGATTCCCTTGAAGACCTCCCTACAAGCCTTGTGAAGTAAGGAGGCCCTTGCCTTGGTGAGCCTTTCTTCGTCTTTATCCTGATCCTTTGATTTGCCTTTGATATTTCTTTCCCTTTGAACGTTCCTTGCCTTTTTCTTTCCCTTTGTAGTAGCCTCCTCCTCTCAATAAATCCTCCTCCAAGTGACGGTGTTCCCCTCTCCTCAAGTGTGCCCCCTCCTCATGCAAAACTCAACAAGGAGATGGCTTCTCCCTTTCCAAGCTCCCTCAATATCCCATGAAGTGTGCCTCCTCTCTACAAGATAGAACCCACCAAAGAATGCGCTCCCTCTTTTCTTGATGTGCCTTCCCTCCAATAATTCGCCCCTCCTCAAGAAAATGTGCCCTCCTCCATAGAATTCACCCTCCTCCTAAACTCATACGACCTCACTCACAATGGCTCCCTCTATAGAACTAGAGTAAGCCACAACAAAGGGAGTGAGCCTCAAAGCATTGGGTAGAGCCTCCTCTACTAGATTTGTGCCCCTCCTCACAAGGTTGCACCCTTCTCTAGGATAGTAGCCAAGCCTCCATGCAAGACTTCTCCAAGTTTCCTCAATTCAAACAAGGCTTCCTCCTCAAACCCTCATGCAAGTGCATCCTCCTCTCCTCAAGATTTTCACCCAAGCTCTCCTTCTCATCTCCTCTTCTCACAAGTGAAGAATGAGTCTAAAAAATGCACTATACCCTCCTTTAGCCTCCTTTGGCGAAACCCTAAAAGATCAATGTCCTAGATCCAATCTATCCAAGTCTAATCAATGGGTGAGATTCAATCCCTAAATCTCACTTAGGAAACCCACTTTCCTTAGTTTTCTTTATGTCTATTAATTCACCCACATTGTGAATTAATTATCACTTTAATGACTTAAGTGACATATTTCACTTTTGACTTAAGTCTCCTAAGTCAAAGTGAAATTAGAATCATAAAGTAAAGTACAAGGGTAATAGTCTCCCCATTTGTGTTTAGAGACTCATAAATACATTTGGACCACTTTCCAAGGTACCCAAATCTCAACAGATGACTTCCAAGATTGATCTAACATATCAAGCATGTTGCAGATAACAATATAAATATGTACAAATCCTTATTTGTGTCTAGAGGATTCTCCCAACAAGAGGGAGAAGACTATGACGAGACACTTTCTCCAGTAATTGAAAAAATAGTTCCAGTGTTTGTGAAGATAGTCAGAACAACCATGATTATGATACAGTATGAGATTGAGAGGGAGAAGTCCCTGTATTTGATATTGAGTTACCTCCATGAAAGAAGAAAAGTTACTTTCAGTATCAACCACCCTCAGTTTCAGATAAGGATGTTTCCATGATAGAATAGAGGAGCTAATCTCAAAGTTCAACAACTACAATGATAATAGATTGGTCATTCTCAGCTTCAGAAATAATAGATATAGGTGCAGAGTCCTAGTCCCAGAGGAACAATTGCAGAAACAACAGGGGACATACTCTCAGGAAGTGAGACATATAGTGCTTTGTATAAAGCACATAGAGATAGCACATGATTGTGCTAATTAAGTTGCAACTGAGAAAGTGTACCAGGTTGGTACAATGTGATGTGAAAATTTGGTTTCGAAGTGTAGGAAATGAAGACTCATGTATGAAAGTTGAACCAAGCTCCAAGAGCTTGGTATGGCAGGATTGATAGTTTTCTGATGAACTTGGGATTTACCAAGAGTAAATATTATTATGATCTTTACTTCAAGGTTATGAGTGATGATACAATTGTATTGATACTATATGTGGATTACTTATTCTTGACAGGAGAATAAAAACTCATCACATATTTTAAAAGGAAGCTCGCTGTAGAATTTGAGATGAAAAACCTAGGCCTGATTCATTATTTCCTAGGTCTTGAAGTTTGACAGAGCCTAGAGAAGATCTTCCTTAACAAAGGGAAATATGCATTTGAAATACTGAAGAAGTTGGACATGTTGGAATGGCCACACCCATGCAGACGAATTTGAATCTCCTGGTTGATACTTCGTTAGAGTCAGTCGATGCTACTTTGTACAAACATATTATTGGTTCTTTGATGTATCTGACAAATACTAGACCAGATATGTTCTTTGTCGTGAACACCTTGAGTCAGTATCTGGTGGATCCAAAACATGTTCACCTTGTAGCTGCAAAGCATGTGATGAGATACCTTAAGGGTACATTGGACTATGGCCTATGTTTTATTGGAGATTATGCCTTCATATTGTATGGCTATACTGATTCAGATTGGGATGGAAGTGCTTCAGACAAAAAAATCACTTCAGGATGTTGTTTCAGTTTGGGGTTAGCCATGACATCATGGAAAATAAAGAAGAAATCCAGTATTTCTCTCAGTGTGGAAGAAGTGGAGTACATTGCAGCATGCTCCGCCAGTTGTGAATCCATATGGCTTCAGAAGTTGTTGACAAGTATGTTCGATCTAGAGATGGAAGCTACCATGATTCTATGTGATAACCAGAGTTGCATAAATATAATAGAGAACCCAATGTTCCATGATAAGATGAAGCACATATAGATCTGGTATCACTACATTCGTGACATGGTGCAGAAGGGAGTTGTAAAGCTCCAATATGTTGGCATAGATGAGAAGATTGTAGATATATTGACTAAGCCTCTGTGTCATGTGAAGTTTGAGTACTTCCGAGACAAGATTTGTGTATTCCAAAAGGACCTCCCTCAAAAGGGGAGTGATGTTGATGATACTATGCTATCTTAACCAACAATTGGTAGCTCAGTTAGGATTTTATATCCTAGGGGACTGATCATCCTTGGACATATCCCAATGGTCTGGTAAGGATGGTCTGTCAGACTACCTGTGCATGTATATGCCAGTTGTGGTCAATAATGGTAGCTAAGTTAGGATTTTATATCCTAGGGAATATTATGATTCTTGGGTAGATCTCGAAGGTCTGGTAAGGACATTCTGTCCGAGTAACAGATGGTAGCTTGGTACGATTTTATATCCTAGGGAATATTATGATTCCTGGGCAGATCTGAAGGTACAATAAGGACGATCTGTCAGAGTACCACAAATGTTGTTGTTGATGCACCTGCCTCACTCTATTTCCACATATAGATGTTGATGTTCCAACTTCATGTTGTTGATGATGTTATTCCAACTTTGTGTTGTTTATGATGTTGTTGTTCCAGCTTCGTGTTGTTGATGATATTGTTCTAGCTCTATGTTGTTGATGTTGTTGTTCCATCTTTGTTATATTGATGTTGATGTTCCAGTGTCATGTTTATGATGATGATGATGTTACTCCATCTATGTGTTGCAGATGATGATGATGTCCAGTTCCTACTGATGTTGATGATGACAAAAACTTTTGATAACCTATAGATATGACCGATAGTGTTCCTAATGTTGATGACGATGTCCACTCCTATTCATTTTTTATT
Organism: Picea engelmannii; assembly: GCA_009831015.1. Taxonomy (NCBI): domain Eukaryota; kingdom Viridiplantae; phylum Streptophyta; class Pinopsida; order Pinales; family Pinaceae; genus Picea; species Picea engelmannii. Next base: position 196,404 of record ML787204.1, on the reverse strand, counting down.
GAGTCTAGTCATTTGTTGTTGATGTTGTCAGTAGAATACCCTTCTTGTTAAGGGGGAGTGTTGAATTATTGTAACTTCGAATAATATTCTACTTATATTTGAGTCATTATTGTATAAATGAAATCCCCTTTTGTGGATTGATCAAGTCAGGTCTTGTATAGATCAAATCCTCTTTTGCGGATTGGTCAAAGTCAGGTCAATATGTATTTGTGTATTATATTTAATTAGGCCCTATTATGCCTTAGTAAAATTCAACCCTATTGTGCCTTGAAAGTTAATTGTAAATTAAGAGGGTAAAGTGACAGGTTGGCCTAGACATAATTATAGGCTAGCCAGACCACTATTTGTAAGAGAGGCTAGTGCCTCATTTGGACATACACACATCACACTAGCTCTACAGTGCGCAAGTCTTGGAGGAGAACCTATTGCAACTAGGGGTGACGTCAAGGAGGGTTTTGGTATATCTCTTGGTATTTCTTGGTTAAGTGGTGTGCTACTCTTCCTAGTGAAGGAGTAGAGGAGGATCTTATGTTCATTCTTTGGTCTATCTATATTGAGAGAGTTTTTGTTGGGTTTTCTCCCCCATGAAGGTTTCCCATGATAATCTGTGTGTCTCTATTGTTTCTGTGATTTCCTCTCTTTCAATGATCTTATTTATGAAACTAATATGCTATATGATTATAATAATAAATAAGAACCGTAACTTCTAGCTGTGTAAGTAAAAACATTAACAATTCAAGTATCATATGAAACCATGAATCTAAATAGAATTATGTACTACAGAAATTTCATCTCACATTTCCTGCATTCATAATTTTTTCTACCATTTACTATACCATTCCTCTATTTATCAAAACACTCACTTCCCCATCTTTGGAAGATGCATTTTCTAATTTCATCCATTTCCAAATCACTTCGAGAAATTTGGGTGAGCTATCCCTTCATGAGAATGCCCATTATAAGGCTACCTCATCCTGATGTAAACATGAGTCTTTCGAGGACACTTCCAAGTTATCAAAGAATAAGAAGTCAATATGATCATATTACCAAAAAGAGGGATGCACTTTCAAAAATTATCTTCTCTGTCCTCAAAAGATTGAAGATATTGCTTTGCACATAGCAAGAAATAATCCCCTCTTCGAAGATAAGGATGGTAACTCTACACATTTAGATGTGCACACTACTTTTTGGTCCTCCACTTCTACTCAAGAATGGATTACAAAATCTGGGGCTACTAGACATATGATGAAGCTCATACATCTCTTTGTTTAAAATGATTAGCAAAAACATGAGCAAGTACCTATTGGTGATGATTATACTCTCACAATCTCTAGTTTTGGTACTATTCAAATTGATAATTCTCAATACAAATATGTTCTCCATGTTCCTACAGTGGGACCAAGCCTTCTCTTTATTTACCACATTGCTCGCACCAATAAAATGGTGACATTTTGGCTAGATAGATGGATTGTTAAAGATATAAATAACAAATTCAAAGTTGTTGTTTCTAGATATTGTGATAAATTTGAATGTATGTACAAGTTAGGGAATTCTTCTAATCCTCTCAATTTGAATAAGTTCATTGCAAATAATACCAGTGAGCTATGACATTTTCGTCTAGGCAACACCAACTATGGATCCTTGATGCACATGCATTGTCTTCACCTAGTTAAGGGTCTTCAATAGATCAACCCTCCCAATGGTGTTTTCTAGGAATTTGATGGGTAAGAACCATTGAGAGTCATTTCTAAAGGACAACTTGAGGCTAGCCTCTAAGCCCCTTCAGTTAATACATATGATATTTTGGGGTCCCATGGCCACTTTTTCTTGGAAGAGACAAGTACTTACTTTTATTAATGGTTATTCTCAATTTCTGTGGGCCTAACCATTAAATCAAAGGATGAGGTGTTTTGGTGAATTTTGAGAATTCAAAACTCTTGCTAAAACTCAATTTAGGAAGAAGATCAAGCATCTTTGACCTAATGGAGTAGGTGAATATATTGGTAATTCTTTCCAACAATTTCTCTATTCTCATGGAATCTTGTGGAAGCAAAATATTCCCTATACTGCTCAGTAGAATGTTGTGGTTGAGTGAAAGAATAGGGATATCATAGAAATGTATCATTGTATTCTTCACTCTCAAAGTATGAAGCTTCATTTTTGGAGAGAAACAATGTTTTATGTGGAATTTATCATCAAGCACACATATACTCATGTAGTTTTCAATATTATTCCATATGAGCATTTTCTACTCGTGTATTTTTCAATATGATGCCATATGAGGATTTTGATTTTTGGATATGTACATGGGTCCACTCACCTCATGGAAGGAGTGATATATCACTTGTCCATTATACTCTTAACCAAACTATGGTTGGCTATAGTGAGTCTTTTATGGGGTATGTATTTACAACCCCACCACTCAATGTGTGACTAAGCATCATGAAGCTATCTTTGATGAGCTTACTCTTCATGGTCCACCAAGATATCTTTGTCACTTCTTTCCAATGATGATTGCCAGCATGTCTCCATGGGACATGCCTCTTCTTCTCTAGTTGTGTTTTGTGTTGATGATTCTCCATGGGTTGTAGTGGATCTTTCCACCTTTTAAATCAAGCAATGGTCCACCCATGGGTACTTATTCGAGCTCATTTTTTGCACTTGCTATCCATTCTCTAGGGGCTTATGGTACTAGATTTTCATTAGGTCCCTATCATTTTCAAGAGGTTTCTTCCAACCTCCCTCTTTTGACAAGGATATGTAGTGTATTAATTGTTAAAGTTTATGCTATTATTAGGTTACTTTCAATTTACTAGATAACAATAACATAGATAGGATCACTGAGAGAAACACAATCAAAAGAGTACACAAGCATTTATCCTAGGAAACCCTCAAGGGGAAGAAAACCCAACAAAACTTCCTTAATATAGATAGCCAATACAATGCCAAGATAATGAACCAAACAACACAAAAATTCCTCTCCCAAGGATGCGCCTCTCTCTCTCTTCCTTCTTTCGGCAACTGGTAACTGCATATTCCTTCAATACTTGCGCACTAAACGAGTGAGTTGAGTGTGTTTCCAAATGAGCTG
>ML787204.1:143820-154285 GCA_009831015.1 Picea engelmannii | reverse complement strand
TACCTGCCTAGTGATTGTTCGCGCGCTGGCAACCTAGTTGCCTATCTTTTTTAGGGACATACACAGGTGACTGCGGGGGTATACCGCGGTACCTAGGATAGACATCGAGCCACTCTTTGCAGAGTATACCCGGAGGGTGCTTCCATTTTTGAGTTGCACTTGCACCAGTAAGTTTCTCTAGTGTTGGTTGTTGTAACTGTTCTTCCAATTAAATTAGTGTTTGCCTGTCTTATCTTATAGGGACTTTTTTAGTGTGTCTTGTTTTGGAACGGTTAGACTACCCTAGTGTGTCTTTGATCTTCTCACACAGTGGAGGATCACGAGCTCTGTCGGTCACAAAGTCTTCTTGGCCCGCCGCCAGTTATACTAGAGCCACCCCTGCCACCACTAAGGCGAAAGATAAACCAACAAGGGTCTTTTGAAGTGACCAGGTCACAAGAAATTGTGCCCAACCAACATCCAGAGGACTTGACCATTTTAGACCTCGGAGCACAAGATTTTGGTCTAGTTGAAACCTCCACCACTGATATGTTTTCACCCACCATCATACCAATTCATCCTTACGAGTGTCAGACAGTGTCACACGCAGAAATGGAAACAAATGTTGTTACTCCTTCTGGGAATTCTTCAATTCCCACTACGATTGTCACCACAGGAGAGTTTCCACCTCCTAACCCACCGTCATCGGTCTGATCCACCATGGTCTCGACCACCTCTACATCGCATAGTGGCTCGATCCCATCTCTGGCGGCAGCCACAACCCCTTTCACACCAAGTGCGACAGACCCTCCGTTCTCATACGGGATGCCTAGTTCAGGTACAAGTCCTGTACTTTCCTACTCCACTTCAAAGACTTCAGGTATGGGGGCAAGGAGCTCTAACGCTCCTTTGCAAGGACACATTGGGGGCACTCCTTCTCCTTTTAACGCTTTCCCTTACAGGGGAGTTCGTATACCTCCTTCGTCCCCTTCACTCGGTGGCTCGCATCAGCAATCTGTCGGGCAACCTGTACACCATAGTTTATTTGGAGAGGGGATTCAAGGACCACCTTCACATAATATGTCGGTAGGTTCGACATTGTTTTCTTTGTTCGGTTTGTTTGGTAACAATGCCTTCTCGTCAGCTACTTTCCCAACTGGGGGGAACCCCGGTTTTGGACAACCTATTCCTATGCAGGGTACTATTCCTGCACAGGGGGCACACCCAGGAACTTCTTCCGCAGCAGGGCCTTGGAATTCTTGGCAGGGATATGTTCCCTCTTCAGGAATTTCAATCTAGGGTAATTCTTTTCACAATCAATGGAACCCCAGACAAAGCACTATGCCTATCCCCATGGGACTGACATGGAGAAATCCTTCCCAAAGTCCTTCGAATGTAATGCATGCCCAATCATCTATGTCCTATTTCAGAAATCGGCCGATGATGTCTCCTCACACGCAAAATCCATATGCTAGCCATGGCCATGGTTTTAACTAGAACCCAGGCCAGCAGCTAAACTTTTCCTGGCAACCTGGTGCCAGTCAAACTCCAGGCCCCTTTTTCCCAGGTTATCACCAACAACCCAAACTACCTTTCCTGGCACCCTTGCATTTTTCAGACTTGACAAGGTTGTTGAATGACCCTATCTGTCACGATCCGCGTTGGCCTCCTATGCCAATGAAGTTGCCTTCGGACATCCCAAAGTTCGAAGCCAAGCCTAACGAAGATCCAGGAGATCATGTGACTACCTTCCATCTTTGGTTCTCATCTAACTCGTTTAAATATGACTCTGTATAGTTGCGATTGTTTCAATGTACTCACATTGGGAGTGTCGTGAAATGGTACATTGAGATCGATCACTCAAGATACTCTTCCTTTGGTGAATTGGCGATGGCTTTCCTTAACCATTTCCAGTTACTTGTGAGATACGACGCTGGCACCGAATTGCTAGCCAATTTATCACAAACAAACGAGGACCATATCTCCGATCACATTCGAGAATGGAGATGCAGAAAGAGTTTAATTAAGGTACCAGTCCCACCAACATTCCTTCTTGATTGGTTTCTTAAGTCTTTGGTCCCACAGTTGTCCAAAGACGTCGTGACGTCGGGAGTATTTTTCAAAGAAGATGCCATCATGAGAGCTCAACAACTTGATCTAATATATTCTCAGTCCAGTTTATTATACGAGATCTTGCCAGATGCACCACGCTCAATACTTGATAAAACCAGACAGAGAGTTGGACCACATGTCGATGGTATCATTGGTTCAACACAAACAAATCTCGTTGAGCAACTAACGAATTAGTTGTAACAATTGTCTATACAACACACAGCGGCCAACCAAACTACTGCTTTGGCTGCTCCCCCTACCAAAACGTTGTATGTACACACAGTGCAATCGACTAATCCAAAGGCCACCCAATAGCCTGAAGGAAAGAAAAAACAATGAAATAAAGGTAAGGGGGATAAGAAACCCACCGATAATGCTAGCGGGGGAAATACTGAGAAACAAAATGTGAGGTATCCATGCAACTTGTGCGTGGAGGACCACCCGACCCACCTTTGTTCCCGGCTTGCAGAGGCCCAAAAGTTTGTGACACAACAACAGCCTGTTGTGTTAACCAATCCATTCCAACATGGGAAAAATCTAACACAGGCCTCTGCAAGCACGGAAGGGGGTAGTCAAGGACCCTCTCCATCTTCGAACAACCCCACATCTACGAACATATATATGGTGAAGGGCGATGCTTTTACATCGACTAGAGCGCATGACTATAGTAAACCAAGCACTTCTGAGAAGGGCAAAAAAGACGAACTCCCATCTCTTCCTCTACAGATTGAGAAGATGTTGAGTGAAACAATGACACGCATCCCCAAATATGTGTTCAAAAAAGCTTCTCACAACCCAAACGCAAGGGCTGCCTAGAACTATTCTGTGGTGGAATATTTTTCACAAACCCCTTGTGCGATGTTTGCTTTGGAGGTCCTCCAAAGTTGCCCTTCCCAGAGGAAAGCCTTGTTAACTACTTTAGGATCTACCAAGACTTGTAATCCAGGTATAATCATGCTGGATACAATCGACCTAAAACCTCATCTGCCTTACCACGTAGCATTTCAAATAGTAGTGGCTTATCCCACGAAAAGTTTTACTCAGAATATTTTTCGCACAATGGTCAATGAGGGAGCCTCGACATGCGTTATGTCATTGGCATGTTGGAAGGTCGTTGGCCAACCTGTTTTGTCTCTGTCACCTACTCTCCTCACTTCTTTCAATGATCGTTAATTCTGACCACATGGTATCATTGCCTCTTTCCCCATGCAGTTAGGAGGGAAGACCGTGTGTGTCGAGGTAGAGGTAGTCGATGCTCCCCTCGACTATAACCTCTTTTTAGGAAGGAGTTGGACTTATTCCATGCAAGCTGTGGTTGCTATAGTTTTTCGGGTCTTATTGTTTCCACACGAGGGCCGGATAGTGACCATCGATCAATTGTCTTTCTCCAGGCCCAACCCTTTATTAGGGGCATCCACGGTCCCGATGATCGATAATCCTCAACCAGGTCTAGTCAACATAGGGGTTGGTTTGTGCCCATCTTTGATGGGTACCTTCGATTACTCACCCCCTCAAGGCGATATCAAGTTTATATCCAATCACCATAAGGTTGAGATTTTTCAAGTTTCGTCATTCCGCACGACTTACTTCGATCATCCGTGGACACTTCCTTCCCCATCGGCCACGATGGATGGGACAGGGAACTTGGGCATGTCCATGCCCTTGTCTACAGCTAAAGTAGCGTACTCTTTAGTCCAGCAAGCTTTAGCCAACACTGATCCAACTCCTGCACAAGAGTTCGATCCACTTCTAGAGCCTATTTGGGCTCAGGGTTCTCTCACTCACACCGATTCATTAGACTTAGTCTTGCCCTCTGATGAAGCTATAATTGAGGCAATGACTAGTCCAGACAAACCCTGAGATGATCTTCATCACAGATCATACTTTCTCCCAATGTTAAGCAGAATCGAAGCTGGAGAATTCACCTTGACTATGATGGGAGATAGGTCTTGTCCCATTAATCCCTTAGCTACACATGAGGTTTATGCTGATGGTAATATGGAAACTATCTCTGAAACCTTACCGATCAATATCTCCTGAAACCCTAGCATCGTGGAGAATGTTTTTGTCGGAGCTGAATTCTCCCCCGGAGAGATTCAAATCTACACAGATCTTTTTAAAGAATTCCGCGATGTTTTTGCCTGGTCTTACAAGGAAATGCCAGGCATCGATCCAAAAATAGTTGAACATGAAATCACAATGTATCCAGATGCCAAGCCTGTCTAGCAGAAGCTTCGACCAGTTAACCCCAAGAAAGCAACAACCATTGAGTTTGAGGTTGAGAAACTGCTAAAAGTCGGTTTTATCTATCCTATCCATCTGACCCAATGGGTGTCAAACCCCGTGCCGGTCAATAAAAAACAAGGCACAATTTGTGTATGTAAAGACTTCTATGATTTGAACAAGGCCTATCCCAAAGATAATTTTCCCACACCATTCATTGACTAGATAATTGATGAATGTGCAGGTTGCGAGGCCTTCTCTTTCATGGACAGTTTTCCGGGATAGAATCAAATACAAATCAAACCTGAAGACCAGCACAAAATGACATTCATCTATCCATGGGGTACATTCGCATTTCGTAAGATGCCTTTTGGTCTCAAAAATGTTGGAGCCACCTTTCATCGGGCCATGTCTTTTACTTTTCATGACCTCAAGCATATAGTCGAGGCCTGTTTAGATGATTTAGCATCTCAATCTCGGAAGAGAGCGGATCATCCCACACACCTCCGACATATCTTTGAGCGTTGTTGCTACTTCCAGATTCGCTTGAACCCAAACAAGTGTAGGTTTTGCTTAACATCAGGACAATTGTTAGGTTTCATAGTGTCAATAATAGGGATCATGGTCGATCCTCTCAAGGTTGAGGCAATAATTCAGTTTCCCCCCCCCACGCACAATCCTTCAACTTCAGAGTCTCAAGGGCAAGGTGAATTTTCTAAGACACTTTATCACTAACTACGCCGAGATCACCAAGGTATTTATGCACTTACTTAAAAAAGACGTTCCCTTTTATTGGGACGATGCTGCTCAACGCTCTTTCGCAACATTGAAACATGCACTCACAACTGCCCCTCTACTCCGGCCACCTAACTATAACAAGGATTTCTTATTATATCTGGCTACAACAAAGTCAACCATTGGCATAGTCTTAGTTCAGGAAGATGACTTGTTCTCAGAATATTTTATCTATTATCTGAGCCGAGACCTCGTAGGACTAGAACTCAATTATTCTCATATCGAAAAACTTGTGTTGGCAGCAGTCCATGTTGTTCAACGGTTCTATCATTATGTTCTATTTCATAAGACCATCGTCATTGCTGTCATGAATCCATTTCAGTACATGTTGACACGATGGGTAATAGGTGGAAAGATCAGTAGATGGATACTCATCCTCCAGGAGTTTGACTTAGATTTCATTTCAGCGAAATCCAAAAAGTAACTGATCTTCACAGAACTTATTTTGGAATTTTCGGTTGAGTCAGGTGATATTGTGCCCAACGAGTCACCTATTAGAGGAAATATGTTTTTGATCACCTCTTCGGATCCCTGGTATGGAGATATCCTTATCTATCTCCAGAATTTGAGGTGCCCCACCATTGCTTCTCGTGATGAGCATCGGCGCATACGCCATCAGGATAAGAATTGGCTCATACTCGATGATACATTGTATCGAAGAGGTGTAGACTGCATCCTATGCCGATGTCTCACTCACGACGAAGCAATTATCATGCTTAATGATTTCCATACCAGAGCTTGTGGAAGTCATTTGTTTGGGTTGGTAACAACCCAAAAGATTCTACGAGCAGGTTACTTCCGGCCGACACTTATCAAAGATTGTATCGAATCGGTCAAGAAGTGCCATCCGTGCCAAATCTTCTCTCGAAAGATGAGGGCACATCCCGCTCCCATGTTTCCTGTCATCACAGTTGGTCCCTTCACCAAGTGGGGGATTGATTACACTACATGCAACCCTCCTTCAGCAAGGGGGCACCGCTATATCATCATAGCTGTAGACTACTTCATGAAGTGGGTTGAGGCTATGCCAACGTTTAAAGATGATGGAGAGACTGCAACTCTCTTTTTATTCAACCAGATAATAGCAAGGTTTGGCGTCCCAAGGGAGATTGTCACTGACCATGGAAGTCACTTTCAGAACCAGATGATGACCGAGTTAGCGTCAAATCTTGGGTTACGATAGGAACATTCGTCACCCTACTACCCCCAAGAAAATGGTCAGGTGGAAGCTGTGAACAAAACTCTTAAGACCATTCTACAGCGAATGATCAACTCAGCCAAGTCAAATTGGCATTTGATGTTATACTTGACATTATGGGCTTACCGAACATTTGTTAAGACTGCAACCGGTTTCTCACCTTTCCAACTTGCTTACAGGTTGGAGGCATTCTTGCCTATCGAATGTCAGATCCCATCTCTAAAGTTGGCAGTACAGTTATTGCCAGACACTTCTCCACTTGAAGAACAGTTAGTATACCTTGAGCAACATCGTGATGCAGCCCTGGCCAATGAGGCTCACAAACATAAGGTCAAGTGTCAGTATGATAGGTCCATTCGTCCTTGTATTTTCTCTGAAGGTGACCTTGTCCTGGTCTATGACTAAGATAAGGACCCCCTGGGGGTAGGAAAATTCAAACCCATGTGGTTCAGACCTTTCATCATAAAAGAGGTATTAAAAAAGGGCGCTTATCGTCTGGTTGAATTTGAAGGGAATGCTTTGGCGGAGCCTAGAAATGGGCTCTACCTCAAGAAGTATTACTCATAGACAGGTCACTGTGGGTAACTTTTTGTAACATATGTATAGTCTTTGTACTATTACTTTCTAGTTTCTTTTAGTATTATGGACATGTCATTGATGTTATCTTTCGTCACTATGGTAGATGTCAAGTGATTCCGAGGTGTTCGTTGGGTATGCAGATGGTGCTAGTCGACACACTCAGAGGCTTGCCTCTGTAGCTTGGGTAATCTTTACACCTCAAGGCCAATTATTATCTTCCGGAGGTATATGCTTAGGTGAAACCACAAACAATGTCACCAAGTATAGTGTATTTATTGAGTTGCTTCGTGACGCTTTGTCATTTGGTATCTCTCATCTCCGGGTCTATCTCGACGCTCATTTGGTTGTGTCTCAGTTAAACAGAGTATATCCGGTTCATGATCCAACTTTACACCGACGATTCCTTAGGGTACATCTCTTAGAACAAAAATTTGATTATATTACATATTTTCATGTTCCTAGGAGATTAAACCAAGTTACAAATACTCTAGCTAATCAAATTTTAGATTGGCATCCTGCACACATATGAAAGAACATTCACATAAACATGTAAATACATTTTTTTCACACATGATCCATAAGACACAAAAGACAAAAAAGCCATATATAATATCAGAAAGTAACCATAGTACATAGATGGACGCAAGCACCTAAAAAATATGACCAATAACGAGTCACGGGGCTTATGCCCTCAAAATATATATACAAGTAGTGCTCGTGGCACGTTAAAATGTCTAGCTAAAGTCAGGGCCTGTGGGCCCTGTTATACTGATCCACAGCGTTGGCTAAATGCTGAAACAACCAGACCCACGTCCGTGGTGCCCCCACTACATGAGGCTACATAGATGGTGGAAAGTCCTCAATCTCTGCCATCGAGACCATGCGAGTGAGTTCATTAAAGTTCTGCTCGACTCGTCTCAACACCCTCTCAGCCTCCCCGACTGGAAGATCTCCTGCTACTGTTGGTCCCCCTGCGGCGGTAGGTGCGGCCCCTGGCCAAGGATGACACCTGTTCCTCGCATAGTCAATGGGTCGCACTGGTCCCACATCTACACACAACGAACCCATATCCGTCAAATACTCTAGTATATAAAAAAAATGATATATATAAAAAAAACAACAAAAAATTACATATGTTTAACAAAAAAAAAAATACAAAGGTGGAGACTTACCCATCTCCCCTCGCTCCTCACCAGGAGGTACTGGTATCTCAAGGTCTCTCAACAAATCAATCCCGGCATAAGGGTAATCCTCTATAACCGGGATCTGTCGCGACAACCACGTGAAGAAGTCATCGTCGAAGGACTCATTGGTACTTCCGCCACCCTGTCGCGGTAGTAATACTGCCCATCTACACAAAGAAGGAAGAGAGGCCTGATGTCCTTGTAACACTACTCGAGGACTAAAACTCGGAACTCTCTCAAAAAAGAACAAGCACAGAATGGTCCCGAACCCGAAATTCCTTTGTGTCTGCAAACGACAATCTGTCAACTACCTCTTCATACACTCAAGTAATGTGGCACTACAATCAAAACTTTGTGCATTTAAGCACTGGACTGCACAGTTCATCTGTGCACGGGACGCCTGATGTAGAGCCGCAGAACCAGTGATTCACCCAATAAGAAACACTGTCACCTGTAGCGATAAGTCAGTGATCTTGCTTATAGGCACCTGTGAGCTCAAGTGGTCTCTATCATCTGCACAGTATAGACCTATCAATTCCGCTATGTTATGTGGCCCCGAAGGAAAAGTCCGGAAGTTGACTGGTTCCGCTCTCCTGGAGAGGCCAGTCAAAAAGTAAATGTCCTCGGTCCTGGGCACCAGTGACTGCCCCTCAAACATGAATGTCTCTATATCTAGATGCAAGTAGTCAACCAAGGCATTCAGTAGCCTAGGTTGTGCCCACATAAAAGGACATAGGAAAAACTTAAGTAACCCACATTGCATCAAAGTAGCCACAACATTGGGGTCTTCCCCGACCAACTCACTAACCTCTTCATGCTCTCTTTCTCTCCAGTGGACATACATCCTTCAAAACAACAAGGTTCAGGAGGGTTAACCCTTTCTTTTTAAGCCCTTTTCATTCAATAAGGGGGTCCACGTGGGCTGTAATAGTGGAATTTGTGTGTACATGTGTGCAAAGTTTACTCTGCCTGAATGTACACACGGCTTGTCCTGAGACAACCCGCGTGGACCTAGGCTGACCTTTTAAAGGTCGACGCCCCCCTAAAAAATGAAACCCAATGCAGAAATAAAGACTTAAAATGCAAGTTAAGAGAGTTTGTACTTACTTGGTCCAGACAAAAGTTCATTTCATCCACTTTAGCTCTCGGAATCACCACTTTTATCAAAGGGGGTTTTTTCGCTCCACAGTCAATTTCCAAATTAGCAATGGTGATAATGAGCTGCCAACCTCTATTTATAGACTTTTTGGCCTCTTTTTGTCACTTTTTTGGCCTCCCTTATCATTTTCTTTAAACCAAAAACCATTTAGAGTGATTCAGGAGTTGCATAGGAGGGATATGATCAGGTATTGGGACAGTTTTTTGGAGTTTTGGGTAATTTTCGACGGTCCATGAAAAAAGTTTTCTGAGGATCAACTTGAGCATATAGGTTAGGTTTCTACCCTGACTTTTGTATCTCGTTGTCTTTTCCTTTGCCATAGGATTGATACCATCAGGTTGTGACACAGAACCATCATAGCTACTTTAGAAGTGTCACAACTTGGTGGTAGATCTTACCGGAACATGGATGCCCTAGGTAGATCCTGGTTGCATTATGGTATATATGTTGTCTTTAGTCACTATAGGCTCGAGAGTCCTTGTAGTTTTTCCTGATTACAAGTTTGAGCCTCATTTGTATGATTCTTTTTCGCTCTTGACCTCACCCTCAGGACTCCCAAAAGATATAACAGGTCTTCTTTTAATCCCTTTTTAGACCCTTTAAACATGAAAAGATTGTCGAGCGATCTTGTGGCCTTTCACGCTTGTTAAACTAAAATCTGAAGTCACGTATGTCCGACGGTAGTTTACCCCTTTTTCGGTCTGGATGGTCAACTGTACGAACAAAGGTATACTCTATGGAACTTCAGTTCTTTAGAAGAGTACTCTCAGGTATAATTTTATCCCTTTTTCGGGCTTGAGGGACTAAACTTACGAAAAAGGAACCCCCATGGAGTCCATAGTTAATCTCTTTTCAGATTCCCTAAAATTGAAAAGATCGTCGAGTGACCTTATTCTTTCACACTCGTTAAACTGGTCCAAAAGAATATTCCTGACGAAATCCATAGTTAAGCTTTTTTCAGATTCCTTAAAAATGGAAAAATGGCCGAGTGATCTTGTCCTTATCACACTCGTTAAAATGGTTTTGAATAGACGTCTTGTCGGTGCTAGTTTACCCCTTTTTCGAACCGACTAGACTATCTTCGAAAAAGGTACCCCAGTGGAGTCTCCTTTTGTGTTTTTTCAGACTCTCTAAATATGAAAAACCACCAAGCTTACCTTCTCTGGGCTCGTTAATCTTACATTGAAGGACGTTACCATTGTGTGTATTTTTAACCGCATTTGCATACCTTATACG
>ML787204.1:118613-143010 GCA_009831015.1 Picea engelmannii | reverse complement strand
ATTGGTAGCCATGATTCTATTTTATCCCGAGCATGGGTATGCCCACCTCGGTGAGACATTTGTTATTTTGCAGACGACACCTCACGGTTCCTGGTCCCTGGGCTCACTTGTTCGGCACATCAGTAAAGATTGGTAATGTATTTCGGCCATCAGATGCTTTTTTGACCTCACACATTAGGGGGCATCTATTATAACCGTAATTTGCACCATACATGCTTACTTGGCATCAGGCCATCTCAGATCCCTTCTTTTCCAAAGCACTGCTGAAAAACTCTTTAAAAAACCTCTTTTATAAGGGCCCATGCGCCCTACTCCATTACTGAATGCGTGTACACGCTAGATGACCTAAAACATCCTGTGTGGACCTACAAAAGCACGAAAAAAGAAAAGTTGCTGACGAAACACATAGCTTTGGGTGAGTTAACTGAAACTCTCGGCCATGCATGGCCGAGGGTTCGTCCAAATACCTAACTTCTTCTAGCCTATAAAAGAAGGGTTAGGGGTCCCATTTGGAGGAGGAGAATAAGAGTAAAGAAACTTTGCCCAATTGCACATTCCTATTGTCCCAACCCTTTAGTCATCCTTCTGCAAAGAGAGATACAAAGAAAAGAAGTTGGAGGACATTTGAAGATGAGCCCAGGATCAGGATTCGCGAAGCAGTGGCCGGTATCAACATTGTAAGTTGATTCATTAAAGTTAATAATAAAGAAATGTGTTTCCCGTCCCATTATATGAGTTCTTCATAGTTCAGTAAATATATGTTTGAATCTCTAACCCATTAGTCTGTAGGTAAAATGCATGTGTAGTTTGTTTCTTATTTTGTATGCAGGTCAGCCTTGGGAGGAGAGCTGCTAACAAGCGATCAAGTGTGAAGAGGGATCGACATCGAACATCTGAAACAAGGTATGTTGGTCTAACCATGTATTTTCTGAAAAAAAATGGGGATTAAGTCTGGGGACGAATGCAGAAAGTAGGTTTCTTTTGGTCATATCTGCATGCATAATATAACCGTATTTGCTAGTCTGTAGGGGGATTTCCCACCAAAACACCCTGCCCTTTCCTTTATATCTCCAATCTATTCCTCCATTGAGTTATTTTACCCCTATGGTTAACTTTTAATCTAACTCATTATGATTTCTGGTTGACTTAGTCAACTTAACTTTAGAATATTATGATTTCTGGTTGACTTTGTCCCCAATACACCTGAGACTATAGTATAGTGGGGAAATCTAGACTACTGAGTCTCTCCAAACCTATTCATCAAGAGGTGGGGGACATTACAGTCTCCCCTTCTATAAATTGCTTGCCCACAAGAAATTTTGAACCTGTCTCCTGGATTAACTACTCTCCTTCCCACGTGGCATCCTCCAAAGGTAGATTCTTCCACTTAACCAAATATTCTCTGATGCTTATTTTCCTTAGCTTCCTCTCCCTGACTTCCTATATCTCCTCTGGTATCAATACCAATTGTCCTTCTTCATCCATGGGTGGAAATTCCTTGATAGGAGTGATATGCTTGCCAATGGCCCTCTTCAAACACGAAACATGACAGAAATTATGTATTTTTCTGCCCTGTGGTAGATCCAACTCATAATCTACAACCCCTACCCTCCTGTTGACTCTGTATGGACCAAAGAAATGGACCTGGAGTTTCTCTACACCACTTCTCTTAATTGATGCATTTTGATACGGTTGGATCTTCAAATAAACCAAGTCACCAACCTCAAAGGTGCGCTCAACTCTGTGCTTGTCTTCATGTAACTTCTGTTGATTCTGTGCCCTCTATAGGTGGTCCTTCAATTCTCTAAGGATGTCCTGACTCTGCTGAATCCAATCCTGAACCATGGGTTCCCTGTTGTCATGGAAGGAAAACTCTACAAAGGAGAGAGGGTCATAATTATATAAGGCCCTCAATGAAGGCATACCAAATGACATATGATGATTGGTGTTGTAACAATATTCCCCCAATTGAAGCCATTTGATACATGCCTTCTGTTATCCTACCACATATTTTTTTAGGTAGCCTTCAACCCATTTGTTGACTATCTCTGTCTGACCATCCATTTATGGGTGATAACTGGTACTAGGTGTCAAGGCCGTACCTACTAGTCTAAAGAGATCTTGCCAAAAAGTACTCATGAACCTGCTATCTCTGTCACTCACTTTGTTTTTGGGTAGACCATGCAATTTGAAAACTTCCCTGAAGAATAGATCTGCAACCTGTGTTGGACTGAAATCTGTAGCGATGGAAAAAAAATGTGCAAACTTCATCAACCTGTCCACTACTACGAAAAATGCATTCCTTGCCCTATACCTTGGCAAACCTTGTGATGAAATCCATGGATATGCTCTCCCACTTCTTCTCTGGAATGGGGATTGGTTTTAGTAGTCCTGTTGGGTGAGTGTTTTCATCTTTTTTGGCCTAGAAAGTGATGCACTCCTTGATGTGGCTCATCACATCTTATTTTAGCCCCTTCTAAGAAAACCTCTCTCGCACTTGTCTGTACGTCTAGACGATCCCTTGGTGCCCTTCTACTGGTGAATCATGGAATTCCTGTCACACCTTGGCATTGAACGCTGATTCAGGAACCAAGAAAATTAGGCCCTTGTAGTATATGATGTCATCCATAATCCTGAAATTTTCATCTACCACCTGCCCATCAATTACTTCACAAGAAAAATTGTTCTTCGAATATTCCACCAAGAAGTGGGTCTTCCAATCCACTAAAATATCGATAATGGCATAAACCGATGGTATTCTGGACAAAGCGTCTTCTACCATGTTATTATTCCCCTTGAAAAATTCTATGTCAAAGTCATTTTCCTGGATCTTGCTCACCCACTTCAGTTGCCTCTCATTCAAGTCCTTCTGGTCTAGGAAGTACTTGAGGCTGTTGTGATCTATCTTCACAACAATTTTTTCTCCAACTAAATACTTCCTGAACTTATACAATGCATTCATGATGGCTAGCATTTCTTTGTCATAAATGGTGTAGCAGATCTCAGGATCTCTCAACTTTCGGCTTTCATAGACAATTGGGTGCCTGTTTTGCATAAGTACGGCTCAAATGCCTACACCTGATGCATCACACTCCACTGTGAAGGGTTGTGTGAAATCTGGAAGGGCCCATATTGGCCATGTACTCATTACTTTCTTCATTTTTTCAAAGGTAGCATGTGCTTCCGGGTTCCATTTGAAGGTCCCTTTCCTGGTCAAATCGGTCAAAGATGCACAAAGTTGAGAAAATCCTTTGACAAACCTCCTGTAATAGCAAAAGATGCCCCAAAACCCCTTCAACTCAGTGAGTGTATTTGGTGTGGGCCAGTTGATGATGGCTTGTATATTTTCTTGATGTACTTGCACCCCTTTTACTCCAATAATGTGTCCTAAATAAAGGACCTATGTCATCCCAAATTCACATTTAAATATAAATATTGCTCCTCCATAATAGCCAAAATATGTTCCACATGTTGAAGGTGCTCCTCCCAAGTCTTGTTGTAGATCAATAGGTCATAAAAGAAGACTAATAAAATCTTATATAGCTTCTTGTTGAAAAAACGATTCATGCACGATTGGAAAATGGTTGGTGCATTAGTCAACCCAAAAGGCATGACTAGAAACTCATAGTTTCCATAGTGACAACTGAAAGCAGTCTTGGAAATATATTTCTCCCTCATCTTAATCTAGTGATAGCCAGAGCGCAAGTCAATCTTAGTGAAATATACTACCCCATGGAGCTCATCCAATAGCTCAACAATCTGTGGGATGGGATATATGTTTTTGATGGTCTTCTTATTTAGAGCCTGTACTCAATGCACATGCACATTGTTCCATCTTTCTTTTTCACTAGCACCATTGAAGATGCAAAGGGATTGGAGTTCGGCCTGATGTGACCCATATCCAACAATTCCTTAATTTCCTTTTCAATTTCATCCTTGTACTTCTTGGGGTGCTTGTAAGGAGTGGTGATGATAGGTTTCACACCCTCCTCTAACTCTATGATGTGTTCAAACCCCCTATCTAGTGGTGCTCTTGGTGGTATAGGTTCAAAGACCTTGATGTGCCTATCCATGATTTTCTTGATCTCTAGTGCATAGTGTGTTTCCCCCTTCTTGTCTACTCTGACTGAAATTCTACATTCAGCTGCATAAGTGATGTCTTTTCTCTGGAAGATGGCCTCCATGTGCTTTGTTGTCACCACCCTCGGTGTGTTTCTTGTCATACCCCTAGGAACCACCTTCTTCCCTGTTTCGTCTATGAAAGACATTTCCATGTTTTTATAATTTGTGGTGATTGGCCCCAATGTACTAAACCACTGTACTCCTAGGATGATGTTGGTGTCTGGGAGATCCATCACATAGAAGTCTTGTTCCAAATCATGTCTGCCCAAAGTAAGTTTCATCCCTGGGATGTACCTATCATAAGGCATGGTTCGTCCATCTGCTACCTCCACAAGAAATCCCTCAAATTCCATTATCGATATGTTCCTTCTTTGCAGTAATGCTAAGTCAATGAAGTTGTGTGAGGCACCCCCATCAATGAGAACTGAAACATTTTTCCCATGTAGTACTCCTCTCATCCCGAAGGTGTTTAATTTAGGTACCCTACTGATGGATGTAATGGTTACCTTCTCATATGTTGTAGGGCCATGACTATCATCCTCCTCTTCTTTCTGTCCCGGAGTTTCAACCACCATGTTATGTTGGTGGATGAAATCCTCATCCCCCTCATCATCTGAGATCACCTCAATGTAATGGGATTCTCCCTTACCCATTCACTTGTGTGTTGGGTCCCATAATTCCTTGTAGGTGAAACACAATTGCTTCCTCCTCAGTTCCCTCCTAGTGGGCTCATCCATCCTTCCCCTTCCTCAGTCAAACCCCCTTGGGTCTCTTCCCCCTTGGTTATTATGAGGTATCTGCTCTCTGCCCACATGAATGGGAGGTCTAGGGGTGAGTCTTGTCTTAGCTGTTGAACCTAAGTCTCTGGTCTTCTAGATGGCATCATGCAAGTTGGTAGGCTTAAAGGCCTTGACCCAACTGCTCAAGCATTCCATCAACTCTTCTGTGAAAATCATCATAAGTCTCACTTGAGAAACATCATGTACCATCACTGCTAGCCTATGGAACTCCTCTATGTAAGCCTCTGGTGATCTTGTCTATCTGAGCTGTGTGAGCTCCCTAAAAGGTAGCTCTGGATCCCCTTGGTCAAATCTGTCAATGAGCCTCTATGTGAACTCTGTATAAGATGTAATATGATTGTGACCCAATGTGGTTAATCCATGATACCAACAATCATGGGCCTTTCCATCTAAGTACATTGTGGAAAATTTGATGGCATCCATCTCTCTCATGGGGTTAAGTTGTAAGTAGGTATCCAACTTCTACACCCATGCTTGTGTTGTCACCTTAGAAGATCCATCAAAATAAGGGATTTCTATTTTGCCTACCCTACACTCCAGTTCATAGTTGGGCCTTTGATACTATTTCAGTTTTCCATGAAATTAGATCTCGCAATACTGATCTAGCGTGACCTGTCTCTGAAACCCTGCACTTAAGGCATGGTACTCCCTATCATATTGCTCAAAATTATCCTCAATCTCATCATCATAATTGTGTTGTGGTTGAGTATCCAAGAATGTAGGTAGATAGGTCTAGGGGTGGTCCTATTGTATGTCTGTCCCAATGGTGCACTTCCTCCATAGCTTTGTCCTTCTGTGTGATCATGGGGGTTGTGATCCTACTTCTATATAGTCTCTCCATGAGATACACTAGCCTCTCTATTGACATAAACTTTTGGACCCCTTCCTCCATGAGTCATATGCATCAGAAGTTGTGATACCCTCTCCTCGCTTTCACTTACCTTTCTCAAAGATTCTTTCATCTCTACCTATCCCCTACGTATTGTTTCCTGGTTCTCCTGTAGGTGATTCACAAGGGTGCTCTATGACACATTTATGGAGTGTTGTAACTCCTTAGCAAACCCTGCTAGCATCTTTGGCTCACTGTCCTCACCTGATCCTTCCATTTCGGCCTCTGTTTCACCTGTCTGTTTCTTGCATCTACCCATGTAAATGCCACTAAACCTCTACATGCACTAACCCCCACTGGTTGGAAGGATCAAAGATTTGATACCACTATAATGTTCCTGAGCCAATTTTTTTTCTCAGAACACTAATTGTTTATTGTTGTTATGTTTGTTCATGTGTTTGCAGGTTTTCCGTAAGATGTGCATGGATTATTCAATATTTATAGACCAATAGATATGAAGCATACAATCATAAACACGACAATAGATATAAGAATACCAGTAGAGAATAACAATCTCATATCTTACCTTTATTTAGATAGTAATGAGACCCTGCACACAAGAGATCTGGAGGTCTGGGAGAAAGCCCCAATAATAATAAAATGGGTTGCTAGCCGATACAATGAGAAGAACAATACAATATAGATGCCTCACAAAGGCTGTAAGAGAAGAGATCCAAGCCTCCAAAGGCCACCAACAAGAATACCTAACTAAATATAGAAGAACATGGTCAATGCATTGTCAAACCTCCCCAACTGGATGAGTTGTACCCTGCTCTGGATGCTACCAAACCCTCAAGTTTCAGCCTACCCTCTCCTAACCTCCAAATCCTCCAAAACTTGTCCAGAATGTATATCGGGATGCTAAAAACCTCGGGATCCAATCTCAAGCTGATCTGAGTAGTGTTTCTCCTCCTAATGAACAATCCCTAAACTGGATTGCACCCTCCATGGTTGATAAAGTCAAAGAGGGTACATTTTCCCCTCTAGGAACCTCCAAAGGCCACAAAACTATACCAAATCATAGATTGGGACACTGCTACCAAGATGATGAAGTCTTGAACCAATCGATCAATATTTGAGCCTCCAAGCACTAAAAACCCCTTTCTGCAATACACACTCCTTCTCTTCGATTTGTGCCAAGCTCACAGAAATAAATTGCAAGGATAAACTGCTCTGGAATAGACCAGGAATGATGCCAGGGACCCTTTGAAGAGAACCCAGGTGTTACTTTTCCCAAATTCCTTCTTCTTCCTCCAGATCAAACCAAAACCTCCAAGATGGTGCACCCCCTAGCTGGAAAGCCCCCTAGGTTGTGCCCTATCCTGGTAAATGCATGTAGAACCGACCTGCAACACTATAGAATGGTGTGGGAGGATTATTTCACCTCTGGGACCAAGCCTGGATCAAATAAGGTGGGATCTTTCAGCACCGAGTTGATCTCGATGGTTTTAGACTCAAAACCCTCAAAACTGATTGTGCTCAAGCGCTCCAATGCAAAAATGACAATAATCCAAAATGAATAAGGAGTATGCTCTGCTCTTTCCTTTATAGCTCCAATATATTCCTCCATTGAGTTAGTTTACCCCTAGGGTTAACTTTTAACCTAACTCATCTCTTCTTTTCCTTCGTTGAGTTACCATTTTCCCACAAAGTCAACTTAACTTTAGAATATAATGATTTCTAGTTGACTTTGTCCCCAATACACCTGAGACTACGGAGGTATTGCCTAAATTTGGCCACTAAAAGCTCAAGAAAGCATCTAAAAGATTTGGTGCAAAACACCTTCCTTTCTCTTGTTTTCTAAAGTCATTGTAAGAAAACCAAGAGAGTATCTTGGGCTTGTATTCTCCATTTATTTTCCAAGCTCATAATTTGTAAATCAATTTTAATTTTTTTTCCCACACCTTGCATGTGATTGGCTTTGTCATCCTTACAAAATCGTGTCAGCTAGGATTAGAAGTAATTTTCTGGTTTTTGCATTAATTTGTTTTCCCACCTTGGTCACAAAATCAATAGGCTTTGTCCTCCACCTTGTGCCATAGTTGTGAGGCTTGTAAATTAGTTTAAATTTTTTACCCACGTTTGTCACAAAATCGGTAGGTTTTGTCCTCCACATTGTGCCAAAGTTTTGTGGCTAAATTTGTTCAATGTTGTTTATTTTTATGCTATTTATTTATTGTTTTCCCACACCTTGCATGTGAGTGGCTATGCCATCCTGCAATATCGTGTTGACTAGTGCTTAAATTTTCAACTTTTGCAAAGTAAATAAAAATTACCCTGCCATTTCCCCATATTCCCTCCCCTTGCCACTTTGTGGATCTTGGGTAAAAAAAAAGGGCAAAGGATTGAGTGGTTAGTTTAATTAGGCACTCATTTTCCATTATTTTTTGGCCACTAAAATAAGGTGACTTGTGGAGGCTAGAAGGAGTTGAAGTCGAGGATGGTTTCACGACACTAAGTTTCCTCCTTGTTGTGTGCCCAAACACTTTAGATTTGACCCATGGACCTAAGGGGAAACCTTGTTGTTCTCTTGTTGAGCACCCAACATTTACTCTTGGTCAAGGGATAAGGACTTGGGGTAGTCACATAGCTTAGTCTCACAACTCCTCACATCTAAACCCCTAAGTTAAAGAGAGACTTAAAATTAACTAAAAACAACCTACACATTTGCACAACATTTACATTTCCTTGCAATTTCTATAACAACAATTTATTTTCAAATATTTACATTCTATTTATTTTGTGTAAGCTATTTTTCATGTGTAAATATTTACATTGATTTATTTACAAGTATTCTTCATTTATTCATTGTTTTAAAATAATTGTGTAAAGTTCATTTTCAATTCATTGTGTAGATAGTGTTAAATTTTCACTCTTCTAGGCTCAAGCATGAGGTTTATTTCATTTTATCATTTACTTGAATCATAAACAAATGTAGCTACACCATTTACAAGTGCTACAATAACCAAGATCTCAAGAAGAAGTACCATGCACAAGAACACAAGAAATATCCTGGGAAACCCTTCTACTCAAGGGAAGAAAACCCAACAACCCTTTGCTATATTCTCAAGAGAATATCCCTCAACCATAAAACCCTAATGCACACAAGACGGTGCTCTACCACCTTGAAACTTGCACCCAAGAGAGGTGCGCACTTCAACCCTAAAATGTACTTGCTAAAATTTCCAAATGACAAGTGACAAGTGTGTTTCCTCAATGAGGAAATCATCTTTATTTATACTAGACTAGACAAAACAAAAGTGGTGTCTATTGGCACAACAAGGACAACCTCAATAAATTAGAAAATAATTAATTATTACAATAAACCTTAATTATCTTTCACATATGGTGGGACTGATTTGCACCCTTTACAACACAATTAGGGTTACAATAAAATATTACACTTAGACAATATAGCAAGGGATCCACACGTCCACTAGTGCTCAACCACTAGGGACACGTCCACCTGTGCTCAGCCACAATGACATCATACTCAATAGAATCATCTAGAGTACCACATCGTCTCAACTCTCACAGAAATGAGAATGATAAACCCATCACATGGGCACACCCAACCACTGGGGGACGACTCAATTCTCCAGAGGAGAATGATGCTCCAACCACTGGGGGACGACTCAACTCTCACATAGAGGAGAACGATGCTCCATCACATGTGTATTGTTAGAATATGAAAGACGTGTGTTCGTTTTACCATTGACAATACCCTTGTCACCCAACCATAGGCCGAAGCCACCCTCCGAGCACCTTAACCTTGACAGATAATCATTCCGGAAACAAACCCTAGGCTAGATAGCCAAACAAAGGGTAGCACACCTTTCCCCAAGGATAGTGCATCAACAAGAGATGATTAGATAGTTCAAACCCTAACCAAGAGATAGTCCAAGCATAACTGCTAGCTACAACAGCTGCAACGGCAGCTCTCCTCCAAACCTGTGTAGAAACTAGGCAACTACAGTGCACACAAGTGCTGCTCTGCAATTCTGAGACTGCCTGCTAGAATGAGAACTGGCCTCCTGTATTTATACTAATTCTGGCTAACTGCCTGGGCCAACTTCTCATTCTGGGTATCTGTCTGTTTAGTATATATTATTATTTATGGATGACTTCTTCTCTTGGAGGCTAATAACCTAATATAAATTATCTTCTTGAGCTGACAAGTCATCTAGGGTTATTAGCGACCTCAGTAGGGTTTCTTCTTGCTTCCCGGAGTATTCTATCCTCGTTAGGTTTACACGTGGAGGTAAATACCTCCCRCAGCTACCAGAATATCAAAACTCCCTCCTATCTAGGGAGGTATTACAGGTAATGGTCTTGAGCACAAAAACATACCATTCACCCRATAGCATCAACATAGTTGTATAGACTAGATCATGAGCACCATCATCATCATCAGTGTCATCAGTTGCATCATCTCTCAAAACCAYACTCTATMTGAGTAATCAGACATGATGCTCACTCCACAGAGTGATACAAGAGCCATTCTTCTAATCTAGAAGAGTAAATGTTTTGAACCATTTTCTGTTTGGAAAATMTCTGTTCATCATTCATCTGGCTGATAATCATTTACCAAACTGTTGATTTTCTTCAAGGTAATCAAAACAAAATAGAACACAACTGTGTCTATCCATGGTAGTACATAACTACAATCCAGTGGTACACTACCACTCCAAGTAGCAAACAAGTACTTGATCAGTAACGTATAGTCACGAACAGTGGAACACATCCACCACAGTAGTATGCATCTACTACCATGCAGTCTTCATAATAATCATTTGATATCAACCTGCACAAAAACAATGTTATGATATAAACTGAATCATCTGGGCCAATATTTCACTCACATCTGTGAGATTTGAAAGAATATATGCCCTCAAAAGGTAAAAACATCAATGATGAGCTGTCTGGACTATTCTTCTCAAGCAAGGAAGAATACCTGTCCAGTCTTCTGAACCTGGTGATCCAGATGGATATCGGTGGCCACCCACCTTTTCTAACTGGCTCAAAATAGTTTTCTGACAATTTTGGCAATTTACTATTTTTAGCAATTTTAACCTCCGAGGCCATTTTGAGGGCCTAAATGAAGGTTTTTCGGGATTCCAACCATTGGTTCCCATAGATGTTTCACTTCCCCTTGCAGTCACCTCGACTAACTCATCTCCTGCTCCAACTGAAGCTGCAATCATCAACACTCCCTCTCAGCTAGGGAGGCATTCTCCACCAGGCCCAATCTCTCACCAAAGTACTCAAACTTCATCCGTGCAAGTGGTTTGGTAAATATATTTGAAATATGCTCATGTGTAGGAAGGTATTGCATGTGTACTTCTTTCCTCTGAACCATGTCTCTGGTATAATGACATTTTCTCTCAATGTGTTTCAATTTATCGTAAAACACATAATTCTCAGAGATATTCACACAACTCTGGTTATCACAATGAATAATGGTATAATCCATCTCATGATCAAATAAATATGTCAGGAGATTGTGAAGCCACACTGCTTCGTGGATTCCCACACTCAATGCTATATACTTTGCTTCTGCGATACTCAAAGCCACAGAGCTCTGTTTCCTGCTGCATCAGGAAACCATGGAAGACTCCAAGGTAAAACATCAACCAGATGTTCTCTTCCAATCCAGTGCACTCCCTACCCAATATGCATCGGCATATCCCTGCAATCTCATGTCTACACCGGAGGCATATCTCATTCTATATCCAACTATGCCTTGTAGATATCTCAATACATGCTTCGTTGTTATCCAGTGAGTCTTTATTGGTCATGTATCATGGACCCCTCTGGCTGCTCGATGTAAACTTCCTCCTCAATATCATCATTGAGAAATGTTGTCTTTACATCCATATGATGTAGTTTCCAACCCATAGATGTAGCTAGTGTAATGATAGAATGGATGGAAGTGTATCTAGCTACATGAGAAAATGTCTCCTCATAATCAATTCCCTCTACCTGTGAAAATCCTCTGGCTACAAATATCTCTTTGTACTTCTCGACACTTCCATTGGCTGCATGCTTGTTCTTATAGATCCACTTGAAAGTCACTAAAAACTTCCCTTCTGGTTTTGGAACAATATCCCACACATCATTCTTCATGATGGACTGATACTCTTCTGTCATGGTATCTTGCCATACCTACTGACCTGCTACTTCTCCATGAAAAGAAGACTTAGTATCAATGATGTGGCTCATGGATGAAAAATAGCTCGAAAATATCTTTGGTTTCTTGTTCTCTCAGAATGTGGCTCGAGGAGCTTTATGTCCCTCTACCTCTTGCAGAGTTTTTCAAGCCCAGGCAAGCCTTTTATGGCCTACTGCAATGTCTCTGGGAACATCAACTGGATCAACTAGATCAATTGGAACAATGGTTGTCTCCCTCTGAACTACTAAAGGGGGAGAATTTATTGTCTCACTGTCAATCTCCATCTGAGATTCTCTGGATCTTCGAAATCATATCCCTTCCTCAAAGATGACATCTCTTCTCACCTCAATCTATCTCTAACTAGGGATGTGGATCCAGTATGCCTTCGAAGATTCACTGTATCCCACAAATGTACCCTTTATGTCTGAAAGGTCTAGCTTTGACCTCTTTTACTTGGGTACATGAAAGTATAATGGACACCCAAATATCCTGAAGTGTCCAAACTCAGGCTTCACTCCGGTGAAGGCTTCTTCGAGATTCATATTCTTCAAAATCTGGTGAGGACTCCTATTCTGAATGTATACTGTTGTCATGGATGCTTATGCCCACATATTCATCGATAGAATATGATCATGTATCATTTATTTGGTTGCCTAATTTATGGTTATGTTCTTCCTCTCTGCAACCACATTTTGCTGAGGGTTATAGGGAATTGTGTACTCCTTCTTGATCCCTGCCTCAATACAGAAATCATTGAAAACTATGTTGGTGTATTCTCCTCCATTATCTGATCTTAGTACCTTAATCTTCCTTCCAGTTAGGTTCTCAACTTGAGATTTGAATTCTTGAAATCTAGCAAGAACTCCATCCTTGGTCTTCAAGAAATAAATCCATGTTTTTCGATAATGATCATCTATGAAGAGAACGTAGTACAAATATTCATTCAAGGAGGAAACAATCATTGGTCCATACACATCTTAATGTATCAAGTCCGGGATTCCCTTGGATCTATTGTCATTGCTTAAGAAGGACCCCTTGACATTCTTGTTAAGAGCACAACCTCTACAAACACCTTTATGTTGAACCTGTACCTCTGGAAGGCTTGTTACCATCTTCCCTAGAGCTGGAAGGACTCTATAATGAATGTGAGAAAGTCTCCTATGCCATAGCTCACTCAAGATGACAGTATCATGTAACAGGGCCTGGATTGGTCGGGCATTCAAAATGTATAAGTTGTTTTCTCGAACACCAATTACTTGGGCATAATTCATATGTGAGTCCTTGTGCCATGCAAGCAATTTTCCTTCAGAAAAGATAACCTTGTAGCCTTTATCCTCTAAGGAAGAAATGGAGACAAGGTTCCTTTTCATCCCAGGTACATATAATACCTCACTCAACTGAAGAGGTATGTTAGAATCTAGTTGGAATGTAGAAGTTACAACCCCTTTAACATTATGTATGGCATTGTATCCAAGTACAACATGTAGACTGGTCTCTTTCTCAACAAGATCTGTCAGATGATCTCTATATCCGGTCATGTGCCTAGAGGCACCACTGTCAATTAACCAAATATCATTATCAGTAGGAATTGTACCTGATAGTGTTGAAATGAATAAAAAGGATTCTTATTTGATGTCTTCATCTCTCTGAAGTCTTGACTTCCAGGAACTAAAGTTGCTTGATCCATCAAGCCTATCTTCCATCATAGCTATGTTCATCATTTTTGCATATTCTTCACAAACCCTTAGCAACTAAGCTAGGAAACCTAACGGCTAGGCTATGCTAGAAAACTTATATTCCGTTGGGATTATGAATGCCAACAATAAGCCTTGAAAGTCAGAAGAACACTGGTGAGATGAAAATCTCCTTCAATGAGTTGTAGAAAATTGTGAAACCCTAGGGCCAAAAATCCAAAATGCTCGGAAATGCAATCTGAGAGTTGTTGGAGGTGCATTGAGGGAGGCCATACACCCCTATGCAATTTTGAGCCCCAACGTTTTAGTAGAAGGTGTTGAAACACTCAAAAGGGAGAGGATCGTATGGTTTTCTGGAAACCTTAGGAGGGTCGTACGGATTTCAAAAAAGAGGGCGACTGGCTTTGTAGGCTTGTGAAATGGCTTCTTCAAGACCTATGCTCTGAAACCATGTTAAATTTTCATTATGTTAGGCTCAAGCATGAGGTTTATTTCATTTTAGCATTTACTTGAACCATAAACAAATGCAGCTACACCATTTACAAGTGTTGCAATAACCAAGATCACAAGAAGAAGTACCATGCACAAGAACACAAGAAATATCTTGGGAAACCCTTCTACTCAAGGGAAGAAAACCCAACAATCCTTTTCTATATTCTCAAGAGAAGATCCCCCAACCATAAAACCCTAATGCACACAAGAGGGTGTTCTACCACTTTGAAACTTGTGCCCAAGAGAGGTGTGCACTTCAGCCCTAAAATGTACTTGATGAAATTTCTAAATGACAAGTGACAAGTGTGTTTCCTCAATGGGGAAATCACCTTTATTTATACTAGACTAGACACAACAAAAGTGGTGTCTATTGGCACAACAGGGCCAACCTCAATAACTCAGAAAAGAATTAATTATTACAATAAACCTTAATTATATTTCACATATGGTGGGGCTGACTTGTACCCTTTACATCACAATTAGGGTTACAAGCAAATCTTACACTTAGACAATATAGCAAGGGATACACACATCCACTAGTGCTCAACCATTAGGGACACGCCCACCTGTGCTCAGCCACAAGGACGTCATACTCAACATAATCATCCGGAGTACCACATCGACTCAACTCTCACATAGAGGATAATGATACACCCATCACATGGGCACACCCAAACATTGGGTGACGACTCAACTCTCTAGAGGAGAACGATGCCCCAACCACTGGGGGCTGACTCAACTCTCACACAGAGGAGAACAATGCCCCATCACATGGGTATGCCCAACATTGGGGTCCCTCTCAGGTCGACTCAACTCAGTCTTAGAGGAGAACGTATCCTGGAGGATGTCTCATGACACTGCAATCATTAACAAATAGTTCTCAAGTTTGTTTCATTCTTGTAGAGTTATCATTTTTTTGTATATTTCAATAAGTGAAATTTAATAATGTTTAGGCACTGGTTTAATTGTGGCTTAATAAAAAAAGGTTTTCTTGTCATTGAAATATTGCACATTGCATTGGTTGTTTTTCATTTGGTTGGGTACCACTAATCAACAACTTAATTAACTCCAAGAATTTTAAATAAAACCTTCACATAGTTTAATAGGGATTACCCCCCTTGGCTTCCCTAGGAGTGAGCCTAGACGGAAGGAATCCAGATTGAGGTGACACTGGGTTTGGATTTAGGTTTTTGCCTCTAAGGACACACCAAGTGGGTTGGAGACTTCTCCACATTTGTAGGTGTTGACACAAAGTTTAATTTTTTACCCTTTAAACCTGAAACTTCGCTTTTTTTAGTCATGGAGCCACCCTTAGTCCTAAAAAAGTGTCAAAAGTCTTTCGAATTTTTTTTCGGGTTTCGGGATTTGGATTTTCACGAGGTATGATCTTTAGTTAGCAACTCCATAGTCCCGATGCTGAAATCCCAAAAAGGATTTATATTAAAGTAATAAAAGAGAAAAAAGAAAAAGTGGGTGCTATAAGTCCCGATGCGCGTTTCACAAAGTATCCTTTAGTAGTGATCAATTAAACTCTTAAACACGATCAACGATTCATTAATATTTCACGATTTGAGTTTTCCTGTGTTAAAGTGTTTTCAAAATGTCGACCCTCGACCGCCCGATCCCTGAATTTTCGAAAAAAGACAATTAATTACTAACCTCGATTAATTAAAGCATTAATATGAGTAATTAGCACCTAAATTAATCCCATCGCGATTTCGCGATTCAGGGTTTTCTTATGACATACCTCTGGGGTACAGGATCCCTGAAATTCCGAAATGAAAAATTGCATTTTTTTAACAAAGTTTAAAACAAAATTAAGTTTGTTTAAAACATGATTAATAAAGACTAAACTACTTTTCACGTTTCACATTTCGGAATTTGTTGAAAGCAGTCCTTCTGAAACTCTAGTTTGAAATCGCTGATACGCGACAATATTAATAACGGACAAATGGAGATATTTTTGACATGAAGGCGTATCTCCAGGCATATCTTCCTCATTAAAAAATTAATTCCTTATCGCCTCTAACAATACACTCATCGTAAGACAAGATAAAGGCTAATAAACGTTCAGTAGTTAGAATTTCATTATTGTGTTTACAAGCAGGAGTGAGTTGCATTTATCCAGGATTATATATTTTTCCACTGCAAACAGGTTTTCAGTCTAAACGCGAACCTTATGAAACCTAGAAAGGCACCTAAGAAAAGTGAAGAAGCAGCTGAAAGCTCAAGCCCAGAAGGAGATGTCGTGTCTGATACTACACCGCATGCCATTGATTCCATCAAATCATGGAGGAAAACTTTTGAAACCTTGGACTACGAAATCAATAATTTTCCTGATGATTCTGAAAACAAACTCCGGAACATAAAAGAGTCTGAACTTCACAAAGTAGCCACGCGCCCACGACTCATGACATACAACGATACGATCAATTAGGCTTTAGAGAGGATAGATGTGCAGACGAGAAGCATTTTGGACAACCAAAGGGTCGTCATCGGCTCTTTCAGACCGAAGCATATACAAGTAATGTACAAACTGTCTCCCAATTCTAAGTACATTTATAATAAAGAGTTTGTAAGTGAATTTCAAAGGAAAGAATGCACAGAGGTAGATCAAACATACCCCAGCATAATCAAAGACTGGTGGAGACACCCAAAAAAATTTAGGGCCGATACCCATAACGTTTATGCCACAGCCTCATTGAATGAGTACATGGTCTATGTGGCTATGATGCTATGTAGACTTTTCCGGAAGAAAAGTCCTACCCATTTCCTTGCAGAATGGGTGCCCCTTTTACATGAAGCAACCGAAGGCTATAGCTTCAATTGGAACAAAATTCTATCAGATAACCTAGCTAAGGAGGTTATGGAGTATCAAACCGCGAGATCCAGTGGCTGACCAGTAGCCTTTTACATGTCAACATATATCATGGACGTTATATGTTTCACGAATCCTTTCTCTTTGATGAATTGGAGTTGGAACCCAACCTACACTGAACCTATTCATGAATATCATTCTAAGCTATGGGAAGAAAATGCTAAGGATTCTTTTTATGAAGTTTTTCATTTTGTGGTGATACTGATGCACCAGATGTTGTATGGTTATGCACCCCCCCCGTATTTAAGAGTTGGTCATAGGAAACCTCAAGGCGGTTTTCGATTGGTTTATTGATGAGAATTTCTCCCATATCAGGGTTTTCAGATGTTCTATCCCTCCTCATGCACTTTTGAAATTCCTCCCTGACAAACTGGTGTGCAGGGAGGTAGCTCATCAGATAATAACAGGCGGTATTGGGATAGAACTGAAGATAGCTCAAAAGAAGTTTTGGCCAGTCTTTCCCGTGCAGATTGGAAGGTTTTTGCTACTCAACCTGGGTCATTCCAAGGTTGAAGATACATATCTAGAGGAGTTCAAGTTGGTGGATCTCGAACACAAGAAACACGACCCTTATCAAACAATGGGAAGCCACATGGCTCATTGTGGCATGAAAGTGTTTGAACATGAGGAATCCCCTCGCGATGACATTTTCAAATGGGTCAAAACCTATAAGGAGGTGTTAGACAGGGTACAGACATTACCATCCGACTTGCAAACCAGTATTCTAACCTTCCAGAGACACAGACGAAATGGTTTCCCAAGGTATTGCAGGATGAAGCAACAACACCTCCTCCAGAACAAGAAAACATTCCCCCAGGCTTCAGACAGAAAGTGCAGGATAAAGCAGACACCGAGGAAAATCCACAGGGGAACGAAGGATCTTCACAAAACAAAGAATTCCCATAGACAGAGAATCCGGGAGTAGAAACAGAAAGAAGGTATGGGACACCTCCTGAGTCCATTCAATCTACCCCCCCTTCATCATATACTATTTATGTTGATACCCCTAAGACAATAAGAGAAATAAAATCCACAGATTTGGGTAGTCCCGTAACTTTCTTGACCCATTTACAGTCTACTTTTGGGTTCCCTCATATAGGATTCATATATGCTAGTGACCTTGACCCTATCTCCAAAGAAGAAATACCTCCCTCTGATTACTTCTTCAATAAAAAGACGAAGGTTGTATTAAACCAGGAGATGTATATGAGAGAAGGTGGTATGGTAAAGAAACACAGGCTGTTGGTAGATGGGAAAAACTTGGAAGAGGGAGATTTCTCTACAGAGGTAGCGGGCTCCATGGGAGCTCTGGAAACAACAAATCTATTCACCATTGACAATATGAGAACAAGGTTGAAAAAGAGTAACCACAGGATAGTCCAGTTGCAAAACCAACTAAAATATATCGAGAAAAATATCAAAGAAGAAATAAATAAAGGTCTAGAGCAGGCCAAAGTTACCGACAAGCAAGAAATTCAATCGCTTAAGTCAAGTCTAGATGTGATGAACAAGAAGATGAAAACTAGCCAAATACAGGTTATTCGACAAGAAGAATCAGTAAGACAACTACAAGCTAAATTGAATTCAACGAAAGGCCAGGTTATAGATTTTAAAGTTTTTTAGGACCAGTCACTGGAAATACATATGAAGATAGAAACCGAGCAACAAAGAGTAATCTCCCAAGTAGAAATTATTCATAATTATTTTTAAGAAGTAAGCAATGCTCTTGATCATATTATTTTTAAATAAAAAGAAGCTAAAGAAACAAGGACCACTTTTCAAAAGGTAGTGGTATGTTTAGAAAATGAAGAAGTATTGAAAATTCCAAATATTTCTATCACAAAGCAGATCAGAGGCGATATCATGCTCAAAGTGTGGGAAACCAACATAGCAGAAAACAAGAAAATATCCAAAGAAATCAAAGACGATTGCGAAGAAATCTTTGATTTGTTGGACAAGGGATCATTAGGTATTGGAAGAGACAATTGCACTGGGCAATTAGGACATTTAAACATTGTAAGACACCAGTTGAATTTCAAAGAGGGTTTGAATGAAATTCAGAGGGAAATTTCATAGTTAAAGGAAATGGATGTTACCCTAATAGACAGGTGGCTGGTGAAGCCAAACTTAAAATTTCAATCAATTAAGTATGTTGGTAAGGGGATTGAAGATCGGCTTCCAAATATTCATAGAAAATTTTATCTATTCGAAGCAAAGAATTTTCCAGAGCCTCCCAGAAATTTTGTACACTTTCTTGAAAAATGTGTTGAATGTATTGGGTTGAAAGAAGGAGACACTTCAATAAAACAATGAAGTATCATTCTGAAAACTTATATTATCGAGATGATAGGAGAATAAAATATAATCATGTAAACAGTTGAGGTTTGCATTTTTGTAATTGTTTGCCCCTAGGAGTTAGGAAATCACCAACCATCAATATATTGGTGATCTAGTATAAGTATAATTTCAGGAGACCGAAAAAGGGTTTTTTCTGGGCGCATTGTAAAGAAGAATTTGAAGATATTTTTGAATTAATACAAATACAGATTGAAGATTGCAGATCTGGTCAAGTTTGAGTTATGTGCTTCTCTGTTGTTTCATATCTTTCATATATCTCTTTGGTGAATGCTTAACTACAATTTAGTACAACCTCTACATTGGTGATTAATTATTCTTGCAATTTAATCGTTTACAATTGTTGGGCCTCAGAAATGTCACATTTATATCCTCTTTTTCCTTCACTATTCCTTACATTTCATCATCCCATTAACCTTCCATCATACCCTTTCCATAATGATACTTGGGTTTCTTCTAATTATTTTCCATTGCATTCATTTTAGTATTATAAGTGAATTTATGATTAAATCTTAGAAAAATGACATATTTTCATTATATATCAAGGTTGGATGAGTTTGATGATGTGTGTAGGCATATGTGAAGATTTCAACAAAGTCAAATATTACCACCTAGCCTCAAATTCAAATTTCATATTCAAGATTTGAAGATTTGAAGAATATTTGGGACAATCATTCAAGCATATTCAAAGGAGAAGATCATGGAAGATTTGGATGGCATATCCTTTCTAAGATATGTGAGAGATGTGTGGAGGATTTGAAGGGATCATATCTTCTAATAATGGGAA
The DNA here is from genome assembly GCA_009831015.1 of Picea engelmannii. Lineage (NCBI taxonomy): Eukaryota > Viridiplantae > Streptophyta > Pinopsida > Pinales > Pinaceae > Picea > Picea engelmannii. The sequence goes on along the minus strand of ML787204.1, from coordinate 122,821 downwards.
AGTAGTTGATAATGGTTGAGAGAATAGTGGATCTGTAATTATGACACTCTTCAAGACTCTCATGTATATAAGAGAGTGTTCTCTCTTCATGAGGAGCATCATGTTATTCATAATTGGGGGATTAGCTTGGAGAGTTAGAGATCACGTAATTCATAATTTGGTCTTGTAATTAGGAGAAGGGGATTCTTAGCTTTGTTATTTTTTCATGCTTTGTCATTTGAATCTTGTAATGCAATTTGAGATTGATATATTGTGTGAGCTCACATATGTCTTTTGTCATTCAATTCTTCACATGTTGTATTGCTTTCCTAGATTAATTTTCTGCTTTCCTAGTTAGTCTTTCAATGCTTTCCTAGATTAATTTCATTTCAACAATTTAGATTAGATTACTTCTACTTCAATCCTGCATATATACTGTGTGTGCTTCATAAGCCTATGAACCTCGGATTGACAAATTAAATAGTTGGACAAATACTACAACAGAATTAAACGACAATATTTTCGCCTAACATTTTGGCGCCATTGTCGGGGAACCACGATGGATTGAGTTTTAGTTTGATTAGTCATGCTCCTAACTCTGAGGTGATATATGGGTAAGGGCATGTAGGGAGTGTTTCAATTTCTGCAATTTTAGCAAATTCAATTTTTGCAACTGTGAAGAGGTTTTCATGTGTTTTTAGCAAGTGTGATTTTCAGTTTTTTTTTTATTTTGATTTGGGTGTTGTAAGAACCCATTTTGCAATATGATTTAACCATGAGTGTCATCTTAGAACAACTCGCTCAGATCCTGGCGAAAGTTGGGATTTCTTCTTCTCAGGAAGAGGAGATCTTGAAAGTAGCCCAGAGCTTAAATACTCCTCCAGAAACGAATGAGGAATCAACATCTGAACAACTTGAGGAGGACAATGAGAAGCTGCAACATGATCTGAGCGAGAGAAACTACACCAACGAAAGCTATATCGAATGATGGTTTCAAGTGACTACCAGGTTAGATTCTTTTAATTTTTATTTTTATTTTGTTAATTTAGAGTTTCAGCAACTAGATTCATTCATTCTTGTAAAATTCCATTATTCATTTGAAAAATTACCACTAAACATATTGTTGTTACTGTTATGTTCTTGGCTCCAATGGAAATTTGCCTACACGTAACCAATATTTAATTCCCAATTAGCATAGAATAGGTAGGCTAATGAATAAAACAACATTTTTGCTCTAATTTTGTTTAATAAGTATGCTCTCCTCCGTGCTTCGTGTACTCGTGAGGATCAGAAAATGTGGATGATTTTGAATGAATGTTTTTGTGTCCATCCTTTGACCTGGAAATAAACAAAAATAAATAAATAAATTAACGAATAAAAACAAAACCAATTTACATGTTACAACATACTAATACAGCGAAAATTTTCGCTTTACAGCATGATGATACAGATAAATTTTACATGATGAAACAATGAAATTTCTACATGCTGGTACAATGACATTTTACATGTTTCAATGAAATTTTACTTGCTGAAACAATGACGTTTTTGCTAAATTTGCAGATCTGCAAACAATAAAACAATAAAACATTAGATGAATAAAAACAAAATTAAATTTTACATGTTGTTACAGTGAAATTTTTACATGTTGTTACAACGAAAATTTTACATGTTGTTATAGCAAAATTTTACATGTTACAACGAAAATGTTACATGCTGATACAGTGAAAATTTTACATGTTGTTACAACGAAAATTTTACATGTTGTTACATCATGCTGATACAGGGAAATTTTACATGCTGTTACAACGAAATTTTACTTGCTAAAATAGTGACGTTTTTGCAGTAACAATGATTGAATAAATTTGCAGATATGCAAACAATAAAACAATAAAACAATAATGGCATTAGGAAATAATAAAAAACAAAATGAAACTGAATTTGTGATTAATTGAAATACAAACCTTTTGTTTTCTGTGTACAATCCAACTACGTCCGCAATAATCTTCTATCTCATCCTTGGCTTGAATCACAACAATACTATGAATTTTGATGACCATCGATCTGAACTTCTCTGTGAGAGACAAGCTCTAGAAATTTTACCACAACAAGCATCATCCAGTTTTCAATTTCTTCAAAGGTAGTTGCCAGAAAACGTAATTGTCAGAAATGCGTAACTTTTAAAACACATGATTTTAAAACGCATTTTTTGAGAAAACAGAGGTGAATTAGAAAAAAATAAAACATGGGTTTTCTTGGGAACGGAGGCAATTAGGTAACTCGTGGGCAATTTTCTGGATTTCACAACGATTTGGGAGAAAATCAAGGTTCTTTGAATCTCTGTTTTGCAGACTGTGTGAGGGAAAAACGATTTGTTTGAATACGACACCCTCCAAGAAGAAGAATTCAAGTTCATAATAAACTCTGCTCCACATGGCATGTGATCTAAGAGTCCAATTTGATTTACTAATCATTATTCAATATTTCAATCTCTTTCACATCTTCAGATGGACTCCAAATGTCATTGCTAGCAACTCTGAACTGAACTCATTCTAATAGTTGTAACACATGGATGAAATACTAAAACAATGTCATTGCCTCATTGTTTTAAATTAAATAACACAAACAACATTTATTTCTTTGTTTGTTAATGATTTTATATATATATATATATATATATATATATATATATATGTTTTTTGTTTTGTTTTATTATAAAACAAAAACAAACAAAGAAAAACAATAAAACAATTATAAAAAACATTATAAAATAATAATATATATATATATATATAACACTTCAAAATTGCAAATTGACGTTTTATTTATTCTTGAAAACCATGATGCAAACATGTTACACTGATGTGTTTTTCTTAAGTCGCTTCATGCAACAATGGATGATGAGATAAGCGTGCAATGACAACAGGTATAAAAACACAGTCTATTTCTTTGATTTGTTGCATTTGCACTTATTTCTGCATAATATGTTTTTCGCAAATCTCACGGTTTTTATGCAGGATTAGTGCTCAAGTTTTTTTCAGGATTCGAAGACAATCAAATTTTATGACGAAGTGATATTTTTCAGAAAAACATGTTTGCTAGACAGCTTGAAGGAGTTGTTACTCATCCGAAACATCATGATGGTTGTTGATACACAACAACATTTTGTTTATGTACAACAACATTTTACTGATACTCAATAACATTTTGCTGTTACACAGCAAATTTTTGTGCATCTTGATGTTTGTTGATACACAACAACTTTATGCGCATCTTGATATTTGTTGTTACACAAGTACATTTTGCTGATACACAATAACATTTTGCTGATACACAGAAACTTTTTGTGCATCCTGATGTTTGTTGTTACATAGAAACATTTTGTTGATACACAACAACATTTTGCCAAATTTCATGCCGTAACAATGTCCCATTTCTCCTTCAAAGCCGATTGGTCATCCTTGTGTTGAAACCATATTCCATTGCCTTAACCTTCATGACTTCACACACGCCTATTTTTCTGAGTTGCATACATCATTTCCCTTATCTTTTTCAGTTCTTTTTTTGCCTTTCCAGTTTTCCTTCTGAATAAAACAAACTCTCTTTTTCCATGATTACATTTCCTTTCCATAAACCCTGTTGCTACTGAGATCTTTAAATATATAGTCCTACCACTCTTTTTATAAAATCGTGTTGATTGATGTGGGATTCCTTAAGGCCCACCTTTCAACAGTCTTGCCCCATCGACCTCGACACCTTATCTAGGATATAGACTAGAGTTCTTTTTTGAGTACCTTGAGGCTTGCATGCCTTAATGGCAAACTCTCTCGCTAGCAATCATAGGAATACATCAATGTCCCTTGATTGTTAGATCTTGCAAGTGGCTCAACATCAACCCATCTATTCACACTTCACAAGATGTACTCAGGTACCTTGACACTCATCCACATCACTGGTGAGTTTGTCTCGCATTGGTTACCGACATTCATCAATGGTCGGTAATCCAATTATTTCTCTTCATGTTCAACATCAACACATTCATTCACATGATGAGAATTGTACCATTGGTTTTGTAGCGGATGAATACTATACACTTTTTCATGATCCCTCGGCAGTTTGATTTCGGATCTATGAGAGTACCACAGTTCCATATTCTTTTCCTTCCACATTTCTCATGATTCAGTAGTAGCAGTTCAGATTCCTTCACTTCCCATGATCCAGTTACAGCA
>ML787204.1:40468-65633 GCA_009831015.1 Picea engelmannii | reverse complement strand
TGTGGGTGGTTCATGAACCTCAAATAGGTCATCGGAAGGCATAGGTAGGTCAGGGACCCATATCAACATGGTTGTTTCTTCTGGTGGATCAACTTCTTCTTGATCGACAATATTCATAGTTGAGTCGTTGGATTATTCTGTTAGGGAAACTTCGTCTACAAACCGGTTGGCCATCAAATTCATGGCATGCACCCATTGAGGGCAATCTCTTTCAGAGTGTTTCTCTTGATGATAGGTACAGAAAGAGTCGGATGCTACATTTCCCAGATCAATGTTTAAGTTGGCTGGGGGAGGTTCAATTGCTTTGAAAGGTGTATTTATTTTTAAAAAGGGTTTATAGGGCCTATGGCCTTGGTTTCCCTCCCCTGCACTTCTCTTCATGTCTATGATTTCATTTGACAACTTCTTGACCATGAGTTGTAGGTCTTCTATGTTTCCACTTCCCTTTGCAGGACCTTGTTCTGTTTGTTTCCTTGGGGGTCTAGTCAACATAAGTCCTCTTCTGGGAGGAGGTTGAACTTCTTTCTTAACTAATGAGACCTGGCCTTCTTTGCATCCTTTCATTTGGAACTCTATCGTTTTGGTTTCTTCAAAATTCTCAGCTAAGGTTGGTTTGGCAACCCTTTTCACAAACATAGAAATAGAAGTTGGGAGAGCATTAACTTATACTTTGATTTGCAACTCCTTAGTAGATTTAGCTTTGGGTTGAAATTTGTTTAAGATAGTTGTAAATCTTTTATTAAAGTCTTTAACCTTCTCCTTTGAACACATGGTGACCGTAAACAACTCAACCATCAAAGCTCATGTAGTGGTTTCTTCTGCAAATTTATCTAGAAAATCCTTTTGAAACTTCGTCCAACTAGTTATGGACCCTAAAAGTAAGATAAAATACCACGTGGAGGCTGAGTTCTCAAAATTATAGGGGAAAATCCTACATACTACGTCTTCATGTTGGGAATTCAGCAGTCTGATAGCTAGTATGAATTTTTTGATATGGTCTTCAGGCAATCTTGAGGCTTCGGGATCAAATTTAGGGAGTAACTTCTATGGATGTCGGGGAAGGTTATGTACGCGTCTAGGGATGGACAAAGCATCTCTAGCCAACCAAGGTTGATTATTATGAGGTGATTTTCCCCTTTCTTCATTATGGTCATTGTTATCTTCCATGTCTTCAGATCTTGAAAAATCGTCGGGCTCGGAGAAGTTTTCGGCTGGTGTTTCAGGGATTAGATTAAGAGGACGTTCAATTTTGGTGAGGCAGAAATATACTAGGTCTTCTACTGTGTGCACAAAAACTTGGTCAGGGGACTCGACCACTGGTATGCTTATTTTTTTTCTTCGAGGAAGTAACAAAGCTAAGGGAAATGCACCGATCTGTCAGGCGTAATCTCTTTTGATTCTTCTGAATTGGTTCAATTCCTCATGAGGAAGAGTGTAAGGTATATTAGGGAACAAATGTTCTTCCTCGTGTTGGGGTGAGTTACTTGTTTCAGGAGTACTCAGTGTGTGTGGGTTGTCTTGGGAATGATTATCCATGCATGTGGATTGTTTTGAATCTATAGGTTGTGTGAAAGATTTGTAAAAACTATTGTCAGCCATTCATTCTTCAGTCCCTCCTATAGCGCCAATTCTGTTGAGGGGTCCTAAATCCCTTTAACTCAACAGTAGGAACCAAATCCGCCACTGAGGCCCAATTAGACTCTGCAGCATTTAATGGTGGAATGGTTCTCCATATCTTGATATCCGGCCTATTAATCGATGGTCTTTATGTAATGATCGATAGGATGTCTTCTTATGAAAACTCCTCCTTCAGTTCAAACGTTCTCTTTTTGTATTTTCTCTTATAGGTGGGACCGATGCAGGATAAAAGTCGGTATAAACCAACTAGGTAACAAAGTGGGAAAGCTTAACTACTGGAGAAGGATGAGCTTCGGATAACCCTTTCACTCTAGAGTGCAGACAAGGATTCTCTACCACAAGCCTAGTACTAATACATTAACCTGCTGGTGTTCCAATTATTGATTGAGGTGTGATTATTAGAAGAAAACATATATGCAATAAACGATGGAAAGAAAAATAGTTCCTTTATCTATAATCATCAATCACATACTAACACGTCGATTTATTTTTCATCATTAAAGACAAGAACTGTAAAAACATTGAATCAGATAACTTATCAATATATTTAGAATCTCCTACTCATTATAGCATCCATTCATGAGATGAAATAAAAAATAATTCTTCTTGATATCCAATCATACACGCTTTTGATGAAAAACACAAACTTGTCTCTGGTCCTAAACAAGACTTCTCAATTAAGGAAGCTCCGAAATAGTTCTTTACAAATCGAAAACTGAGGGTCTTTCAAACAACCATCGACCTTTTGCTAACAGGTCGATCCTCCTATTTATAACATGCTATTAACTAAAAATAACTATTAAAAGTGTATCTAAGTAAAAAAAAACTCGTCACATGGCGCTTTCTTCTATCAGTCCTCAAAGAGTCATCAAATGATCTCACTTGAGTGGATGACTCTTCTAATACTCTGACCATTTGACGAAGAGATCCTCGCATGTGTTAGCATACGGGAATCTATGTTGGTCCATTGGGGCTGAAAGGATCTCTCTTATCTCTATTGTCCTTGCCCGATACTTGACTATTCTAGCACTTAACTGTTGCAACATGGTTCGAGCTTTGATCAGGTGTTCCATGAACTGTTGCACTTGTCCTAGAACCATGTCCGCCACCTTTGCTACCTCTGCAACCCATGATGAGCCTTGTTCGGAATGTAATTTGACTATGTTGCGCAAGTCGACAAAGTCCTCAGGTGTGCCGAATTCAGGAAGGCTGATGTCTCTCATTGCCCAGCTGATCTTGGTCCAACTCTTTTTGAACTTGGCCCATTTCTCTCAAATTTCTCGATGAGGTTCTTGAGCCATTTTTACCCAATATTCGGTCGACTTTTTTATGTGGTCGATGTTTCTTTCCCTCAGTACTCGGATTCTGTGCTATTCAGCATCTCGACCCTATTGTATCGCGCTGATGTAGTTGATCCTTTCCATGACTTGGTGTGCTTTATCGTACCACCTTTCCATATCCTTGCATGTCGCCAGTGCCATGAGGGTGTCTTCTTGAAGCTCAACTATCCTTGCAGTGAATAGTTGCCATTCATATGTAAACTTACTATAGGCCTCCTGGAATTCACTTCTCAGGAACACCGCGACATGTGTGGTGTTCTGGTAATATTTTTCCAAATGGCGTATATGTTCCAATTCCTTCAGAGTAGTGGCTAGCTCCTCTTCATCCCTTTTTTCTCTGTCCAGGGTGGCATCTATGATTACCATCCTTGGGCTGATAAGTTCAGACGTCTTGGCATGCTCTGTGTTGATCAGTTTTTCCTCTGTGGTGATGAGGATGGAGCGATCTAGAGTAATCCTTCTCTTCGTGGAGGTTCTCTTTGTGATAGATTTCCTTTTCCATTCATAGGAGATGGCATGTATATCAAAAACTTCATCCACGGGGTCGGGGATTTGTTGATCTCCCCAGGTAAGCATATTTCCCAGGCTCCCGATGGTGTATATTTGTTCAAGATTGGGCTCTTGAACCTCTTCCATGTGTTTATAAGGTTCAACCTCTGGATGTTTCTCATCGGGAGGTTGAGTACTATTTGAAATTGAAGCATCGGGGGTAGGCTCGGTACTTACTTGATAATCATCTTTTGAGATGTCGATTTCCTATTGTGGAGCTTATTCCTTTTACTCGCCCAACCCTAGCTCGTCCATCAGACTATCCATTTGAGTTTCTGGTACATTGAGTAGTTCAGTGTCTAAGACACTTTTGACCTCCTGGTCATTCTGTGGAGGGCCCGGAATTTGAGCATCGGGAGCTGGGGAAGATGCCTTCTCTGGCTCCTTTTCCTCTGTGATCTGCACAGGAGTCACCAGGGACACCTCCGAACCATTGTTTTAAAAATTGTTGAACCAGTACCAAAACTGTCCGGTTTGACTGGTTTGATGGTCGATCGGTTCAAACCGGCCAGTTTGGTCCCAGAAACCTAAAATCCCCTAAAACCTAAAACCTAAGTAACAAAGAAGTACTTGGCTCATGTTTTCTCATGCAAGTTGGAGTTGTAAGGTGTTTTGGTTTGCAGCTGAGGGTTATTTTGCCTTATTAATGCTATTTAAAGAGGTCCCCACCCCCTCCATTTCACCCACCCTAGTAATTAATGGTAATGTTAAATTCTTAAATTAAAAGTGACATTCTCCTTTAACATTACCATTAATTGTTTCAGGATGTTTGAGAGTAGTTCCAACCTCATTGGACTTCATATGGAGAAAGTAGAATTTTAGGTCCCATTCAAAATTCAGCAGACTTAACAGTTTTCATGATTTCAAGATTGGCAAGATTGCAATGTTTCCACTAGATTCTATCATGTATGAGGGTATGGAACTGGCATTTAATCAAGAGAACCAAGCCCTTTATGTACCTCGATGTTGTTGGCATTTATTGTTGAACTCTTTTGTCACGATCCCAGTAAAAATGTACCCTTCACTCAAGTATAAACTCTTCTATTGAACTCTTCTCTTTGTAGTTTGTCATCATGTCTGGTGACTTAGTAGTGTATGTTCACACCAACCTCCATCTTATATACAAGAAAAGAGAAGAGTGGTTGAAATGAAAGACAAAGATGTGGGATGTGTTTTCTGATGATAAAGGTTTGAACAATAGTGTTGAGTTGGCATTAGCCAACTTGGATCTTAATGAACTAGTGCTAGAGCCGGTCACTTTTGATGATGGTGATCCTCTTGAGGGGTCATCCTCCAGAGTCCACATCAACAAATGCACGAATTTCATTGGATATAGGGGAGGAGGAGGAGGATGGAGGAGAGAGCAGTGGTAGTGATGCCAATCTTGATAATTATGACATGGAGGACTACTGACAGTCATGACTCATGAGCTATGAGATTCTTCCATCTACGGTTCTAGTATCTACTCTATGGCTATTTTGTATTTTTCATTGGAATTCCCACCTATAGTATCAATGACTCTAATAATTAACTTAGTATGTTATTTGATGTTGTAGAGGCCATTTAGAGCCTCATTGATTATGTATTTATGTTCCGATCTCTAGATATGTATTGCACTTGGTGTCATTTTGATATATTCATGAGCATACTTTAGATATGTTGTCTCTAATTGTATCTAATGATTTGGAAACATGATTTAAAATCTTAAAAATATATTTTTTTCGTTAAAATTTAAATATTTTATGTATTTTTTTAAAAATCGGTTCATTACCGGTTCTGGTTCCGGTTCAGGTTGGACCCTTGACCGATTTTGGTACCGGTTTTAGTTTTTAAAACATTGCTTCAAACATTTTTCATCATCATAGATGTTTATCAATTTGCAGAGGGGGTTTGATGTACTTGCTCTTCCTGATATTCTTACTATCTCTGGCTGAGCTGAAATGTCTATTGGTGACCCGGCCTATGGCGTTGTAACTTCATAGTTATCTAACCTGACGATTTCGTCAATTTTTATTAGCACAAGGCCACTTGGGCCTACCCGGATTTCATCTCAGTTGTCAGCAGGGACCCTGGTCATTCCTACGAGGTTTGGGTCATCCTGTAGCTAATCAATTACTCGCTGCTCTTGTTCTATCATGAGAAATCCCCTTTGCCATGCATCCAGTGTCATAGGAAATCCTTTGTTCTGCTTCAGAGCCACCAGGGGAACCTTTGTTTCTTATGCCGCTCTGATTTCTTCCCTGGCTCTGAGGGCCTCTTGAGACAATTACTCTATGGTCGTCATCGTTTCATCCAGGATGATGCCCCTGAACCTGGACATTTTGGGGTCAGCCATCCTTGCTACCACCTCATTCCAGTCCTAGGCATTTTCCATGAAGATTTTATCTTCAAATTTTTCGTGGGCGTACGACTAGCAGGACGACACTTGTGAAGCATGTTGCAAGACCAGGCCCTTTGGATCATGCTTGCGAAATCATCCTTTCTGGAATCTAAACTTGAGTTGGCTCAGCCCTTCTTGCTTGGCTTGAGCCGTATATTTAACCAAGTAGAAACCTACATGGAAGCCATGGGGAATGAACGCCCGCTTCTTGTCCTTGACCAGGGTAGCGTTGTAGTTGATAGCATATTTTCCTACTACAAGCCAGTATGGGACATGAGCTGGTAAGAGATGTGGTTCTCCAATGGCCCCGAACACCCTGATGTAGGTGTCGTGCTCATCTAAGTACCAGTGGCCTACCTTGGAAATCATTTTCTTAGCCACAGTCGATAGTCTCAGGCATTCCTTCTTAAAAGGAATGAAATAAATTCGCGTGACGAATTCATCACAGATGATGGAGTAAAAACTTTGATACATGTTCTGCCATAACATGCTAAAATAGATGTGGACTGGGAGCTCTGCAACATACCATCTCAGATTCATGCCGGCGAAGATGTTTCTGGCGCACATGGCATCGAGAAAATACGAAGCCATGTAGAAAGATGGTGTTTCTCCTTCCTTCGACATCTGAGCCTGTTGTATACAGATGCTCAATTGTTTAGAAATTATCGATCCCTAGTTGAAACCGCTCCCGTAGATCGTGATTGTGTAAGCCAAGGGAATGCACGCTCTTGAAAATCTAGAGCATTCCTTCTCTCCATATAATCAATAGATGAGAGCCATCAAATAGATGTATGGCTCCCTCAAATTGGTTGTCTCGTACCATCCAGTTCTTTGATTGGTGTAATTCTTGTCCTCCCTCAACCATGAGGCCATCACCTGGCTGGTGTTGTGGTGCTCGTAGAACTTCAAGACAAAATCTGTGTTTAGCCGCTCCTAAGGATCTCTAAGCTTGTAGTATTTATGAAATTCCACCGGTAAGAACACTCTGACAAACCCACCATTGTCATCATTGATTAAACATTTATGTGTGTTTGTGTGGTCGATGAGCCACTTCAGGACTTCAATATAGGGAAAACAGGGGTTCTTCTCGCCACCATATGCAGGTACAACCATCAGATGTTCGAGAACACTTCTTCATCAAGCGCTCTCACATCTGGATCACTGTGTGGGACATAATTTGGGTATTCCTCCTGGATGATCTTGTTAAATATTTCTCCCCAATGTGGGAGTGCCATCTTGGACCCTGTGCTTGCCTCTGTATCTCCAAAGGCCAAAGGCTGGATAAAAACCTTCTTCATTGTTGTTTTGATGATAGGTTCCAACCTCAGAGTGTATTCTAATTGTTTTTCGGCCCATGGAGAGGAGCGTTTGCCTACCTCTGGTTCTTTCAGCTTCGGTGCCCTCGATGATCGTTTGGTGGTTGGATTTATTGGCGGAATTGCTCCGGCAACTAAAATAAACCTTTAGAGATTGTGTAAAAAACAAAATCGGATAGAAAACATATAATTTGCATCCATGTAAAATTTACATACTTGGATACATACCATTGAAGCTTGCTAAAACCTGGTTATTTTGATACTCACAGGATCTCTGCAGCCTTCGAATTACTCGTCTTGCTTCTTCGGATGCTCTGAATTTCCTTGTGCACATAATGGTTTCGTTTACAAAATCTCAAGAGAATTTAAACCAGGGAAGAACTTACCGTGTCTCATCAGCCATTCAATTCGAGTGATGAGTGAAATTTAAACAAATCGGTCGCCGAATCTCTACAACTTGAATTCATCGTGGGTTGACGGCGGAGGCGCGAGGGTGATGTGGTCTATCGATGATTTTAAACAGTTGCTTTGATTGATGCACGAGGTAGAACCTAATGCAGGATTTGGTATTAATTAGCCCCTTAAATGCTCAAAATATGATCGTATCTAACACTAAAACATCCCATCGTGTCTCTCTCTCAGTGGGTGGATCGGGGATCAGGGATGCGCTATGAACATTTTTGTTGATGTCCTTTTGCAAAAAAATCTTCGACGCAGATCAATCTCACCGTACAATGTTGTCATGGCAAAGATGAATCAGAGGTATGACTCGGACTTAGGGAACCAAGAATGACTTGGGGAAAAACTAGACCGTACGATTCTCCAATCTGGCAAAGACACCTGGCGTGAAGACCGGTGACCTAATTCATGTGTATTAATCGGAGTCGGGACTTTCCTTAAGTTATTCGTTCTATAGCAAACCTTAGCTTGTCGATGCCAAAAAAGTATCCAGGGTCGGCGATCGACGATAAACCTATCAAGTGATTTTCTTCGGATTGGCTTCCTCAAAAAAGTCTCGATGCCGAAAACGCATCGAGGATCGTCGATCGGTAATATATTTTAGCGCGGTCAAAATGTTTGTTGCGATCCTTTTAGGTTTTCCTCAATTTCGATAAGCACGTTGGGTATCGGCTATCAACGATATCCTTTCTTTCTTTGTTAACGTCTATTCCCCTCATCTTTTACCAAGGCCAAAGGAGAATCGGCTATCGATGATATCCTTATGCAAGACTTTGATGAAAACAAAAACTTCTTTTCGCCGATGCCGATGGAGATAGACACTCGTTGACTAAGGTTTCTCGAGTGGTTCTTTTCCATCTTTGGATTCTTTCCGATGTCGAATCTGAGCGCGTCGGGTGAAGTGTTTTGGCTGTTGATTCTTTATTCAGGTGTTAAGGCCTTTTAAGCCATGGGGTTTCATAAGTTCAAAACAAACCTGAATAGGTGATGAGAGTCATGAAAATAATCAAAGACAAAACATTTCTCGAAATGAAGTCGAATCAAAACAGTGCAAAAGATCAAGTGGTAACCAAAAAAGTAAAAAATTGACATAGGCTTTTTTTAGGGTGTGTTGAGTGCTCAACACCTGCCGACCTCCTCGGTTGGTCTTTTTCTTTCCATTTTTCCAAAGAGCATGATCCTCATCACCCTGTACTTTCTTTTGTTGATGTTGTCTAGAAGCCTCTACCATAAGTCTAGTCTCCTCCTGAACGAAGTCATCCCACATCATCTCCCATGCGGGCATGACCTCCCTGGCAACAATGCCACAAATGAATGGACCCCATGGTTTGGTAAAGCTATTTAAGGTTGTACTCACCATAGATTTTGGGTCCACCACTTCTCCGACAACTCCAATCTCGTCTCTAATTTGGGTGTAACAACCAAGGAAAGAAGTAACTGAATCATCCTCGAGCATGTGAATGCCCATCAATCGATCATGCAGAACTATATTTCGGTTCTCATTAGAGCTCTCATAAAGATTGCATAGAGTTTCCCAAATCTCATATGCCCATGATTTCCCAATAAAGTGGAGAATGATGTGATCCCTCACTGAATCGCATATCATCCTCTTTGCCTTGTTTTTCCTCTTTCTGAACTCTGCTAACAAGATGGGATCGGTAGCAGGAGGAACAACCACAGGTGCCTCAAATATATCCCATAGTTCAAGGTCCTCCAAGACAAAGACGATCCTCTCCTTCCAAGGTAACCAGTTTCTAGCTCCATCTATCCTATCCTCCGCACACATCTGAGATGCTAACATCACTGCCAAAATGATGCTCCAACTGCAAAGGAAAGTTGCCTCACTCTTGTAAACACAGGTGTGAAAAGAGGCAAGCGAACTCTGACCTCAGTCCTAGAAATATAGGTGTGAAAAGAGGTTTTGAAATACAGCCTCACTCTTGTCCATGCATGTGTGAAAATACTCTATCCACAAGTGTAAAAAATCAGCCCTAAACTGTCCACAAAAATGCTCAAAAATCAGCAAGTCTAAGCCACCATTGGTTCTGATACCATGTAGATTTTTTGAGGTCCTATGAGGATGCCAACTAAGTTCTGTTTTTGACCTTAGTATGGCTCTAAGTTTCAACTCTGTGGCTGTCCTTTGCTTATGTTTTAGGACAACAAACAGTCACCAACTTTTAGCTCAATATTTTGATGGTTAAGTGTCCTTTTGAGGTGCCCTTGCAAGTGTTTTCTTTACTCAATGTTAGCACATGCAATATACACCAAAAAAAATAACACTACCTCTAGATATTTAACTTTAAAATCTTGATATACACTTCTAAGCATGCATGAAATTGACACATATGTTTTTTCTCAACATGACCATGGAAACCCCCCCCCCCATTGGGAAAACCAATTTGGAGCAGATATATATAGAAGGCCTCAAATAAAAATGTACAACACAGGAAACATATACAAGTGAACCCGATACAATATAAACCACTCTCAAATTCCTTGGAGTCCCTTGAAGACCTCCCCACAATCCTTGTGAAGTAAGGTGCCCCTTTCCCTGGTGAGCCTTTCTTCTCTTTGCTTGATTTGTCTTTATCCCGATCCTTTGCTTTGCCTTTGCTCTTTCTTTCCCTTTGAACTTTCCTTGCCTTTGTCTTTCCCTTTGTAGTAGCCTCCTCCTCTCAATAAAGCCTCATCCAAGTTATGGTGTGCCCCTCTCCTCAGGTGTGCCCCCTCCTCATGCAAAACTCAACAAGGAGATGGTTTCTCCCTTGCCAAGCTCCCTCAATATCCCATGAAGTGTGCCTCCTCTCTACAAGATAGAACCCACCAAAGCATGTGCTCCCTCTTTGCTTGATGCGCCTTCCCTCCAAGAATGCACCCTCCTCCATAGAATGTGCCCTCCTCCTAAACTCATGTGACCTCACTCACAATGGATCCCTCTATAGGACTAGAGTAAGCCACAACAAATGGAGTGAGCCTCCAAGAAATGGGTAGAGGCTCCTCTACTATATGTGTGTCCCTCCTCACAAGGTTGCGCTCCTCTCCACTAGTAAATGCGCCATCCACCACAAGTATGCACCCTTCTCTAGGATAGTAGCCAAGCCTCCATGGAAGACTTCTCCAAGCTTCCTCAATTCAAACAAGGCTTCCTCCTCAAACCCTCATGCAAGTTCACCCTCCGCTCCTCAATATTTGCACCCAAGCTATCATTCTCATCTCCTCTTCTCACAAGTGAAGAATGAATCTAAAAAATGCAATATACCCTCCTTTAGCCTCCTTTGGCCAAACCCTAAAATATCAATGGCCTAGATCCAATCTATCCAAGTCTAATCAATGGGTGAGATTCAATCCCTAAATCTCACTTAGAAAATCCACTTTACTTAGTTTGCTTTATGTCTATTAATTCACCCATTTTGTGAATTAATTATCACTTTAATGACTTAGTGACATATTTCACTTTTGACTTAAATCTCCTAAGTCAAAGTGAAATTAGAATCATAAAGTAAAGTACAAGGGTAATAGTCTCCCCCTTTGTGTTTAGAGACTCATAAACACATGGGGACCACTTTCCAAGGTACCCAAATCTCAACAGACTTCCAAGATTGATCTAACATATCAAGCATGTTGCAGATAACAATATAAAGATGTACAGGTCTTGATTTGTGTCCAGAGGATTCTCTCAACAAGACGGAGAAGACTATGACGAGACACTTTCTCCAGTAATTGAAGAAATAGTTCCAGTGTTTGTGAAGACAGTTAGAACAACCATGATTCCGATACAGTATGAGATTGAGAGGGAGAAGTCCCTGTATTTGAGATTGAGTTACCTCCATGAAAGAAGAAAAGTTACTATCAGTATCAACCACTCAGTTTCAAATAAATATGTTTCCATGATAGAATAGAGGAGCTACTTTCAGAGTTCATCAACTACAGTGATAATATAGTGATCATTCTCAGCTTTAGAAATAGCAGTTGTAGGTGTAGATTCCTAGTCCCAGAGGAACAATTGCAGAAAGAACATGGAACATACTCTCAGGAAGTGAGACATATAGTGCTTTTTAGAAAGCACATAGAGATAGCACATGATTGTGCTGATTAAGTTGAAACTGAGCAAGTGTACCAGGTTGGTACAATGTGATGTGAAAATTTGGTTTCGAAGTGTAGGACATGAAGACTCATGTCTGCAAGTTGAACCAAGCTCCAAGAGCTTGGTATGGCAGGATTGATAGTTTTCTGATGAACTTGAGCTTTACTAAGAGTAAAGATTATTATAATCTTTACTTCAAGGTTACGAGTGATGATACAGTTGTATTGATACTATATGTGGATGACTTATTCTTGACAGGAGACGAAAAAATCATCACATATTGCAAAAGGAATATCGCTATAGAATTTGAGATGAAAAACCTAGGCCCGATGCATTATTTCCTAGGTCTTGAAGTTTGACAGAGCCCAGAGAAGATCTTCCTTAACCAAGGGCAGTATGCAGTTGAAATAATGAAGAAGTTTGACATGTTGGAATGGCCACACCCATGGAGACGAATTTGAAGCTCCTGGTTGATACTTCGTCAGAGTTAGTTGATGCTAATTTATACAGACAGATTATTGGTTCTTTGATGCATCTGAAAAATACTAGACCAGATACATTCTTTTTTGTGAACACCTTGAGTCAGTATCTGGTGGAGACAAAACATGTTCACCTTGTAGATGCAAAGCATGTGATGAGATACCTTAAGGGTACGTTGGACTATGGCCTCTGCTTTACTGGAGATTGTGACTTCAGATTGTATGGCTATACTGATTCAAATTGGGATGGAAGTGCTTCAGACAGAAAAATCACTTCAGGATGTTGTTTCAGTTTGGGGTCAGTCATGACTTCGTGGAAAAGAAAGAAGAAATCTAGTATTTCTCTCAGTATGGTAGAGGAAAAGAAAGAAGTAATCTAGTATTTCTCTCAGAATGGAAGAAGTGGAGTACATTGCAACATGCTCCACTAGTTGTGAAGCCATATGGCTTCGGAAGTTGTTGACAAGTCTATTCGATCTAGAGATGGAAGCTACCATGATTCTATGTGATAACTAGAGTTTCATAAAGATAATAGAAAACCCAATGTTCCATGATAAGATGAAGCACATAGAGATCTGGTATCACTAAATTCATGACATGGTGCAGAAGGGAGTTGTAAAGCTCCAATATGTTGGCACAAATGAGAAGGTTGCAACTATGTGAAGTTTGAGTACTTCCGAGACAAGCTTGGTGTAGTCTGAAAGGACCACCCTCGAAAGGGGAGTGATGCTGATGATACTATGGTATCTTGACCAACAATGGCTAGCTCAATTAGGATTTTATATCCTATGGGACTGATCATCCCTGGACAGATCCCAAAGGTCCGGTAAGGATGGTCTCTCAGAGTACTTGTGCATGTATATGCCAGCTAAGGTGAATAGTGGTAGCTAAGTTAGGATTTTATATCCTAGGGAATATTATGATTCTTGGGCAGATCTCGAAGGTCCAGTAAGGACAGTCTATCAGAGTACCATGTGGTAGCTTGTTACGATTTTATATCCTAGGGAATCTTATGATTCCTTGGCAGATCTTGAAGGTACGGTAAAGATGGTATGTCAGAGTACCACAAATGTTGTTGTTGATGCACCTGCCTCATTCTATTTCCACATATAGATGTTGATGTTCCAGCTTCATGTTGTTGATGTTATTCCAACTTCGTGTTGTTTATGATGTTGTTCCAGCTTCG
Source organism: Picea engelmannii (assembly GCA_009831015.1). Lineage (NCBI taxonomy): Eukaryota > Viridiplantae > Streptophyta > Pinopsida > Pinales > Pinaceae > Picea > Picea engelmannii. The sequence goes on along the minus strand of ML787204.1, from coordinate 52,199 downwards.
TGATGTTGATGATATTGTTCCAGCTCTGTGTTGTTGATATTGTTGTTCCATCTCCGTGCTATTCATGTTGATGTTCTAGCGTCATGTTGATGATGATGATGATGTTACTCCAACTCTGTGTTGCAGATGATGATGATGTTCAGTTCCTATTGATGTAGATGATGAGAAAAACCTTCGATGACCTATAGATATGACCGACAGTGTTCCCGATGCTAATGATGATTTCCACTCCTCTTGATGTTGTATTGAGTCCAGTCAGTTGTTATTGATGTTGTCAGTAGAATACCCTTCTTGTTAAGGGGGAGTGTTGAATTATTGTAACTTCGAATAATATTCTACTTATATTTGAGTCATTATTGTATAGATCAAATCCCCTTTTGAGGATTGATCAAGTCGGTTCTTGTATAGATCAAATCCCCTTTTGCAGATTGGTCAAAGTCGGGTCAATATGTATTTGTGTATTATATTTAATTAAGCCCTATTGTGCCTTAGTAAAAGTCAGCCCTATTGTGCCTTGAAAGTTAATTGTAAATTAAGAGGGTAAAGTGACAGGTCAGCCCATAACTAATTATAGGCTAGCTAGACCACTATTTGTAAGAGAGGATAGTGCCTCATTTGGACATACACACATCACACTAGCTCTACAGTGTGCAAGTCTTGGAGGAGAACCTACTGCAACTGGGAGTGACGTCAAGGAGGGTTTTGGTTTATCTCTTGGTATTTATTGGTTAAGTGGTGTGCTACTCTTCCTAGTTAAGGAGTAGAGAAAGATCTTATATTCATTCTTTGGTCTATCTATATTGAGGGAGTTTTTGTTGGGTTTTCTCCCCCATGAGGGTTTCCTAGGATAATTTGTGTGTCTCTATTGTTTCTGTTTTTTCCTCTCTTTCAATGATCTTATTTATGCAATTAATATGCTAGATGATTATAATAATAAAGAAGAACCATAACTACTAGTTGTGTAAGTAAAAACATTAACAATTCAAGTATCATATGAAACCATGAATCTAAATAGAATTATGAACTAGAGAAATGTCATCTCACATTTCCTGCATTCAGATATTTTTCTACCATTTACTATACCATTCCTCTATTTATCAAAACACTCACTTCCCCATCTTTGGAAGATGTGTTTTCTAATTTCATCCATTGCCAAATCACTTCAAGAAATTTGGGTGAGCTATCCCTTCGTGAGAATGCCCATTCTAAGTGTTATCACTGAAATTTCGTCTGCAAATGGTTACAAGAATTCAACATCGCCAAACAGTTATGAGGTCACCCATGGACCAAAATTACCACAAAAGCATTTCCAAAGGGTCAAAAACTATACAACCAGTGACAAAATTAAAGTGCGTTATGACTACACAAGGCACGCACGCACATGCGCGAAACATAAATGCAGGAAAAGCGCACATGCGCCCGATGTGCGATTGTGGTCGCAAAAAGCCACGCACATGTGAGAACGACACATTTATGAGAGTGATCAGCCTCCCACCCACTTCTGGTTCAGCTTCCAAGTTAATTTGACACTCAAATCTGGACTGGATCCGACTACGTGGTTGGTCAAAGACCTAGAAATTCCCTAATTAGCCTCTTTACACACTATAAGTTGGTTGAACAATACCTCAAAGAAGTGTTATAAAAAGGCCATGGGTGCTCTTCATTTTTCAAGGAATTCAATAGCAAAGTTATGTTGCCACTATTCTCTTGAGGAATCCTCTATTCTCATCAAGACTATACTAACATCATTGCATTGGGCAATCCATCTCACCCCTTGAGTGGATTAACAAAGAATTCTTTCACCATTTTCATTTTCAAAGTTGTAAGAAGAGCTTATTTGTGGGGGTCCAAGAGCCCTCCCTTGGAGGAAGAAGGGACTCATAGTCCTCTTTCTTCTTGGTGTTTTCTTTCACTAATATCAACCTTACCATTGGCGACATGGTTATTATTATTTATTTTGTCCTTATGTCCCTATGTTCATTAGTTTAGTTGTTATTTTATTTCTTAGTTTAATTCTTAGTTGTTCTTTTATATTTCTTTCTCTAACCGTTTTCCTTACAGCTGTCCTGCTTAGCAAACCCAACTAAGCTTGCAAGCACCTCTATTTTGCTCACTAAGGTGACAAAAGAGGTGCAACACTAAGGCTACCTCATCCTCATGTAAACATGAGTCTTCTAAGGACACTTCCAAATTCTCAAAGAATAAGAGGTCAATATGCTCATATTACCAAAAAGAGGGATGCACTTTCAAAAATTGTCTTCTCTATCCTCAAAAGATTGAAGATATTTCTTTGCACATAGCAAGAAATAATTCCCTCTTCGAAGATAAGGATGGTAACTCTACACATTTAGATGTGCACACTGCTTTTTGGTCCTCCACTTCTACTCAAGAATGGATTACAAAATCTAGGGCTACTAGACATATGATGAAGCTCATACATCTCTCTGATTACAATGATTAGCAAAAACATGATCAAGTACCTATTGGTGATGATTCATCTCTCACAATATCTAGTTTTGTTATTGTTCAAATTGATAATGCTCAATACAAATATGTTCTCCATGTTCCTACAGTGGGACCAATCCTTCTCTTTATTTACCACATTTCTGGCACCAATAAAATGGTGACATTTTGGCTAGATAGATGGATTGTTAAAGATATAAATAACAAATTCAAAGTTGTTGCTTCTGGATATTGTGATAAATTTGAGTGTATGTACAAGATAGGGAAGTCTTATAAACCTCTCACTTTGAATAAGTTCATTGCAAATGATACCAGTGAGCTATGGCATTTTCGTCTAGGCAACATCAACTATGGATCCTTTATGCACATGCATTGTCTTCACCTAGTTAAGGGTCTTCCATAGATCAACCCTCCTAATGGTGTTTGCGAGGAATGTGATGGGTAAGAACCATCGAGAGTCCTTTCTAAAGGAAAACTTGAGGCTAGCCTCTAAGCCCCTTCAGTTAATACATATGATATTTTGGGGTCCCATGGACACTTTTTCTTCAAAGAGCCAAGTACTTACTTTTATTAATGGTTATTCTCAATTTATTTGGGCCTAACCATTAAATCCAAGGATGAGGTGTTTTGGTGAGTTTTGAGAATTCAAAACTCTTTCTAAAACACAATTTAGGAAGAAGATCAAGCATCTTTGACCTAACGGAGTAGGTGAATATATTGGTAATGCGTTTCAACAATTTCTCTATTCTCATGGCATCTTGTGGAAACACAATATTCCCGATATTTTTCAGTAGAATGTTGTGGTTGAGTGAAAGAACAGGGATATCATAGAAATGACTCATTGCATTCTTCACTCTCAAAGTATGAAGCTTCATTTTTTGAGAGAAACAATGTTTTATGTGGCATTTATCATCCAGCGCACATATACTCATGTAGTTTTCAATATGATTCCATATGAGAATTTTCTACTCCTGTAGTTTTCAATATGATGCCATATGAGAATTTTGATTTTTGGATATGTACATGGGTCCACTCACCTCATGGAAGGAGTGATATATCACTTGTCCATTATACTCTTAACCAAACTATGGTTGGCTATAGTGATTCCTTTATGGGGTATGTATTTACAACCCCACCACTCAATGTGTGACTAAGCATCATGAAGCTATCTTTGATGAGATTACTCTTCATGGTCCACCAAGATCTCTTTTGTTGCTTCTTTCCAATGATTATTCCCAACATGTCTCCATGGGACATGCCTCTTCTTCTCTAGTTGTGTTTCGTGTTGATGATTCTCCATGGGTTGTAGTGGATATTTCCACCTTTTAAATCAAGTAATGGTCCACCCATGGGTACTTATTCGAGCTCATCTTTTGCACTTGCTAGCTAGTCTCTAGGGGCTTATGGTACTAGATTTTCATTAGGTCCCTATCATTTTCAAGAGGTTTCTTCCAACCTCCCTCTTTTGACAAGGATATGTAGTGTAGTAATGAGCTCTCTTTAGATGAACCCTCCATAGATGAGCAACACAATGACAATCTCTCTCCATATGTGCAACATAGTAATAGGTCCTTTGTAGATGGTGAACCCTCTCCTTCTAATGACATCTTCTACTCAGATGTTCCATTGTTATATGATGGTGTTGAAAATGACTCTACTACTTCATTTTTTCCATCTCTTGCAAAGTGGGATATTGCTACTCTCACCAATCATTGCTAACTTTCTTGCTCAACCTTCTATGTGGTTAGATTTTCCCCTATCATGGGCCTTTATTTCAACTAGCCCATCTTTACCTAACAAATAAGAGTTTGTGCCACTGAATAACCTTTCTAGCACAATCAATCCGAAAGTATAGATCATGAAGGATTTATTTGAGTGTTTTTTACGACCCCAATTAGCAGTATACAAGGGTGTTGTGATGATCTATGGATGAATGTTGTATTCATGGAACCTTGTTCAATGGAAGGGAGGATGTTGGGATTTACAACTAATCTTCACTAATGACCACATAATAGCGCCATATCTAGGGTATTGAGGGCCTTAATGGGCCAATTTTTGGGTAGCTAAACCATTTATTACTCTTAATTATATTTTAGTTTATTTGGGCTAAGGTTGTCCCGGTCACCTCTTGTGGCAAGTGCCTAATTGAGTGGAATAAATAAACCACTCAATTGATGTGTAAATCATTATGTTGACCACCTATTTCAACTAGGTGTCAACATCATGTATCATGAAGATATGTACCTGGTGGCACAACAAGTTTGAAGAATTATGGCTCAACAAGGCATTTTTTCCCCCAACACTTTTTTATGTGTCCATGGAATGTTCGCTCCCCTGTGTGGGATAATTTTGTAATATGTTAGCATGGGTCAAGTTTTATTTAGTTTCCTAGGACTTTATCATTAAGGAAGTCCTTTCATCGAGTGTTTTTTTTTCCTCAAGTAATTAATCTTTATTTTCAAAGATTTTAATTACTCTTGAGTTTTTCACTCAATAATCCTCCAAAGTGGTAAAAAGACGTTCTAATGATCGAGCCCAATGGGTGATTAAGGTCTAAAGAAATTGTAAATGACCATGCTAGACATATCCTAGAGTCTTGTGAAATTCAGTTAGGTTTTGATAGGATGAAGTTGTAAATGACCATGCTAGACATATCCTAGAGTCTTCCAAAATTCCGTTAGGTTTTCATAGGATTTTTTAATCATTAAAATTTTCCGTATATTGGAAATTTTAATTATTTTTTATGAAAAATGTAAAAAATTGGTCCTTGTGGATTTTATATAGGGGTGTGAGTACTCAACAAAAATGGATTATGACCCCCTACACCTTCGTACCAAGCTTCATCTCAATTGGACAAGTTTTGCTAGGTCATTGTCCACGAGGAATCCAAGTCAGTCAAAAGTCAACAAATAATTGGCTAAGGTAAAAAAGCCAAAAATTGTAAAAGTGTCTAAAGTCAAGAAAAGAAGCGGGGAAATGTTTTATAATATATTTCCTAAGTTGGAAAAGTAAAAATTCACTTAGAAGAACCCCCCATGACAAGTCAACAACTTAAAGTGAGTCTCCCTAGTGAGAAGGGCGCCCCCCTTCACCATAAACTTAGGGAAAAATGAAAATTAAAGTGAGAGAGAGCCTAAAACCCTAACTCTGCCCCTCATAGAGCCTAGTCAAAGGTTTGGACAAAAGGAAAGGGGTTTTCCCCCCTCAAACCCTAACTCACTCCAAAACCCTAAAAGTGCACCCCCCTTGAATTGTTCTCTCTCTCTTGGATGGGTGACACTTGTAACTCATCTAAGAGGGGTCTCTCCTCTTTCCCTCCGTTAAAAGGAAGCCCCTTCTCCTCATTTTGAGAAGAATTTTTCACAACAACTCTATTATACCAAAATTTCTCCCAACTCTCTCTCACTCTCTCCCATTTCTCTCATGTAATTTTGTGGCAATTTTGCAACCATTCTTTTGAGCAATAAAGTGAAGCTTTGGAGGATCTCTTGGTGTTCTCGGTTCATTCTTGGTGCTTTTTGGATACTCTTGTATGATATTTTATCTTAGTGATGTAATATTGTAAAATTTTGTTTATTTTTACTTCACATTGTTTTACTTGAAGAACCCTAATAAAAATATTTTGCTAGGGATAAATCTGTAGTAGTATTTCTATAGGTTTATGTGATTTGCTTTTATTAGTGTTTGAAAATTATTTTGTAGGTATTTTAAAATATCTCACCTTCTTGCCTCATTATGTAGCAAGGGTTTACATATTTGTAGGTTGCCTGTAATGTTCATGAGCCAAATGTTTTTCTCAGAATACTAATTGTTTACTGTTGTTATGTTTGTTCATGTGTTTCCGTAAGATGTGCATGGATTATTCAATATTGCTAGACCAATAGATATGAAGGATACAATCATAAACAAGACAAGAGATATAAGAACGCCAGTAGAGAATCACAATGTCAGATCTTACCTTTATTTAGATAGTAATGAGACCCCGAATACAAGAGATCTGAAGATCTGGGAGAAAGCCCCAATAATAACAAAATGGGTTTCTAGCCGATACAATGAGAAGAACAATACAATATAGATGCCTCCCAAAGGCTGTAAGAGAAGGGATCCAAGCCTCCAAAGGCCACCAAAAATAAGATCTGACTAAAGATAGAAGAACCTAGTCAATGCACTGTCAAACCTCCCCAATTGGATGAGTTGTGCCCTGCTCTGGATGTTGTCAACCCCTCAAGTTTCGGCCTAGCCTCTTCTGACCTCCAAATCCTCCAAAACTCGCCCAGAATGTAGATCAGGCTGCTAGAAACCTCGGGATCCAATATCAAGTTGATCTGAGCAGTGATGTTCCTCCTAATGAACAATCCCTAAACTAGATTGCACCCTCCCTGGTTGATAAAATCAACGAGGGTATGTTTTCCCCTCTAGGAACCTACAAATTCCACCAAACTCTACTAGATCATAGATCGGGCCACTGCTACCAAGATGATAGAGTCTTGAACCAATCTATGGAGATTTGAGCCTCCAAACATTGAAAACCCCTTTCTACAATATGCCCTCCTTCTCTTCAATTTGTGCCAAGCTCACAGAAATAAACTGCAAGGAAAAAATCCTCCGGAATAGACCAAGAATGATGCCAGTGACCCTCCGAAGAGAACCCAGGTGTTACTTTTCCCAAATGCCTCATGCTTCCTCCATAGCGAACCAAAACCTCCAAGATGGTGCGTCCCCTAGCTAGAAACCCCCCTGGGTTGCACCCTAGCCTGGTAAATGCCTGTAGAACCAACTTGTAACACTGTAGAATGGTGTGAGAGGATTATTTCACCTCTGGTACCAAGCCTAGATCAAAAAAGGTGGGATCTTTCACCACCAAGTTGATCTCTAGGGTTTTAGACTCAAAACCCTCAAAATTGATTGTGCTCAAGAGCTCCAATGCAAAAATGATGATAATCTAGAATGAATAAGGAGTTCGCCCTTCCCTTTCCTTTATAGCTCCAATCTATTCCTCCATTGAGTTAGTTTACCCCTAGGGTTAACTCTTAATCTAAATCATCTCTTCTTTTCCTTCATTGAGTTACCCTTTTCCCACCAAGTCAACTTAACTTTAGAATATTATGATTTCTGGTTGACTTTTTCCCCAATACATCTGAGACTATAGTCTAGTGGGGAAAGCTAGACTACTAAGTCTCTTCAACCCTCTTCATCAAGAGGTGGGGTAAATTACAATCTCCCCTGCTAGAAATTGCTTGCCCACAAGAAATTCTGAACCTGTCTCCTGAATTAACTTCTCTCCTTCCCACGTGGCATCCTCCACAGGTAGATTCTTCCACTTAACCAAATATTCTCTGATGCTTATTTTCCTTAGATTCCTCTCCCTGAATTCCAGTATCTCCTCTAGTATCAATACCAACTGTCATTCTTCATCCATGGGTGGTAATTCCTCGATAGGAGTGATATGCTTGCCAATGGCCCTCTTCAAACACAAAACATGAAAGACATTATGTATTTTTCTGCCCTGTGGTAGATCCAACTCATAAGCTACAACCACTACCCTCTTGTTGACTCTGTATGGACCAAAGAAATGGGCCTGGAGTTTATCTGCACCACTTCTCTTAATTGATGCATGTTGATACGGTTGGAGCCTCAAATAAACCAAGTCACCAACCTCAAAGGTGCGTTCAACTCTGTGCTTGTCTTCGTGTAACTTATGTTGATTCTGTGCCCTCTATAGGTGGTCCTTCAATTCTCTGAGGATGTCCTGACTCTACTGAATCCAATCCTGAACCATGGGTGCCCTGTTGTCATGGAAGGAAAACTCTACAAAGGAGAGAGGGTCATAATTATATAAGGCCCTCAATGAAGGCATACCAAATGACATATGATGATTGGTGTTGTAACAATATTCCCCCAAGTGAAGCCATTTGATACATGCCTTCTGTTATCCTGCCACATATTTTTTGAGGTAGCCTTCAACCCATTTGTTGACTATCTCTGTCTGACCATCCATTTACGGGTGATAACTAGTACTAGGTGTCAGGGCCGTACCTACTAGTCTGAAGAGCTCCTGCCAAAAAGTACTCATGAACCTGCTATCTCTCTCACTCACTATGGTTTTGGATAGCCCATGCAATTTGAAAACTTCCCTGAAGAATAGATCCACAACCTATGTTGCACTGGAATTTGTAGCGATGGCAAAAAAATGTGCAAACTTTGTCAACCTGTCCACTACTACAAAAATGTAATCCTTGCCATGTACCTTGGGAAACCCTGTGATGAAATCCATGGATATGCTCTCCCACTTCTGCTTCGGAATGGGGAGTGGTTGTAGTAGTCCTACTGGGTGAGTGTGTTCATCTTTCTTGGCCTGGAAAGTGATGTACTCCTTGATGTGGCTCATCATCCTTTTTTAGCCCCTTCCAAGAAAGCCTCTCTCGTACCTATTTGTACATCTTGACGATCAACTGGTGCCCTTCTACAGGTGAATCATGGCATGCCTGTAACTCCTTGGCCTTGAACGCTGATTCGGGAACCAAGAAAATTCGGCCCTTGTAGTATATGATGTCATCCATAATCCTGAAATTGTCATCTACCACCTGCCCATCCATTACTTCACAAGCAAATTTGTTCTTCAAATATTCCACCAAGAGGTGGGCCTTCCAATCCACTGAAATATCACTCATGGCATAAACCGATGGTCTTATGGACAAAGCGTCTTCTACCATGTTATTCTTCCCCTTGAAAAATTCTATGTCAAAGTCATTTGCCTGGATCTTTCTCACCCACTTTTGTTGCCTCTCATTCAAGTCCTTCTAGTCTAGGAAGTACTTGAGGCTGTTGTGATCTGTCCTCACAACATTTTTTTCTCCAACTAAATACTTCCTGAACTTAGCCAATGTATGCATGATGGCTAGCATTTATTTGTCATAAATGGTGTAGAGGATCTCAAGACCTCTCAACTTTCGGCTTTCATAGACAATTGGGTGCATGGTTTGCATAAGTACGGCTCCAATGCCTATGTCTGATGCATCACGCTCCACTGTGAAGGGTTGTGTGAAATCTGGAAGGGCCAATACTGGGCATGTACTCATTACTTTCTTCATTTTTTAAAAGGTAGCCTATGCTTCCGGGTTCCATTTGAAGGTCCCTTTCCTAGTCAAATCGGTCAAAGCTGCACAAAGTTGAGAAAATCCTTTGACAAACATCCTGTAATAACAACAGATGCCCAAAAACCCCTTCAACTCAGTGAGTGTCTTTGGTGTCGTCCAATCGATGATGGCTTGTATCTTTTCTTGATGTACTTGTACCCCTTTTACTCCAATAATGTGTCCTAAATAAAGGACCTCTATCATCCCAAATTCACATTTAAACTCCTTGGCATATAAATATTGCTCCTCTATAATAGCCAAAATCCGTTCCACATGTTGAAGGTGCTCCTCCCAAGTCTTGTTGTAGATCAGTAGGTCATCAAAGAAGACTAATAAGAACTTATGTAGCTTCTTGTTGAACAAATGATTCATGCACGATTGAAAAGTGGTTGGTGCATTAGTCAACCCAAAATGCATGACTAGAAACTCATAGTGTCCATAGTGACACCTGAAAGCAATCTTGGAAATATCTTGCTCCCTCATCTTAATCTGGTGATAGCCAGAGCGCAAGTCAATCTAAGTGAAATATAGTACCCCATGGAGCTCATCCAATAGCTCATCAATCTGTGGGATGGGATATATGTTTTTGATGGTCTTCTTGTTTAGAGCCCTGTAGTCAATGCACATGCGCATTGTTCCATCTTTATTTTTCACTAGCACCACTGAAGATGCAAAGGGATTGGAGCTCGGCCTGATGTGACCCATATCCAACAATTCCTTAATTGCCTTTTAAATTTCATCCTTGTACTTCTTGGGGTGCCTGTAAGGAGTGGTGATGACAGGTTTCACACCCTCCTCTAACTCTATGATGTGTTCAAACCCCCTATCTGGTGGTGCTCTTGGTGTTATAGGTTCAAAGACCTTGATGTTCCTATCCATGATTTTCTTGATCTTTGGTGCGTAGCGTGTTTCCCCCTTCTTGTCTACTCTGACTGAAATTCTGCATTCTGCTACATAAGCGATGTCTTCTCTCTGGAAGATGGCCTCCATGTGCTTTCTTTTCACCACCCTCGGTGTGTTTCCTATCATACCCTTGGGAACCACCTTCTTCCCTGTTTCTTCTGTGAAAGGCATTTCCATGTTTTTGTAATTTGTTGTGATTGGCCCTAATGTACTAAGCCACTGTACTCCTAGGATGATGTTGGTGTCTGGGAGATCCATCACATAGAAGTCTTCTGCCAAATCATGTCTGCCCAAAGTAAGTTTCATCCCTGGGATGTACCTATCACAAGGCATGGTGCGTCCACCTGCTACCTCCACACGAAATCCCTCAAATTCCACTGTCGGTATGTGCCTTCTTTGCAGTAATGTTGAGTCAATGAAGTTGTGTGAGGCACCCCCATCAATGAGAACTGAAACCTTTTTCCCCTGTAGTACTCCTCTCATCCCGAAGGTGTTGAATTTAGGTACCCTGTTGATGGATGCAATGGTTACCTTCTCATCTGTTGTAGGGCCGTGACTATCATCCTCCTCTTATGTCTATCCTGGAGTTTCGACCTCCATGTTTTGTAGGTGGCCGAAATCCTCATCCCCCTTATCATCTGAGATCACCTCAATGTAGTGGGCTTTGGCCTTACCCATGCACTTGTGTGTTGGGTCCCATGGTTCCTTGCAGGTTAAACACAATTTCTTCCTCCTCAGTTCCCTCATAGTGGGCTCATCCATCTTGCCTCTTCCTCGGTCAAACCCCCTTGGGTCTCTTCCCCCTTGGTTATTAGGAGGTCTTTGCTCTCTGCCCCCTTGATTGGGAGGTCTAGGGGTGAATCTCATCTTAGTTTTTGAATCTAAGTCTCTAGTCTTCCACATGGAATCATGCAAGTTGGTAGGCTTAAAGGCCTTGACCCAACCCCTCAAGCTTTTCATCAACCCTTCTGTGAAAATCATCATAAGTCTCAGTTGAGACACATCTTGTACCATCGCTTCTAGCCTCTGGAACTCCTCTATGTAAGCCTCTGGTGATCTTGTCTATCTGAGTTGTGTGAGCTCCCTAAAAGGTAGCTTCGGATCCCCCTGGTCAAATCTGTCAATGAGCCTTTGTGTGAAATATGTATAAGATGTAATCTGATTGTGACCCAATGTGGTTAATCCATGATACCACCAATCAAGGGCCTTGCCATCTAAGTACATGGTGG
>ML787204.1:15454-27797 GCA_009831015.1 Picea engelmannii | reverse complement strand
CCTTACTTTTGACTCCATAATACCCTAAGGCACTGGTTTTCTCTCCAACGTTGAGCTCTTTGTGCAAAAACAATCTTTCAAACTCTCAAAATTTGAAACCCTAACTAACCCTAACGTCTACTAACCTAGCAGAAAATGATGACATCATGCCTTTATTAAGCTTTTCGTTGATGGAAAATACTGTGGCTTGATCGTCCTATGATAGACATTGATACATTGATAATTTTCATTGGCTAATTAGCAAAACGTTGCTTTTCTTTGTCTGTTGCACTAACCCTAAATGAAGCCTGACGTCATCTTTAGGATATTGATGCAACACTCTGTTATATATGAGCATTTGATGATATTTAATGCATTGAGTTAATTCAAGGATTGATCATTTTCATTGGATGCTATATCATTCTGGTATTTATTGACAAGTGACTTTATATTGCCATTGTCATTATTGCAAACATTGACTTCGTCAATATTTACTGCTATTTATGCTTATGTACATTGAATATTGATAGTCATTGATTAATGAAGTATTAACCATTGTTGCATGTACTAGTATCATTATTGTCTTGTCTCGCAAGTAGGTGCCTCTTCTGTGGGTTTTCTTCATTTGACTATCTTCTTGGCGGTAATCTGTGAAGGGGAAACTAACCTTAAGCCTTGAGCCTTTTCCTTTCAAAACCCCAGATTGCCAGGGACGTCTCCCTTGGGCTTAGCCACCCTAAATAGAAAGAGCCCCCCATCGAGGTGACAGTGGGTGGGGAAGCTCCTGTTACGCCAGTTTGACCCTCACCCTTCAGCTACTTGACCTAAACTACAAACTGAGCGATAACAGTCTCCAAGTACAACATGTAGACTGGTCTCTTTCTCAACAACATCTGCCAGATGATCTCTATATCCGGTCATGTGCCTAGAGGCACCACTATCAATTAACCAAATATCATTATCAGTAGGAACCATACCTGAGAGTGTTGAAATGAATAAAAAGGCTTCTTCTTTGTTGTCTTCATCTCTTTGAAGTCTTGACTTCCAGGAATTGAAGTTGCTTGATCCATCAAGCCTATCTTCCATCATAGTTATGTTCATCATTTTTGCAGATTCTTCACAAACCCTTAGCAACTAGGCTAGGCTAGCAAACTTAGATTTCGTTGGACTTATGACTGCCAACAATAAGCCTTGAAAGTCAGAAGAACACTGGTGAGATGAAAAGCTCCTTCAATGAGCTGCAGAAAATTGTGAAACCCTAGGGCCAAAAATCCAAAATGCTCGGAAATGCAATCTGAGAGTTGTTGGAGGTACGTTGAGGGAGGCCATACACCCCTATGTAATTTTTAGCCCGAACGTTTCAGTAGAAGGTGCTGAAACACTCAAAAGGGAGAGGGTCGTACGATTTTCTGGAAACCTTAGGAGGGTCGTACAGATTTCAAAAAAGAGGGCGACTGGCTTTGCAGGCTTTTGCAATGGCTTCTTCAAGACCTATGCTTTGAAACCATGTTAAAGTTTCACTATACTAGGCTCAAGCATGAGGTTTATTTCATTTTAGCATTTACTTGAACCATAAACAAATGCAACTACACCATTTATAAGTGTTGCAATAACCAAGATCTCAAGAAGAAGTACCATGCACAAGAACACAAGAAATATCCCGGGAAACCCTTCTACTCAAGGGAAGAAAACCCAACAATCCTTTTCTATATTCTCAAGCAAAGATCCCCCAACCATAAAACCCTAATGCACACAAGAGGGTGCTCTACCACCTTGAAACTTGCGCCCAAGAGAGGTGCGCACTTTAGCCCTAAAATGTACTTGCTGAAATTTCCAAATGACAAGTGACAAGTGTGTTTCCTCAATGGGGAAATCACCTTTATTTATACTAGACTGGACACAACAAAAGTGGTGTCTATTGGCACAACAGTGCCAACCTCAATAACTCAAAAAATAATTAATTATTACAATAAACCTTAGTTATCTTTCACATATGGTGGGGCCGACTTGTACCCTTTACATCACAATTAGGGTTACAAGCAAATCTTACACTTAGACAATATAGCAAGGGATCCACACGTCGACTAGTGCTCAGCCATTAGGGACACGTCCACCTGTGCTCAACAACAGGGACGTCATACTCAACATAATCATCTGGAGTACCACATCGTCTCAACTCTCACTCAGAGGAGAACTATACATCCATCACATGGGCACACCTAACCACTAGGGGACGACTCAACTTCCATAGGATAACGATGCCCCAACCACTGGGGGACGACTCAACTCTCACACAGAGGAGAACGATGCCCCATCACGTGGGTATGCCCAACATTGGGGTCCCTCTCAAGTCGACTCAACTCAATCTCAGAGGAGAACGTATCCTGGAGGATGTCTCACGACGCTGCAATCATTAACAGATAGTTCTCAAGTTTGTTTCATTCTTGTATATTTCAATAAGTGAAATTTAATAATCTTTAGGCACTAGTTTAATTGTGGCTTAATAAATAAAGGTTTGCTTGTCATTGAAAAATTGCACATTGTATTGGTTGTTTGTCATTTGGTTGGGTACCACTAATCAACAACTTAATTAACTCTGAGAATTTTAAATAAAACCTTCACATAGTTTAATAGGGTTTACCCCCCTTGGCTTCCCTAGGAGTGAGCATAGACGAAAGGAATCCAGATTGATGTGACGGTGGGTCTGGATTTAGGTTTGTGCCTCCAAGGACACACCAAGTGGGTTGGAGACTTCTCCACATTTGTAGGTGTGTATTAGGACGACAACACATTCATTGAAATTATTTTATTGATGAAAGGCATAAGGGCATCTTACCTATTGCACACTCTTGAAGTATTGCTAAATTTCTATGTTTTTATTCTTGGTTGGATTAGGGTTTATTGGAGAATTCATAGGAAATCCTCTACCTCGTGATTTCAACACATGCCCACTAGTAAGGCGAGGAATTCCAACCAAAGAGGGTAGTGAGCTTGACCATGATCCTCTAGGTTGAAGTTCGCACACCAAGACTGAACATAGGTAAAAGAACCAACAATGCTCGATGTACCAAACTAAAGCACATGCTATGTTTTAGCATTCGAGTTCAACAATGAGAACACATACTTGGACCCAAGGTAACAATAAGAATTCAAAGAGATACCCTTGGATTACTAGTTCATAATGCATGATTTATTGAAAGCTTCCTCATCTCACATTCTTTTGAAAACAATAGGATCACACCTAGAGCTTCTAGATTCTAGTGCCCCTTAAAATAATTTGCTATCACATAGAAAAAAAATTGAAATTGTCTTGAGTTAGACAAAACAACTTGTCATTACTTAGAGAAGTTTGTGAAGGATACTCTATATGTGACCATTCGCCTTGCTACATCCATTAGGATTGAGAAGACTCGGGTATAATCGGATCCCCACTTTCCTCCAACTTCAAGGCTGAATCTTGATCCCCATATTGCAATGAATCCTTAGAAGCCCCTTCAAGATGCAATGCAAACCCTAGGATCTCATGAGGTCAGGAAACCGTGTTTGTATTCAGTTACTCAAGCACTGTAATCGCATCCATTGACTTCACAACATATTCTTCCACCATCAGTGGCTTTGAATCAGAGTTCAAACCCACTACAAACTCCTCCATAGCAACCACATTCTCCATCGAGGGGGGGTGGACTAATCCTCATTAACTTTGTTGCCTAATCTTGAAAGAACCAATGCTAGTGAAATTGGGTTTAAGTGACCTACTTGTAGTCCACACAAGGCTATTAGCTTTCGTCCACACTACAAGGGAATGCATTCCAATGGAGGGGAGTGATCTCAAGACTTGTTTTGGTGTCTATAAACCTTCCCTACCTCTATATCTCTCATATATGATTTTCCTTTACCAAAAACCAATGCATCATGGCACCCTAGGGACACTACACAACCTTTGGCAAATTCATCCTCTCCCATGCCATATGGCCTCCCGTACCCAGCCTATAATCCCTCCTGCGCTCTACAACCATCTGTCCATACAACCCTGTGTGCCCCTTACCCCTCCGCTCTCACTCTCCCTTGCCCCTCATCATGCTCTCTTGAAGACATTAATTTACATGGCATCACTCATTTATTTACTTGCTTTTGTGAAATATTACCTTCTTTGCTCCAACCATGGGACCTTTCATTGTCCCTTATTTGCAACATTTAGTATTATGAGTTAATAATCCACACAACTAAGATGATTTCCATCTCAAAGTATGTGCAAATTGTTTTATGATTTTAGAAACGCCAAAAAGCTAACATATGAAGAACCATACTCGGATTATAGTTTTTACTACGAATAATTTGATAAAACCAATCAAACCGTCAAATATTGCCTCATAATAAGACCAATATGGCATGTTCTAATCAACACGATCTCAATGGCAACTCCATCCCTAAAATATGAAGCGATCTGCGAAAGTTTCTGTTATTATGGTTTACAACTTTACAATATAGTCAATGCAACATGTTTAAATTTAAGTTGCACCCATTTTGCGTTAGGGGCAAAGCATTTGAAGGCAGAAGTTTTCTTTTAAGGAAGGTAACAAATCACAGCACTACCTACTTTGGAACAAAAATTAAGTGAACCACTAGAACTGAGATGTCTTTTTCATCCTCAGTGTAGCTTTCACTTTGCATAATAGCTGAGCAAAGCTGCTCAAGAAAGTACTCAATCTGAAATTGCAAATAAATATGGCAGATTTAATTTCACTGAATCGCTATGACATTAATTTCTAATGCACAAGCATCATATAAATAATTATACACTTCAGGTGGCTAAGACATTATAACTTGCAACTCTTGAAATGACAGGACTGGAGAACTACCACCATCATACTTTTAGTTCCCCTGTCCTTTGAATTTAATGTGTCAACTGAAGGTTACAGATTCCAAAGCTGTCAATTGACTGAGTGACAAATGTTTTAAAAAGTCTGGTCATCCACAGGTAAATCACATAATGTGGCAACTTTTCCAAATGCTTTTGTCAGCACAAGCGTGTCAAGAAGATGCCAAACTCTCTGTAAAACCCCAACTGCCACAGTCAAAGATGCCTGTTTTGCAGCTTCTCTATGAGCTTCTAGGCATTTAATGTCATCCAGAAGGTGCTGTAATGCTCCAAGCAGTTCACCTTTCCCAGATACCTGAACAAAAAGATGGAGCAGGCATTAACTTTCTGCCTTGAAATTTATTGATCAACAAATAAGCAGACCCTCATGAAATTACCAAAATTTACAAACTAAGGCAAAAACAGAGAAGCATAATGTACCAAAAGCACTAGCAATACTGAAATCTTTACAACTGATTTCTCTTTGGAAGTAACGTGTGCATGAGATGTTTATCATCAAGTGATATGAAGAATTGAACTAGCAATTCTGTGAACCATAAGGTATCAAATGATTTTGCAAATTGTATGAATTTACAAGCTAGGTAGGATAAATGGCTGCAGTCAGACAGTATTGTTATGTTCAGGTTTTGCAATACAGCCATTTTACATATAACCATTATGTAATGCAGATAAGCCTATCCCCATATTTCTATCAGACTTGATGCATGGTAATAAAAAATATTTGCATCACATACAAAATAGGCAATATCAACCATTCATTGCAACCACCACTCACAGAAGATAATCTGAAGAAAATCTGAGGTACTATGAGGCTGCCAACTGAGGTCTGTCTTTGACCTTGAGATTGGCTCTAAGTTTCAATCTCCAAAACTGTCATTTTCTGCGTTTTAGGATAGAAAACAGTTTAGTAACTTTCTTCCCATAGTTTTTGTGGTTAAGTGTTCTTTGAGGTGCCCTTGCAAGTGTTTTAGTAACCCAATGTTAGCACATGCAATATAACTCAAAACAAGTAACACTCCTCTACTCCTTACAACACAAATAAGTTGATCTACACTCTAAGCATGCATGCAAATAGGACACAAGTATTTTTCGTCAATATGACCCTGGATAAGCCCCCCCGGGGAAAACTAGTTTGGAATGGAAGTATATATAAGTGTCTAAAGCATGAGATACAACAGGAAATACAATATGATGGAACCTGTTTACAAAGCAAGCTCCTCTTGAGACTTGCCAAAGGAACCAGGAAGAAATGCGCCCAAGCTTAGTGCACCTCTTCGCCTTGTTGCCAAACCCACTCAAGTGATGCGCCCTTGACCTTGGTTGCTCTGAAGAAAAAACCCTTGCACCACAATGTGCTCTTGTGTGCTACCTCTCCACTGAAACCAATAGATCTGCAATCCCTCAAGTCTAGCTCCTACCTGCTAGGTGTGCGCCCTCCTCCAAGCAATACTGATCACCACAAAATAATAGGGGTCCAAGCTCCCATAGCTCCTCCATGAATAGAAGCGCCCAAGCTGCCCTCTTCCAATGCTTCCAAACTCATCCGCATGCTCCCTCTCAAGCTCTCCAAGTGAGCAAATGAATGAATGAGCCTCTAAAGGCCCCTTGCGCCCTCCTTGAACAATCCATAAGGAAACCTAAATGGGGATGGCTAGGATCATCCCAAGCCATCCCTAATCAATGGGATCATCCAACAATAATCTCAACTCAAAACCCACTTTGCGTTAAGTTCCCTAAGTTCACTTTATGTCTCCTAATTCACCCACAAAGTGAATTAAAAGTAACTTTAGGCTAAAATGACCAAATTTCACTTTTGACTTAAATCTCCTCAGTCAAAGTGAAATTAGACATAAAGTACAAGGTACAAAGGTACCAACACCTCCCTCTTGTGGTTAGAGGCTCAAAACCACAACGGAACCACTTCCCGAGGTACACCAAAACTCAACATAATCTAGAGTACCTAATTAATTAATAAATTGTTATTTATTATTAGCACAGGGTTATGACTGAGTCAGGACCATTCTCCAAGGGATATGATAGCATTATATATTGACCCCTGACTTGTTGTAAACTTGTACCTATTCACTTTTGTATGTTAAATATTTGTTTTTATCAGACATTCCATGTGTCTTCTTATATGCTTCCCACATTATAATTGCATAAAGTGCAAGTCTTCTGCCTCGTAAATAGACTTAGTGACCCTCGTCTGCTACAGGAAAACTCCTTGAATTAGGTAAGTTAATAACATCGTTAAAACCACTAAACAGTCAAATATACTATTATCAACTGTGTTGACAAAGAGATCAATATTATTCACTTTTGTATGTCAAATATTCGTTTTTATAAGATATTATATGTCTTCTTATATGCTTCCCACATTCTAATTACATAAAGTGACCCTCAGCCCCTACAGGCAAACTCCTTCAATTAGGGGAGTTAATAACACCAATTCTGGCTCATTGAGCAACATTGTTATAACCATTATATCAGTCAAATATAGAATTATCAACTGAGTTGACAAAGAAATCAATAAATATGTCCAATTCTTTTTGGAAACAGAGGAGCAAATTGAGGTTATACAACATCACTGAATGCATGATAATGTTAAAGGAAATACAGATTATCTTATATCATTACCTGTTGAACTGATGAAGGAATTGATCTTTGCATCTCAGCTACCATCTGAGCAAAATGCCCAATATAAGGCCCTGGAAGTGAGTAATGGCAACATTTATGAGGACACAGGCAATTGATTGGGCACATGCCGAACCTAAAACCAAGCACTCAAGAATATATCTATGTCAAGTTGAAACTTGAAACAGAAAAAGTAAACAACGATGAATAATTAAGGTTTATTCAATTCTAAAAATGGTACCTGTAAGAACAGCACAGCCTGCAGCGGCAGCTTCAGCAATGTTATGACCTGCTAACCCTGGGAGAAATGATCCTCCTATTACTGCAATGGGGGAGAGTCTGTACAGGTCCCTTAGCTCACCTGTAATGCAAATAATATATCTTAGTTAAATACCTTGCAGATGCTCTCAATGATGCTCATGTCATTTGACCAAAACAACACATACTATGCGATTAAGAATCTAGATGCAAGACTATCATGTAACAATAAGAAATTATTTTGGTATTATAGCATGTTTATTGAACCAAACAAACAGAGTTGACGTGAAAATGTTCAGATAGTCTAGGATAATGTTTCTCCTATTAAAGAATCACATCAGACTCCAGATGTGTGGGCCTGTAAAATTGTTTCATAAAATTCATGCTTGCTAGTAATAAAAGTCCAAGAGATGAATAAACCCCTTGAAACTTTACCAAATTGCAGACACCCAAACCTAATTGAAAATCGAAATTTCTTTTAACAAACAGGTATGAGTTTGAGAAACACCACTTTGAAATTTGGGAAATGAGGAACGAAATATCTGTGTGTGTGCTTACTCTTGACATCCTTTAAAACCTACCAAGTTTATAGGACCTCTTCTCTTAGAATCAAAATTGAAAATCAAATTTAATCAGAATTTAAACAAGATTTGATCAAGAATGTTGGGTTTTTAAGATCTCATTTCTATAGTTGAACAACTCAGTTATGAAATTTCAAAACTCATTTTGGGTTTTTGGAATATATTATCCCAGAGAAAATTATAATTGCAAATGTTTTTGTATTTAATTTTAGTGAGTTTGTTGTAATGGATTAAATGGTTCATTAATTAATGTATCCATTGAGACACAAACATGATCTGGAATGCATCACTATGTATAATTTGTCCTTTGTTTTGGTGACTTTTGAGTGGAAAATTGGAGCCATGGACTTTTAGGGCCCATTTTAGGGGCATATCTTGTTTTGGTGATTTGGGGTCTTGAAACTTCTGGATTCCATTTGGGTATTAAATAACTGTTTTGGGGGTCAAAGCTTTGCAAGCAAAGCTTCCATCCCCCCCACGCTCTTCTAATCATCAAGAGCTTTCCAATAGTCCAAAGATCACCTCAATTTGATTCCATATGAGGAAGATACCCCTCCAGCAAGTTGACCTATGCTTTGACCACTGCATTACCAAGTGGATGCTAAATCAACTCCCATTACTCACACGTGGGGCTAGTCACATGTGGACTTTCAAAAGGATTCTAGAGGGTCCAAAATCCTAACCCTAATAGGGCGTTGGTCACACAAAAACCCTAAACCTAACCCTAGACGACTTTTAGAACATGTTAAACATTGAGCTACAAGGAAAGAAAGAGGTTTTGTTCCTATTTGTATTGATTTACTATTCCATAGATAAGCATAGCAAAAGAGTGGGATATTATGAGTAGAACAAATGAAGCAGAAGACCTTGTAGTAGCAATTCAAGCCACACACTCTGTTGTAACTCCATAGTGAGTTCTATTACACCTCATATTCACTTTATTGCACCCAATAGTTTTTCACTAGATGTGGTCCATCATGGGTAGATTATGTGTCATTGTATCATGATGAGCCAAAAGTGTGGTTATCTTTGTACTTATGTATTGTATTAAGCCATGCTTAGATGATCTATGTATCAATGTGGGGCCCAGGTGGTATCTCCAAACCCCTTGCAGTCGGTCATGGCCTGGCCTCTTAGTCCCCAATTCAAGATATGCCTTGCTCTTATGGCTCCAACTAACTATCGATTGGTGGTAGTAACTCGCCATATCATGTCGGTCATTAATGATTTGGGTAGGTATGAGAGAGTCTTGGAATGGATCTACTATGACATACGATCTAGGGGAACCTCTAGTCTCTCTCACTTTTTTGTATGTAATGTAAAAGTGTTGCTCATGTTGTAAAGGTTGTCATACCTATTTAAAGCACACTTATCTTATGCCTAAGCATTGACCCCCATCTTATGTATTTGTGACACTTTGGCCATCTAATCTTGGAGATGATTTTGCAGACGCTCATTTAGTTTCATGTTTCCCGAGGCAGTTTTGTAGTATCCCTAATTCCGCAGATCGGAATAGGTGACTCAACTGCCTAGTATTTGTTGTCAGAATTGATACACTTTGGGTTTCTGGATGCGTTTAGTAACTCAATTTTAACATGTGTGGTGATTTTGCATGTGAAATGGTTGTTTAGCAGTATATAATCAAACATGCAATAGATAAAGAACATAGAACAACTGCAATCTATGTATTACGATATAAGACTAAATACAATGCCGCATGCGGTGAAATAAAATAAATCTCTCGGCTAGATCGGAGACAAAAGGATCTTAGTCGGAATACAATAAGAAAAAATGAAACAATGATACCCGGAAATAGAAGAATGTTGTTGGATCAATGGATGAGCGGTAGGATTTGTTGCATGCTACAACAACTCATACGACAACTGCTGTAAGACTGGAAAGTTCGCCCAAGTGGCTAAACTCCTCGGATCTTCCTAGAATCTGTCTCAAACAATGCGCCTTGGCCTCATACACACTCTCGGTGTTTGTCCAACTGAAGATCGACCCTCTGCTGATTTGTACGGACCCCGGATGGATTCCCCTGGGAGGGTTGCACCCCAACTTCTGCCAATAATTGCGCCCTAGAGATTCCACTGTCAGAATCTAGCTGCAATAGTCTCAAACTAAGCGCCTTAGGCTCCTCTGTAATGGGTCAGAAAGGAATCCCTGGATTCTCCCTGGCTGGGACAAGTCAAATCTCTAAGTCTCCTCAAAAGCTGCGCTCTCACCTTGAATAAGTGCGCCCTTACTGCTGCAACCTGTGTAACTGTTGCTAAAGATCGATGGAAGATCTGTGTGATCTCCCCGGTGAGTAGGGAATGTCTCTCAACACCGAAATCAACCTCTGGGTGTATTCCTCCTGGAATCCATAAAGTCACTGATTCGCATGAACCTGTGAAGTCGCCTTAGAGCTCACTCTCAAATCATAAATTTGCATAATGAGGAATTAGGTCACTTTTCCTCCTCATATACTCTTCCAAAACCCTACTTTGTTGTTGACCTCTATTCTTAGCTTTCTCACTTATGTGCCCCTCTATTTTTAGCTCAAACCACTTAAAGGGTGCTTTTACCCACTTTTCACTTAATGTCACTTTCAAATTATAAAGTTCTCTAGTGAAACGACATTAAATGACCCTGTTTCCCTTGTTTCTCCCTGGCTATAGTCTAACGGGGATGTTTATACTACTAAGCCCTCCTCTCTGGAGCTCCTACTCGGAAAGGGACATTACAGTCCTCCCTTCCCAAGATTGCTTGTCCTCAAGCAATACCAATCCAGGGTGCTGCAAAATCTGCTTGCTCTCCCAAGTAGCATCCTCTACTGGAAGACCTCTCCCTCTGATCAAACACTCCTTGATGTCCCTGCTCCTCGATCTCCTCCCTCGAAACTCTAGTACCTCCTCAGGAACCAACTCCAACCACCCCTCCTCATCCAAAGCTGGAAGCTCCTCTGAAGTGATGATGAATCGACTGCCCCTGTCGCTGAGTCTACTCTGTGGCAACCCGTGAAGTTTGAAGGTCTCTCTGATGAACAACTATGCCCTCTGCTCTTCGCTGTAGTCTGTAGGAATCGTGAGAAAACGCGCAAATTTGGTCAACCTATCGACCCCTACAAATATGTCATCCTTCGGAAGGCCTGCAATGAAGTCCATGGATGAGCTTTCCCATTTCTACTCCAGAATGGGAAGTGGCTGTATTAAGTTTAACCCTCCTGGAAGTGTCTGCTCGGACTTGTTCTGCTGACAAGTCACACACTTACTGATATGTCTCATCACATCCTGCTTGAGACCTTTCCAAGAGAATCTCTCTCTGACCTGCCTATAGGTTTTGAAGAACTCCTGATGGCCTACTAATGGAGAGTTGTGTATTGCTGCCAAAATCTTCTTCTTGAGTCCTGATCCTGGTACTAGGTAGAGTCTGTCTTTGTAGAAGATGACGTTGTATATGACTCTGTACCTGTCGTCCTATACCTGCCCATCCAATATCTCACAAGCGAACTTGTTCTTGGAATATTCCACTAACAAGTGGAATTTCCAATTTGTTGAGATCTCCATCAAGGAACAAGCTACTGGTCTCCTAGATAATGCATCTGTTGCTTCCACATGCCGGAAGATCCTCTCCATCCACTTCGCCGACACTATCCTAGGTGCCCTTGTCGACAAACCCCTCAGTACAATCTTTTTCCCCTCATTGTCCCTGAATCCCATCTCGAGAGTTTGGTAGTTGGTAGAAATATTGCCCAAGGAGATCAACCATTGGACTCCCAACACCACATCTGTGTCAGCGAGGTCAACTACATAGAATGTATCTCTCATGGTGTAGTTACCTAATCTCACCTCCAAGTCTGGAACTCTGTCCAAAGTTCAAACACCCCACCCTTGTAATGTCCCCATTTTGGGACATTATAACATTACAGCATTTCAGAGTGTTATGCCTACCCGAGTAGCCAGATAGGGGTGACAGAGAGTTCGGGAGATATTGAGGGGTTTATTTGGGCCCGACTTGCATCGATCAT
>ML787203.1:844238-879039 GCA_009831015.1 Picea engelmannii | reverse complement strand
TTCCTTTTCAGCCTTGACATCTGTCTTTTTGAAGGATAAATACCTTGTTGATTGGATCTTGTAGCCTTCTTCGCCATTTTCATTGAGTTTTTCCCTGTTGAGTGAAATTCGAAACCCATGCATTGTTTTTCTCTTCTCATCAGTTGAGTAAAAACCCTGGTGAAGGCCATCAAAAGCCTACAGACCTCTTTGTCTCGATTTCGGTCAAGGTCATTGTTCTTCAACTTTTTCTTTTTGGGTGTAAAATTTTGTTTTCTCTTTGATTGTTTCCTTTCTTTCGCTTTTTCATTTTGATTGCTATGAAGGGTGTATTGTTTGTGTGACTTTTGCTTATGCTAGTTTGGTTTTCATTCATACCAAGGAGATAATTAGCAAGGATAAGCATTATGTTGTATTGATCATCATCCATATGCAAACAATAAAAGATGTCTTTATGATTGATTGTGCATATTAGAAGGCATTTGAAAGTTTTTGCATTACATCAGGATTTGATTGAGAAAAAGAATTGTTTGAGGATACTCCGTATTTTGTGCTTGTTAAGTGAAAATAACTCTCTCTCTCCCTTAGATAGACGTTCATCGAAAGAAAATGATTTATTATCATGCTTGATGCACTCTTTGGGTCAGAGTCATATTTCCATTTGTTTCACTTCCATGCACCCCTTTGCATAAAGAACAGCCACTAAAATCAACGTTAATTAAAAATCATCTAGAACTTTTTCTTTGCTAGGATCCTCCACCAACAGTAGAATAGGTGTAGTACTTTGGATTAGGCTGTGAGCATAACTCTCCAAAGTTTTCAAAACAAACATTAGCATCCTGAGTTAGGGAGAGTCAAATCCAGTTATCGTATAAGTCTTCCTGGGATCCCCCTCTCACACAGGGGTTACGCACGAGGTTGCATTCGGGTAAGCTACAGGGACTAACCGTCCGTGGTTTAACTGATTGTGGTGGTCAGATCATATTATGGGGATCACTTTGAGATAAATCCACAATTACTGCGTGGAATCCTTTTAGTTGGTTTCGGGCTTGATACCCTTCCCATACATTCGGATCGAAATATCGACTGGTCCCGCCCAGGGGCTGACTGCGAAGTGGTAACCTTAATGGCCATAATATTTAGGTTCTTACACAAGGTGACGGTGACAGGAAGTCTCACTGTACCTGGAACACACATTGGTCAAACTCACTCGGGCTCCTTGGAGGGTAAATCCACAATTACTGCATGGAATCTTGCACCAAGGCGTAAGTCCGTTAAGCAGAACGCCATTGTAACGGTTCCACCCTATCCCCACCCCTTCTGGACTTGATCACGCGATGTTGGATTTCATCACCAACTAGTACGGTCATCAAAAGAAGGTCATGTTTGCTTGGTTGTGATTCTTAGATTTTTTTAGCATGTGCTGTTTCTTTTCGCTAGTTGGCCATAGATTTCTTTCGTAGACTCTTTTCCACCAACATCGACCCTCCACGACGCTCGCGGAGGCTACATGGACTTCCTCCAAAAAATATGGAAGGAGACACCCCTTTTCCCCCTCATTCTACGGAGCAATCTCCTCAACAGAGCGAGGTTCAAAACACCACAATTCCCCAGGAAGAAGTTCCCATCCCTTTGGAGAATTTTAGAATTGTCTCGGAATCCCCAGAAGCTTATTGCATTCTGGAGGGATACGAACGACAGATCCTCCACTTAAATTCCACTGGAGAATTTGTTGTCATAAACCCTTCTAACGTTCCGGCCGGGTCTCCTCAGAACCCTTTACCCAATGACCCTTTTTGGACTGAGGACATTGTTTGGAGTCCACCGCGCTTGGTGCGATATCTCTATGGAACAGGAGAAGGTGCCGACGCATCTTCCTCCTACACGGTACCCCCAAATCACTTCACCGGTACTACCACTTTTACAGTCGCACCAACCATTGGTCCGAACATACCACCCGTTGGCTCGAACATACCGTTCGTTGCCCCAAGACCTACTATTCCCCTCCAGACAACCCATTCGACAATGGCCCCGCACATTCCGACCATCCCTACCGGTAATGCGGTAGTTAATCAAGCCCCGATTGGCACACCTATAACACCAAGACCTAATCTCCCTTTTGGATTTAGGGCACTAAATGCATCCGCTATCACCACTGCCCAAACCACTACTCAAATTGTCCCGGGAATTTCCATACCTATCCAACAACCTAGAGGGACTGTCCTTGGTGGTCCTAACCCAATCGACAATACTGGTCAATCTTTTACGTCTGGCCCTCAAATTCCGGGAACTCTACCTCAAGCTGGGGGGCATCCTTCCACTGGAGGAAAAATTCCATTCAGGGGGCACCCTCATGATGGGGGGAAACCTCAAGTCGGAGTCCACCATCAACCACACGGACAAAATATGTCCGTCACGCCCAATCCATGGAGCGTCCCTTTTCAAGGAAATCCGCATGCCTCCACGGGACAAAATGTGCCCGCCGCACCTAACCCGTGGAGCGTCCCTTTTCAAGGAAACCCACATACCTCCATAGGGAAAAACGTTCAGACTTCGCAACAACCCCCTCATGGACAAATGTCCAACCCAACATATAATCCACAAAACCCATCCGGTTATCCTCCGCTCACAAACACTTCTCAAAACATCTCAAATCCTATGTACCTTGGTCAAAACCAACCTCACATGAGAGGGCCCACGAGTTATAATTATCCACATAACCCAGTATTGGGCCCCACTAGTGTCCCTCTGCCGAACCAACATTACCCACAGGTTAACCGAAAACTACCCTTTCTAGCCACCCTGGACCTTCCAGATTTGTCTTGGTTAACGAATGATCCCATTCATCATTCTACGGTTTGGCCAGCCATTCCAGCAAAAATGCCCTCTGATATCCCAAAATTCGACGGAAAATCAGGAGAAGACCCAAACAACCACGCAATGACCTTCCATTTGTGGTGTTCATCAAACTCCCTCATGGATGACTCGATTCATTTGCATCTTTTCCAACGAACACTTACGGGTTCCGCCGCGAAATGGCATATTGAATTACCACGCGCATCCTTTCACGATTTCAAATCCCTCACCATGTCCCTCCTCACACATTTCCAACTACCCATTCGATACGAGACAGGTACTGAACTATTAACCTCCCTTCGTTAGAAAACTTCCATACACATCTCCGATCATATCCATGAATGGAGACGACAACGAAGGCTAATTAAAGCGGTCATCCCCGACCAATTATTAGCGGAATGGTTCACGAAATCATTATTACCCCAGATTGCTCGTGATGTTTCCATGGGTGGTGTAGTTACCGAGGAATAATCCATCGCCTGAGCTCAGTACCTAGACTTAGTCTATTCACAATCCGGTACTCTGTATGAGTTGATACCGAACGCTACCTATGCCACTAACTATCCATCCAAACCATCGACTGCTTCGCACGCGGATGGAGTTAGTGGCTCCGTCAAAACTCAATCTACCACCCAGTCCACTAGAACGATTCAGCGGCCCGCCTCAACGGCTGCTCCCAGTTCGAATGCACCCTCTTCTACCCCCCCTCAAACTCAAGTCTCTGATGTGAATGTGGTCCAATCAACCCCTTCACAACAACTCGGGGGCAAGAAAGAGAGAAACAAAACAAAGAAGAACAATAATAACGAACAACCCAAAACCCAACCACAAACCCCTGCTGCCAGAAAACAACCACAGCAAAAACCGAAATTCCCATGTCTCATTTGTGGTGACGATCACTACACTCGAGATTGCCCACATCGCGATGAAGTGGCCAAAATTTTCAAGGGAAATTCGCAACCCGCTGTGCTCACTCAGCCTTTTCCGCAACAACAATCTTTGGTTGCACAAACCCCCACGCTGGGGGGCAGTTCCAACCAACCCCATGATGAGGCCTCGACAAGTGCACACATTTACATGTTTAACGGGGTTAATCTAACCACTCGTTCTGCGACATACGGCACACTAGTTAAACCTGATAAGCCGAAGATTTCTAATGGTCCTTCGCTAGATCCTTTACCATCCTTTGTCAATCCTCCATTTGTCAGCCCTCCATCCAGGCCACTTCAGATTGAGAAACCTTCTTTTGACTCCATCTTACACCCTCCTAAGAGCACCATCTGGAAATCCACTTTCAATCCTAATTCACGGGCTGCCCAAAATTACAATATTGTAGAAGATTTGGCCCAAGCCCCGTGTGCCATGTCTGCATTGGAAGTTTTACAACACTGTCCTAATCAACGTCGAACGCTCTTAGCCGCCATTGGCGCTTTCGATCCCGAGTCATCAAACTACATCACATTTAATCTGGACGATCATCAACCGTGACTCTCCCACTAGCTAGCTTTCCAAATCGACATTGTTCTTCATAACCAACAAATTCACCGAACTATCCTGGATGAGGGAGCCTCTACTTGTGTCATGTCTCTAGCTTGTTGGAAAGGTTTGAAATCACCTGCCCTTAACAAATCCCCTACGATGTTACGCGCCTTCGATGGACGAGGTTTCCATCCTCACGGATTACTACAATCCCTAGCCGTTCAATTGGGCGGCAAAACTGTTACCATTGATGTCGAGGTGTTCGATGCTCTCCTCGATTACAACCTATTACTCAGAAGAAGTTGGTTTTACGCGATGACCACCGTCGCCTCATCGGTGTTTCGATGTGTACAATTCCCCCATCAAGGTAAAATTGTTACCATCGATCAGCTACATTTTTGCACACCCGACGCTCACATCCCTGCTACCAACAACATTCCCTTTCTGGGAGACCACCTGGTTACGTATGAAAGCGTTGGTGTTGGCTTAATGAAATATTCTAGCCTTATGGGTACTTTCCCTACACCACTTCCACCTACTACACACCACATTGCTTCCGTCAACATGATTTCGACTATGCCTTATCAATCCCTGGAATCATCATATCCTTGGATTGTACCTAGTCTTTTGGAATTCGATGTGCTCAGTGACACCATGCCACTCAGCCCAGCCGAGGCCGCATACGTAGCTATCCAATCTACCTCTCCCTCTTGCAACAATTCACATTCACTGGCACTTGACACTTACTCGGTGCCCTCATGGTTAGATTCCCTATCATCGACCGTTGATTACATTTCCCACATTTTTCCTTCAGATGAATCTATTATGGAAATGCTTAGCATTGACGATTTACCCTGGGATGACAACCACCATCGATCCTCTTTTCTTCCGCCTTTGGAAGAAGTGCAAGACATACGATCTGTCTTCCCCCCCGATGTTACCGATGCTCCACAATCCCCTATCCTCACACAAGATACTTTCTTTGAGGGGAACATGGGTAACATATCTACTACAATCACAATTGACATTTCAGTCAACGAAGGTGTCGTGGAAAACATCAATCTTGGTGCTAATTGCACGCCCGACGAAGTGGTTTCTTACACCACTTTGTTCAAGGAATTCTGCGATGTCTTTGCATGGAGCTACGAGGAAATACCAGGGATTGACCCTTCAATCGTCATACATGAAATCAAGACTTACCTGGACACAAAACCAGTTCAACAGAAACTCCGCCCGGTTCACCCCAAGAAACTGGCAGCTATAAAGGCAAAAGTTGAAAAACTTCTAAAACCTAGCTTCATCTACCCCGTCCCTTTGACGGAATGGGTCTCTAACCTCGTTCCGGTCACCAAGAAACAAGGGACCATCCATGTTTGCGTAGATTATCATGATCTCAACAAATCTTGTCCCAAGGACAACTACCCTACACCTTTTATCGATCAGATCATCGGTAATTGCACGGGAAGCGTAATCTTCTCTTTCATGGATGGCTTTTCTGGATATAACCAGATTGAAATCTTACCTGCCGATCAACATAAGACAACCTTCATCTGCCCTTGGGGAACTTTCGCCTACCGAAAGCTATCATTTGGCCTTAAAAATGATGGTGCTACTTTCCAGCGAGCCATGTCCTATGCTTTCCATGACATCAAACATATCGTGGAACCTTACCTCGATGATTTACCCGCCCATTCATCCAACCGACCCGATCACATTGGTCACTTGAGGGCAATTTTTCTTCGATGTCGCTTCTATCGTATTCATCTGAACCCACATAAATGCATTTTCGCTGTCGAATCCGACCGACTCCTCGGTTTCATCATCTCCGAATACGGGATCAGGGTGGATCCCTTAAATATCAAGTCCATTCTAGCCTTACCCCCACCTACCAACTTAACCCAACTCCAAAGTTTGCAAGGCAAAGAAAACTTTCTTCGTCGTTTCATCTGCAATTACGCCGAGATCACTAAAGGATTTATGCAGCTACTGCAAAAGAACATCCCTTTCATCTGGTATGACACTTCCCAACGGTCATTCGATGCTCTCAAGCACACTTTGACCCACGCTCCTTTGTTACATCCTCCCAAATATACAAAGGATTATATCCTTTACTTGGCCGCCTCCACTTCCACCATTGCGATGGTGCTAGTTCAAGAGGACTCTAATGGCGAAGAACACGTGATTTATTATCTGAGCAAGAGTCTATTCGGACCCGAACTCAGATATTCACATGTTGAGAAACTGGCTATGGCAGCCGTCATTGCTGTCCAAAGATTCCGCCACTACATCCTATTACGCACCACCACGGTAATCGCAAACTCTAACCCCATGTACCACGTCTTGACACGTCAAGTACTTGGGGGAAAATATTCGAAATGGATCGTTATCCTTCAAGAATTCGATCTCGAGTTTACAAAGGCTAAAGCCAAAAAATTCTGGTGTTTGCCGAGCTCATATGTGCTCTCCCTTGTGCCGATGAAAACATTGAACCTAGAGATTCTCTCCTCGATGAATCTCTCTTCCTCATCAACACTTCTGATCCTTGGTACAGAGACATTCTCCTCTACCTTCAAACTCAACGTTTTCAGCCCAACATCTCTCGCGAAGAACGTCGACTCATCCGTCACCACTCTCGCCGTTATCTCATCCTCGGCGACACTTTGTATCACCGGGGTATTGACACCATTCTTCGGCGATGTCTGATTCACGAAGAGTCTGAACGCGTTTTGAATGATTGTCACCTTGGCGCTTGTGGCAGTCACCTTTTCGGGATGGCCACAGCCCAAAAAATCCTACGTGCCAGCTACTTTTGGCCCTCGATTTTCAAAGATTGCATCGAGGCCGTCAAAAAATTCCCACCCTGCCAAATCTTCAACAAGAAGGCACGCACCCACCCTACTGCGCTGCACCCCATTATTGCCATCGGCCCCTTTTCAAAATGGGGTATCGATTTCATGCAGTGTAAGCCTACCTCAGTCGGGGGGCACGGTTACATCATCATCGCCGTTGACTATTTCACACAATGGGCTGAGGCTATGCCTACCTTCCTGAATGATGGCCGCACTGCAGCTCTATTCCTCTTCAACCACATCATTACTCATTTTGGTATACCACATGCCATTGTCACCGACCATGGTGCACACTTAAAAAACCAGATGATGAGTGAGTTACATGTCAAATTGGGGTTTCTCCATGAAAACTCATCCCCTTACTACCCTCAAGCGAACGGGCAAGTTGAGGCTATCAACAAAGTCCTAAAAACCATGATCCAACGCATGGTAGGGGAAAACAAGACATCGTGGCATTTACAACTATTTTCCGCTCTCTGGGCCTATCGTACGTCTGTGAAAACCTCAATTGGATTCACTCCTTTCCAGTTGGTCTATGGCATTGAGGTCGTCCTACCAATCGAGTGTGAAATTCCATCACTCAAATGGAAAGTAGAACTCCTGCCCCATACTTCTGCGGAAGAAGAACGATTATTGTATCTATCCAAGCTGGACGAAACACACCGTGATGCTGCTCTCGTTAATGAGGCACATCAGAAACGAATTAAGAGTCAATATGAAAAATCTGTCCGACCTTGAGCCTTTGCAGAAGGAGACTTAGTTCTCGTTTATGACCAAGCACACGATAAATTGGGAACAGGAAAGTTAGAACCTATGTGGCACGGTCCTTACATCGTGAAGCGTGTTTTACACAGAGGTTCTTACGAACTAGTAGACCATGATGGAATTTCCCTGGGAGAGCCCCGAAACGGGCTTTACCTTAAAAAGTACTATGCCTAGATCACCTAGCATCTGTACTTTGTACATTATTGTATTTTAGTTTGGTGTGTCTTTTCTTTCGCGTGCTCGAGTCTTTACCGTTGCCACTCATGACTGTGCCTGTGTTTTCATGCACAGATGACGTCTTCCTTTCCTATCTTTTTTGGGTTCGCAGATGGCACCAGCCGACATACCCAGAACATTGCTTCGGCAGCGTGGGTTATTTATCAATTCGACGAGGTGGTGAGCTCAGCAGGCATATGTTTAGGACCAGCAACCAACAATATGGCAGAATACCATGTTGTCATTGGACTGCTAACCCAAGCCTCCTCCCTAGGTATCTCTCGTATCATTATTTACTTAGACTCCCAAATCGTGGTTTATCAACTCAACCGCATTTACGCTATCCGTAGTCCTATCCTGCTACGTCTCCACTTGCAAGTTTGATGTCTTGAACGAATGTTCGATTACATTGAATATAGACACATTCCAAGAGAACTTAATAGTGTTTCAGATTCATTAGCTAATTATATCATGGATCGGTATCTTTCCCACACATAAGATTCAAGGAAAGAAAAAACTGTACATTACATGTAAATTAAAACACACCACAGACATAATCATGTACAAATCATCGGCATCATAAAAAATCGAAACTGTATATATATATATATATATATATATATATATATATATATGGCATGACTAAAATGTTTTCATTACATCAAAAAGTGTGTAAGAGAGAAAAATATTGGGTCCATCCACCCATACAACATCGCCTGACAAGGCATACCAAAAACATGATCACGGGGAGAATCTAATCTCCCCGCACTGCGTTGTGTTGTGAGTAACATACTACTGCACGCACTACATGCCTCAACAGAGAATTGATGTTCTCTGGCACTCCTACAGTGTGTCGCTGCAGACGCAAAGGCACATCCCCCCTCCGCAGAGGAGGGATGCCCATAGTAAGGCCTTGGAGGTTCCTCTCAACCTCCCGAAGGCCCACCACCGGTACTGCTGGGTCTGCTACAACTGGGGCACCGCCACGACATCCTAACACTAGTATATCTGCTAGGCGCACTACTCCCTTGTCTGCATGTTGAAAACAAAACATCTGTTAAAACTCTCTTACATACCCCCAAAAAATACATATACATCGAAAACTTAAAAAACAAAACTAGACAAGGAATGGCTTAGTCTCTTACCTGACTCGTCCCAATCTTCCCCCGTGGGTAAAATCAAGTCCATGCTCCCACGGAAGTCTATGTCGGTGTAGGGGAAGTCCTCTATCCAGAGGTACTGTCGTCTCAACCAGGGGAAGAAGTCACCAGTAAAGTGAAACTCTGACTCCGAGACCAGTCTTGGGGACAGACTAGTCCATCTCTCCATCTGAGGCTCGTCCACTGGTCGTACTGCCAGTGCTATCTGAGGCTGCATCTGAGGGATGCGCTCTAAGAAAAATGAGACTAAGAACGAGCCATAACCGAACTGTTTCTGACCATTTCTGCATCGCGAGATCTGTTCCTTCACATTTCGAAGGAACGTCGCACTCCAATTGAACAGTGTTGGCTCTAAACACTGAACACCATACGCCACCTGTGACCTCGATGCTAAATGAGCACTAGTGCTACCAGTCACACTCGTGATAGAAAATAATATAGATCGAAGAGGCAGATCTCGTATATCCTTGATAGGGATCCTGCCCCCTACCAACCTTGCTCCCGGAACGCAGTGGCGTGCCAGATACATGTCCACCTGCTCAGGTAATGCCCTCTGCCCAGCGAAATCTATGAGGGCCCCTCTTTTCGAGAGGCCGGTCAAAAAGTACACATCTTCCAACTCAATGGTTAGGAGTTGTGTACCAATATGGAATCCCTGTTCCGTAACGTCCCAAAGGCCAATCATGTGCTCAAGCAATAGAATCTCTCTTTTCATTTTTTGCAATTTGAAAAACTTGAGCAAGCCACAGGCTCGCAAAGAGGCCTGCATACGAGGACTCCGTAGAGCGGCTAAATCATCCATCTCGTGTTCCCTCTCTTTCCACTCAATCATGATTTCTGAAGACACCTACAAAACAAAAATCAAGAATTTCATTATTCCTCACATTTTTTTGATTTCGGCGATTTTCAAAAATCATTTTAAAACATAAAATCAAATACCCATGACATCTAAAAGCAACCAATCACTTTCTTTAACTACCACACCCTTTATTATTCACCAAACAATGATTAAAATGTGTTAAAAATGAAAAACGATTTGAAGGGGTGTGTGGGCCTTGAGGGGATTTTTCGTGAGTTTCTTTGGCTGAAATGGTCGGTCTAATCAATTGCAAGGGTGTAGACATCCTAACAACCCTTCCCCAATACATTTTTGTGAAAGATTCCCCTCATTTCATTAACTTTTAAAAGGAGGCCGATTTGGTTAAAAAAGAGGCAACCTAGGGCTTTGTGTTTTAAATTAATAATGCCATGAAAATCAACTTAAAACCATGCAATTGAAAGAGTAAAGGATGAACACCTACCTGGTTCGAATGGTGAGCGAAATGGTCGATCATAGCTCCGGCACCGAGAAAAACGAGATTTGCTTCAAATTGAGATTCTCCAACACTCCAAATATCCTTGCAAATGAAATGGTAAATGAGTTTTTTAAATCAACTGATATTTATAAAATTTCATTTTTTATATACTATGATCAATTTGGGTTTCTCTAATGATGTAAATAACTTCACTAAACTCTGGCTTGTAGTTTCTGGCATCGCAGGTTTACTGGCAGTTCTAATGAATCATTCACCTTGTCGTATTTATGAGCATAGTCTTAGTTCGTTCTCGAGCTCGACAATATGAGAACGTAATCGGGTAAACTTTTATCTCTTTTTCGGACCCGTACGGATACAATCACACGAAAAAGGAACCCCCTTGGAGTCTCCTTTAAAATCTTTTCAGACTCTCTAAATATGAAAAGATAGTTGAGTGATCTTGCTTTCTTTCACACTCGTTAAGAGGTCAGAAAGAGCGTCTTTCGAGCGATAGTTTAACCCTTTTTCGGTCTCATTGCACTACTGTACGAAAAAGGAACTGAGAGAGTTCTCTTTTAAGTGTTTGTCCAAACTCGATAATCCCGAAAAACCTTCGAGTTTTCTATCCTTGGACTCATTAAAAACATACATCGACAGACCCATATGGGACTAAACCCTTACTTCTTCCGGTTCGTTAAACAAGGGAAGAGGAACTTACCGAAGGTGAGTTATATCGAGCATGTGTTATCCTCCTCGAGATCATTAAATCAAAAAGAGGTACTCATCTATCTGGATGGGGGGAAAATTGAAAGGAGCAAGCCAAGCAGTCTCTTGAGAACATCATCTAGCACTTCTTAGAGTCGCCCTTGAACACAACACTTTGTCACTTTGCATATATCATAATCCGCTGAACCTCTGCACTGAACCAATCCTCCAAGTTCCTTTCACTCCTTTGGGTCACCCGACGCAAGTCACAGTATCCATTGCATAGTTTTGGTCCATGTCATGTTTTTCTGTTGTGCCTCAGTGTTCAAGGGAAGTATTCGCCTCAAGAGTCAACCATCCCAAATATCTTGTCTCAAAACCCATGTTAGTCCATGTTCTTTAGATCTACCAATTACATCTTTATATGCGTTTCGCGTCATTGATGGGGGATACATCAAGGCCCTCCTTCGACGAGTCTATTCTTGTCAACTTCAACACATTATCCGGGAATTAGACTTAGAAACTAATTAGTACTTTGGGACCTACATGCCTCAATGGCAGGCCTCCTCACATTCGACAGTGGGTTTACATCATTGACCTCTGATTGAATGACTCCATGGATGTTCGACGTCAGCTCATCTATTCACGTTCGGTAGAATGTACTAGGGTACCTTGGGAATCATCGACATTAATGGTGATCTCCCTCGCACTTGTTAACGGTTCACACTATTGACCGGTAATCAAGTGGTTTCTGCCATGTTCGACGTCAGGACATCTATTCACATGGGCAGAATCGTACCATATTGGGATTGGTCAGAAGACCCTAGGTTGAGTCACCACTTTGATATATATTTTTCCCAGGTTGCGAAGGAGTTCTGGACAAAGAACACGTACATTGTTACATAGATCCACTTTGTATTGGTCGTGGCTATGTCTTGTCATCTCATAGATCCACTGTGTATTCATCGTGGCTACGATCAGTTTGAGTCATCAAAGTATAGATCCACATTGTATCTTCGGTGGCTATACCCTTTTATCAATACAATTATGGATCCGCAGTGTATATTATGGCGGCCATATCTCAAATCTTGATCATCCAAGCATAGGTATGCCTGCCTTGGGTCTTGAAATATGTCATGATATTTGTTGGATGTTTGTGTGTAGCTTTTGTCAGGTTCTCCGAGTCTATACCCTTGCTTGAACATCTACAAAGTATTTCAGTCATCAGTTCGCATCTTTTGACTTCATACTTTGGGGGGCATTCTATTACATGTCAAAATTGCTCAGCTGGATAAGTGTCGCATTGTCCCTATCAATCGTCGTAAGTGTCACATCTTCCATACAACTTTCGCAAGTGTCGCAAGTTTGTCACTAGTGTCACAAACGATGTTCAGACAGAATGCCATGATAATGACACTAAGGAGGCACTTATAACATCTCACATGACTGATTTGAAGGAGGAGAACTGGTTTACTGGTATCAAATGACTCTTGACACCTAAAAGAAACCATGAAACAAAGGTTTGGAGGGGGAACGCTCCCCTACTTCAGCTCCAGAAGCGTTGGCACTCCCCTATAATGCTTCAGGGAGTGTTATAACGCTTCTAAGCCCTTTTAGAGGAGCGCTGCTCATTTTGAGAGCATTGGTGCTTCCCCAAGGCTTACCAAGGAGCGCTACAACGCTCTGAGACCCCTTCTGAAGGAGCGCTCCCTAATTTGGGTCAGTTGTTGGTCCGTTGAGGAGAATAAGGGGAGGATCATTCAAGATTAGGAGGCAGTTGTGCTCGAATTCTTGGTTTCATCAACAGATCCCTGATCTAAGGAGGAGGTTCCCAACTGGTTCTAAACATAACTCAAGAGGTTAGGCTCCTCCCAACCTATATAAACAGGCTCTATGATGGTGGAAAGGGGGAAGAATTGAACATATGAAACTTATGATCTTGGAGGAAACCTACAGTCAGCCAAAAGAGAGTGATCAGTGAAGCTATTGTTATCCAGGTTGTGGATCTTTCAGGCAAGGGTTAGACGAAGAGGACTTGATGAAGCTGTCGCATTCGCATCTATGATTGTAAGTACTGCTGTCATTATTATCATTAATATGACACGCTTGGCCTGTTTCTTTTCAGTTTGTGTCTGATATCACATGAACTTATCATTTATTGATAGATTTGTTTTCAAGCTAATGTCAATAGAGTAGGAAGTGGTCGTATCTCGTTTTGTCCACAGAACTCAGTGAGGAGAAAAGAATTGGAGTGCAACTCGGAGCGTGCAGGGACAAACGTCGATAACAGGTACTTCTATCATCCTTCCTTCTCATGTGTTAGTTTAGATAGATTTGAAAGAAATTCAGTGTCCACGTTAAGCATTTTTCTCTCTAGGGTTAAGGTCAAGCCTTAGAGGTGATCTACCTGTCCGCAGGGAGATTTTCCTACAACAGAACCTGTGACAAGCACACAATTGTAATTATGTTCCCTATAGTTAAGTGCAACTTATAATCATTTATCATAAATAAGGAAATGATATTTTTCTTAAATTTAGATTTGAGTCCTAGTTGATGCCATAATTTAGATTTATGTGTTGTGTGGTGATTAATTGTAGCAACGGGAAGAACTTCTTATCATTCAATTGAGTTCAGTAATGAGGTGTGTATTGTCTTTGTCCAGACTATAAATAGGATACTTAAAACAATCCAGTATCAAGGTTCCTATTCCATTCCACATGCCCTGTGAGTGGAAGGAATGCCCTTTTTAATACTAGAACCCCTTGTCCATCTAATGAATGTGTTAGTTTTTTAACTAATTCTCTCCAAGGTGATATTGTTTTCTTATTATTTCACTGTCTATGTCCCTTTGGTGTCATTGCCTATGTTATCCACTTTTGTTGTAATTATAGGGTAAGTATAAATACAATTATATTTTGAGGATGATTCATCTTTGCATCCATGAATTGGATATCTACAATTGCAATCTTTGAGTGTGAAAAGTATTCCACTTTGTTTTTTTGAGTGGTGAGTGTAACACCCTATTTCCCCCAGTCTATAAAAATAACTATATTGTCCAAGAACTATGGCAAACTCAAAGACACGAATGTTTGATTTGATGGACCTTTTTATAAAAGGTCGATGAATGTAAATTATGTTATGAATATGTGTTGCATGGTTGCTGAGAGGGGGATGTGCTAAAAGAGACCACGATGGCTAATGAGAGGTGGTGGAAGGGACTTGGAATGGTTGTGTTAACTTCCACCGAGCCAATACCGTACTGGTTTTACTTGCTCAAAGACCAAAGAAACTCTCTGACCCCAGAATGGATTTTCCATCAGATTGGTAGGTGGGGAGGCTCCTCAAGAGTTAATGAGGGGATGGGGGTGAACCGCCCATCCATAACAGCTCCCAGACCTGACCGTGGATGGGGAAATTCGTGCCACACGCAATATTGCATAGAAAAGTAAAGAGAGGAAGTGTGGTAAGGGGGGGAGAGAAGAGAGGAGAACGCGCGTGACAGGGATCGCAGGGAAGAACTGGAGAAAATCTGAAAACACAGTGAGTTCTAAACAGAGGAGAAGGAGAGTAACCTTCATCCTTGGCTTCCATTGAGCCGAAAGTAGAAAATTGAACCTCAAGCATCATGGTCTAGCTCAAGGGTGGCTAGTGGTAAATCTGTTTGGAGTCATTGAGCCTACGGTTGGGTGGAAACGAGCACCCCTCTCAGCAGTCACATCACACCTGGTGTTTTTTGATAAGTGTTTATATCTTGTATCTTGAATTGAATATCCTGGAATGCATGCTCATGTTTATACACTCATAAATGGTTTATGTATAGAAGTTTTTTCCTGGTGTTTTGATCAGAAATAGTGGATGCATGCTTATACTTATATGACCATAATCGGTTTATATATAGAATGAACAAGTTCAAATTATGAGTCCATTCCCTAGAGATTTGTCCCATTTACTTTACTCACGTTATGCCCTGGTTTGATTTCCCCGAAGGCACCTCCTTCTGGGAAGTTCCCTCACATTCCAGAGCCGGAGTGAGTTCCTTGAAAAGACTATCATTTTAGTAAACCCACGAGTTTACTTCACCCCTATCACAAAATTTCATAGCTCAGTGATTTAGGAAGGCTTTTCAGTCTAGTCACCAAGCCTAGGGATAATTACCCAAGAACTCGATGAAGGATCATGTGATCTGAGTCTGGAAACCTTGTACAAGAGAGAGTGGTTCTCTCAGGTTTTGGTGTTTCGGCGTTTCGACACCTGGGAAACCCAAGGGCAAGTTCCCTTGTATTCGCCAGCCGCAAAATCCCGATATGTGAAACCCCAAAATGGTCTAACGTGAATAGGTTTTGGTGTTTTGGCGTTTTGGCACCCGGGAAACCCAAGGGCAAGTTCCCTTGTATTCGCCAATCATGAAATCCTGATATGTGAAACCCCAAAATGGTCTAACATGAATAGGTTTTGGTGATTCGGTGTTTCGGCACCCAGGAAACTCAAGGAAAAGTTCCCTTGTATTCACCAGTCACGAAATCCCGATATGTGAAACCTCAAAATGGTTTAATGTGAATAGGTTTTGGTGTTTCGGCATTTTGGCACCCAGGAAACCCAAGGGCAAGTTCCCTTGTATTCACCATTCGTAAAATCCCGATATGTGAAACCCCGAAATGGTCTAGCATGAATAGGTTTTGGTGTTTCGGCATTTCGGCACATGGGAAACCCAAGGGCAAGTTCCCTTTTATTCGCCAATCACGAAATCTCGATATGTGAAACCCCGAAATGGTTTAACGTGAATAGGTTTTGGTGTTTCGGCGTTTCGGCACCTGGGAAACCCAAGGGCAAGTTCCCTTGTATTCGCCAGTCTCAAAATCCCGATATGTGAAACTTCGAAATGGTTTAGCGTGAATAGGTTTTGGTTTTTCGACGTTTCAGCACCTAGGAAACCCAAGGGAAAGTTCCCTTGTATTCACCAGTCATGAAATCCCGATATGTGGAACCCCAAAATGGTTTAAAGTGAATAGGTTTTGGTGTTTTGGCATTTCGGAACCCGGGAAACCCAAGGGCAAGACCCCTCGTCTTCTCTAGTCGTGAAATCCCGGTACGTGAAACCCCGATGCGCTCTGTGAATGAGCCCTAGGTCACCGGACAGGGTCTTGTGGTAGGGAGAAGGAGTCCTGAAAGAATCTGGACCGCCCATTTGTAGGGACGCATGGCAAAGATCTAAGGCCACAGGGGTTCTGGACATCAGAGGAATAGGAATGAAGACCTCGCCAGAAATCCTGAAAGGTAGAGTGTCGGGATTTAATCCAGGCCATTGATCAAGTTGATGATTTGGACCATAGATTCGGATGATACCGGGCTTTTAGGTTCCGGGGATTTTAAAGGAAAAGGAGGAACGCTTGCATCGCGATTCCCCAAATCGTGAAAGCCATAAGCGCCTTTTTGGTAAGGCCTGTGGTCATAGCCAACGATCATATGGGGGAGCATAAGGGAAGGGAGGTTCTGCACTAGGCCCCATTGAAATTCGGGGATTCTGTCCCTCGAGAAAAAAGGAGAAACATTCCTAGTTGTCATAGTGGGTGTGTGACAAATTGGTATCAGAGCATGGTTACAATGCTTGGCCTGCTTGGGCTCATGGATGAGTTGCGCAGAAACTCCATCTGAAGTAATCTTAAAAAGTAGTAACTCTCTATCCTAACCCCACTTATCAAAAGCCGAAGTTAAGAATGAAATTTCCTATTGTGTGTATGCATTTGAAAAATATGAATTATGCGCTGATTGTGAATGAATATAATGTTGACTAACAACACGTGTTTTTCTTGCACAACAAGCGGATGATTAATCGCGGGAAATTGTAGATGCATAGAATGGTGATGCACCACAAAGTGGGAGATGGCTCCCACAATAGAGACAAAGAGTCTGACGAAAGGAGAGCGGTAGAGACCCCTCCAGATCTAGCTGAGACTGTGAGAAGCCTCATGGTCGAACTACAGAGCTGCAAGGCCAACAACGAGAAATTGATAAAAGAGCAAGAGAAGCAAACGAAAATTAATGCAATCTTGTTGCAGAGCTTATCTGACATACAAATACAATTGCAATATGGACCTGACAACAGTCACGCGGACCAACGACAGACAAAGAGAATTCAAAGCCCACCTAGGATACGGAAATGTGGTCCTTTAAGTGGCCACACTGGGAGGAGCACCTCGAGAAATGTTCACCCCAGAGATAAGGGACAAGCATCGGATGATTCCTCTAGAAAGGAAACTAGTGACTCGAAAGGATCTTCTAGTAGCATAACTAGTTCTTATTCCTGAAGAAAATGAAAGAAGTGAAATAATTCCAAAAATCATAATCTCGAAGAATTCAAGAAGGTCAAACCACCCTCTTTCAACGGTGAAATAAAGAAGGGAGAGGAAGTGGAGGCCTGGCTTCTTGGACTAAAGAAGTATTTCAGAGTCCATGACTTCTTGAAAAATTTGAAGGCCCGAGTAGCCACTTTCAACATGAATGGGAAGGCTTCCATTTGGTGGGAAGACCTTAAGAACGTAAAATGGATTCACAAAGAAGACCTATCTTGGGAACGGTTTGAGAAATACTTTAGGAAGAAGTATCTATCGGAAAAATATTTCGACGAAAATACTAA
Source organism: Picea engelmannii (assembly GCA_009831015.1). NCBI lineage: Eukaryota > Viridiplantae > Streptophyta > Pinopsida > Pinales > Pinaceae > Picea > Picea engelmannii. The sequence goes on along the minus strand of ML787203.1, from coordinate 861,101 downwards.
AGAATTCTATGAACTCAAGCTGGGGCAATGCACCATAGAGGAATATGTTAGCAGATTCCTCGAATTGTTGAGGTACATACCCTATATAAAAGCAGAAAAGGAAAAGCTGCAACGATTCATCAGTGGACTACCTAAGGACTATCAGAACAAGATTGAGTTTGATGAGCCAAAGACCCTAGAAGATACTATCTGAAAGGCAAGATATTGTTATGAACAGCTTGGGCATCAGACAGAACCTCGTGAAGGCTGGAAGCAGAAGAATAGTTCGGGATTCCAGAAAAAGGGGTTTAAATCCCCAAGATTTAAAAACTATAAAAAGGACTCAAGGATGAGCTTCCCAACCCGAAGTGTACACCAGCAGAATTTCCCCTCCCAGAGCGGAAATAAACCTTTTGGATCTACCCTAGGAAAGATTGATAACCCGAAGAAAGAACCCTTGAAATGTTGGGGTTGTGGAGAAGAACATCTACTGAGGGATTGCCCGCACCGACAACAGAACAATCGAAGAATTTACAACATTCAAGAAGATACCACCGTCAATGATGTGGCCAGGAGCGTGCCGCAAATTTATGTAGCCTTGGATAATAAACAAGTTGACCACCAAGCTTCAGTGGTGGAGATGGAAGGTATGATCACCAACTATCTAGTGTCTATTCTAATTGACCCTGGTTCAAATTGGATTTATATAGCTCCTAAGGTTGTTGATAAGTGTAAATTACAGCCACATAAACATGCCAAGCCATGGTTGGTATAGTTAGCCACTCACACCAAAAGAAAGGTAGCGGAGGTCATACCAGCCTGCCAATTCACTATGGGTGAATTCCCCACCCAAGAAACCCTTAACATATTACCCCTAGGATCGTATGATGTATTGATTGGTATGGATTGGCTAGCCACATATAAAGCCAGACTGAACTATTACCATAAAACCTTAGAATGTGTAAGTGAAGAAGGAAGAAGGATAACCCTTCAAGGGATCCAAAAACCTGTCTCGGTGAGACGAATATCAGCCCTTCAAATGAGAAAGTATTGCAGAAAGGGATGTCCACTATATGTGATACAGGTGTTGGAATCAATTGAAGATGACAAACCAAGCCTCAAAGACCACCCCACACTAAGAGAATATAGAGATGTATTTCCAGAAGAGGTATTGGGTTTACCTCTGAGAAGGGACATTGACTTCTCGATAAAACTTGCACCGGGAGCAGTGCCAGTGTCTAGGACACCCTACAGGATGAGCACACATGAGCTAGTTGAGATTAAATTACAACTAAAAGAAATGATGGAAAAAGGCTATATCTAGCCCAGCATGTCTCCATGGGGAGCACCAGTCCTGTTTGTGAAAAAGAAAGGCGATACCCTCCGACTGTGCATAGATTATAGACAACTCAATAAGGTAACCATAAAGAACAAGTACCCCTTACCCAGGATCGATGACCTATTCGATCAATTGGGAGGTTCTTCCATCTTCTCAAAGATTGACTTGAGATCTGGATACCATCAAGTCTGAATCAAGGGTGAAGACATCCACAAAACTACCTTCAGGACGAGATATGGTCACTATGAGTTTGTGGCAGTACCATTTGGATTGACCAATGCCCCTGCCACTTTTATGTGCTTGATGAACAATGTGCTCAGTGAATTTCTGGAAAAATTTGTACTGGTTTTTATTGATGATATATTAATTTACTCCAAGAATAGAGAGGAACATGAGGAACATCTTAGACTTGTGCTTCAAGTGCTAAGAGAACATCATCTCTATGCCAAATTTAGCAAGTGTGACTTTTTCCAGAAGCAAATACATTACTTGGGCCATGTCATATCTGAAGAGGGAGTAGCAGTAGATCCTGACAAGATCATGTCTATCATGGAACGACCTACCCCAAAGGACATTTCGGATATCATATCCTTTATGGGATTAGCAGGATACTATAGGATATTTATAAAAGGATTCTCCAAGATTGGTTGTCCAATCACTGCCCTCCAGAAGAAGGGAGCTAAATTCACGTGGACACAAGAATGTGAAGAAATATTTCAATCCCTGAAACACCTTCTGAACCATGCACCTGTGTTGAAGATCGTTGATCCCGGAAATGACTTCCTCATGTGCACAAATGCCTGTAAGGAAGGGCTCGGAGTAGTCCTTATGCAAGGAGGAAGTGTCGTCTGCTATGAATCCCAAAAATTGAATGAGCACGAAGTCAACTATGTGACCCATGATCTAGAGCTAGTCGCCATAGTGCACACCTTAAAAATGTGGAGACATTACCTCCTGGGAAGGAAATTTGTACTTATGACAGACCAATGTGGATTGCGATATCTGTTTGACCAACCAAATCTCAATGCCAGACAAACTAGGTGGATGGCCCTCCTTAGTGAGTTTGATTTTGAAATCAAACATGTTAAAGGAAAGGAAAATAAGGTGGTCGATGCCCTTAGCAGACGTATGAAAACAATTCACTTGGTAGCGGTGAGCACCTACGAGATGAATGTCAAAGAAAGAGTCAGGAATGCACAAGAAATAGACACATTTTTCCATACCGTGACCTCGTACCTGGAGCAAGAACCCACAGGAATAAAGTATGAAGGCTACTAGATGATAGAAGGCTACTAGATGATAGATGGAGGTCTTCTAACTTCTAGAAACAGATTGTATATTCCATATTGTGATGACTTGAAGAGGTTCATAATGGATGAACTACATAAAAGACCATATACTGGTCACCCAGGATATCAAAAGATGATCATGACCACTAGGAAACAATTCTATTGGCCTGGGTTAAGGAAAGACATAGGTAACTATTTAGCTAAGTGCCTAGAATGCCAACGGGTTAAAGAAGAACACCAACACCCAGCAGGATTTTTACAATCTCTACCAATCCCGGAATGGATGTGGGAAACCATTTCCATGGACTTCATCACCAGATTACCAACATCGACCAAACATAATGATTCCATCATGGTAGTGGTGGATAAATTGAGCAATTCTGCCCATTTTATCCCCGTCAAATCGACTTGCAAGGAAATAGATATCACCAGCATATTCATAAAGGAGATATTCAGACTACATGGTATGCCTAAAGATATCCTGTCTGATAGAGACACGAAGTTTACTTCCAACTTTTGGAAATCCTTGATGGTTGGTCTAGAGTTCAAATTACTGTTTAGCATAGCCTATCATCCTCAAACCGATGGACAGATGGAAAGAGTGAACCAAATATTGGAAGACATGCTAAGAATGCATGTAATGCATCAGCCCAAGAAGTGGGAAGATTACCTGCCACTGGTGGAATTCGCCTACAACAACGCCTACCAAGAATCCCTGAAGACGAGTCCTTTCGAAGTCCTCTAGGGTAGACCGTGTAACACTCCAGTCAGTTGGAGTAATCCCGTAAACAAAATTACTATTGGACCCGACATGCTGAAAGAAATGGAACAAAAAGTGATTCAGATAAAACAAAATCTGAAGGTCGCTCAGAACAGACAGAAAAGTTACGCTGGCCGAAAGAGAACTCCAAGAGAATTCAAGACGGGAGACCACGTATATCTCAGAGTTAGGCCCAGGAAGAGTTCCCTGAGGATGGGATCTTGTGCCAAGTTGGCACCTCGGTATTGCGGACCCTTTGAAGTTCTATATAGAGTGGGACTTGTAGCCTATAGGCTAACACTTCCTCCCACATTAAAAGCACATCATGTTTTCCATGTTTCATTATTGAAGAAATATGTACATGATTCTAATCATATAATTGACTGGTGTGTGATCCAGGTGGAACTGGAGGGAGAATTCCTGCCAGAACCTCAATGCATACTGGACAGAAAGGAAACCCCACTCAGGAACCGAACCATTGCACAGGTCAAGGTGCAGTGGAAACATTTTGGCCCAGATGAGGCTACCTGGGAAATGGAAGATGCCATGAAATAGGCATATCTGATTTTGTTTACTTCTGTACATACACGTCATATTGATAAATAGAACATCGAGGATGATGTTCCTTTAAGGGGGAGGGAATTGTAACACCCTGTTTCCCCCAGTCTATAAAAATAACTATATTGGCCAAGAACTATGGAAAAATCAAAGACGCGAATGTTTGATTTGACGGACCTTTTTATAAAAGGTCGATGAATGTAAATTATGTTATGAATATGTGTTACATGGCTGCTGAGAGGGGCATGTACTAAAAGAGACCACAATGGCTAATGAGAGGTGGTGGAAGGGACCTGTAATGGTTGCGTTAACTTCCACCGATCCAGTGCCATACTGGTTTTACTTGTTCAAAGACCAAAGCAACTCTCTGACCCCGGAATGGATTTTCCGTTAGATTGGTAGGTGGGGAGGCTCCTCAAGAGTTAATGAGGGGATGGGGGTGAATCGCTCATCCATAACAGCTCCCAGACCTGACCGCGGATAGGGAAATTCGCGCCACACATAATCTTGTAGAGAAAAGGCAAGAGAGGAAGTGCGGTAAGGGGGGGAGAGAAGAGAGGAGAATGCGCGTGATAAGGATCGTGGGGAAGAACTGGAGAAACTCCAGAAACACAGGGATTTTTGAATAGAGGAGAAGGAGAGTAACCTTCATCCTTGACTTTCGATGAGTTGGAAGTAGAAAATTGAACCTCAAGCATCGTGGTCTATCTCGGGGGTGGCTAGTGGTAAATCCATTTGGAGTCACTAAGCCTACGGTTGGGTGGAAACAAGCACCCCTCTCAGCAGTCGCGCCACACCTGGTGTTTTCTGATAAGTGTTTATATCTTGTATCTTGAATTGAATATCCTAGAACGCATGCTCATGTTTGTACACTCATAAATGGTTTCTGTATAGAAGTGTTTGCCTGGTGTTTTGATCGAAAATAGTGGATGCATGCTTATACTTATATGACCATAATCGGTTTATATATAGAATGAACAAGTTCAGATTACAAGTCTGTTCCCTAGATATTTGTCCCATTTACTTGACTCACGCTATGCCCTGGTTTGATTTCCCCGAAGGCACCTCCTTCCAAGAAGTTCCCTCGCATTCCAGAGCCGGAGTGAGTTCCTTGAAAAGACTACCATTTTAGTAAACCCACGAGTTTACTTCACCCCTGTCACAAAAGTTCATAGCTCAGTGATTTAGGAAGGCTTTTTAGTCTGGTCACCAAGCCTAGGGATAATTACCCAAGAACCCGCTGAAGAATCATGTGATCTGAGTCTGGAAACCTTGTACAAGAGAGAGTGGTTCTCTCAGGTTTTGGTGTTTCGGCATTTTGGCACTCAGGAAACCCAAGGGCAAGTTCCCTTGTATTCGCCAGTCGCGAAATCCTGATATGTGAAACCCCGAAATGGTCTAGCGTAAATAGGTTTTGGTGTTTCAGCATTTAGGCACCCGGGATGCCCAAGGGCAAGTTCCCTTGTATTCACCAGTTGGGAAATCCCGATATGTGAAACCACGAAATGGTCTAGCGTGAATAGGTTTTTGTGTTTCAGCGTTTCGGCACCCGGGAAACCCAAGGGCAAGTTCCCTTGTATTCGCCAGTCGCGAAATCTCGATATGCGAAACCTCGAAATGGTTTAACGTGAATAGGTTTTGGTGTTTTGGCGTTTCGGCACCCGGGAAACCCAAGGGCAAGTTCCCTTGTATTTTCCAGTCGCGAAATCCTGATATGTGAAACCCCGAAATGGTCTAGCGTGAATAGGTTTTGGTGTTTCGACATTTTGGCACCCGGGAAACCCAAGGGCAAGTTCCCTTGTATTCACCAGTCACAAATTCCTGATATGTGAAACCTCGAAATGGTTTAACGTGAATAGGTTTTGGTTTTTCGGCGTTTTGACACTCGGTAAACCCAAGGGAAAGTTCCCTTGTATTCTCCAGTCATGAAATCCTGATATGTGAAACCCCGAAATGGTTTAGCGTGAATAGGTTTTGGTGTTTTGGCGTTTTGGCACCCGGGAAACCCAAGGGAAAATTCCCTTGTATTCGCCAGTCACAAAATCTCGATATGGAAAACACCGAAATGGTTTAACGTGAATATGTTTTGGTGTTTTGGCATTTCAGCACTCGGGAAGCCCAAGGGAAATACCCCTCGTCTTCGCCAATTGCAAAATCCTGCTACGTGAAACCTCGATGCGCTCTGTGAATGAGCCCTAAGTCACCAGACAGGGTCTCATGGTAGGGAGGAGGAGTCCCGAAAGAATCTGAACCGCCCATTTGTAGGGACGCATGGCGAAGATCTAAGGCCACCGGGGTTCTGGACATCAGAGGAATAGGAGTGAAGGCCTCACCAGAAATCCCGAAAGGTAGAGTGTCAGGATTTAATCTGGGTCGTTGATCAAGTCAATGATTTGGACCATATATCTGGATGATACCGGGCTTTCGGGTTCTGGGGATTTTAAAGGGAAAGGAGGAACGCTTGCATCGCGATTCCCCAAATGGAGAAAGCTAGAAGTGTCTTTTTGGTAAGTCCTGTGGTCATAGCCAACGATCACATGGGGGAGCATAAGGGAAGGAAGGGTCTGTGCTAGGCCCCATAGAAATTAGGGGATTCTGTCCCTCGAGAAAAAAAGAGAAACATTCCTAGTTGCCGTAGTGGGTGTGTGACAGTGGGTGTGTCATGTTCAACACTGGTGGTCCCTTCTCCGTTATATTAAAAAAAAGACCTAGTTTCCTTTTGTTTGTGTATATAAGATATCCACCCTTTGTGTCAACACTTCATTTATGTCCTCTACTACCGACACTCTTGCATTTCTCTCTCTACCTTCTTTTGGTATCCATACTAGAATCTGGACTTTGGAAACTATCCTTATTTTAGTATTACGTGTGATTTGACCATATTTTAATTATGTGGATTTATGAAGTTGATTTCACTGGTGTGTCCATATTTGGTTTTCAAGTTATAGGAACCATGATTCTTGATTTTATTTGGAAAGCTCATGTTGAAAAATTTTAGCATATCATAGAAAGTAGATCATTCACAATATTTCACTACTTGATTGTAATTTTCCATATGGCAGTTGGTCCTCTAAGAACTGGGAATGATCACTATATTTTTATATTCATCCTTTATTTGAAAAGGGCCTTTGCATTTCTCCACTACACGTTTCATTGGCATTCAAAAGGGCATTGGTTCTCATTTATTATGTCTTTATCCTTTCCCAAATTCAATAGTCAAGAGAGATAGGCCATCTATTATTATTCATATTATACATGTCATCATCACTGCAATGATGAAGTTAATGATACTAACCTTCAATAGAAGGACTATCAAGGCCTACTAACAAAACAATTTTACCCTACAAATCATTTATAGAAAAACATGAAAATTTCCATGGCCTTGCACTCTAGTTTCAATGCTTCCAATAGTTGGTGGATGGGTAGTATTTGACCTCTAAGCCTATTGACAATGTGGATGCTCCATTTTTTGGTCCTCATTGAGTGGCATATTTGTTATTGGGAGTAAACCCATTGAATACTTCTAAATGTCCTTGTGCCTATAGAATTCCAACCCGGATGACTGCTCATGCTCCATCTTCTTTACATGTCATTGTAGCTTCTAAATTTCAACTTCTTGTTCCATGGATTTTTCTCTTAGGCATTGATTTTCCACATCTAACAGGAATTCCTTCGATTTAATAGTGCCCAACTACTCTGTAAGGGAGGTCTACTGCTATGAAATCTCCTCCGCCCAATGCTCTAGATTCACCTTCCACAATTTTAGGCTCAATATTAAATCCCCTAGCATGGATTGAGACTCATCACAATGGTGCTTACATATAGAAATGAAAAGGTAAATTGGATCACCGGTATTGACCATTAGGGGGTTGACTCCAGTGCCAGATCCCAATTACATAATGAAAGTATGCTTTTGTAGCTTTCTAGTCTGGGCTTATTCCTGTGTGAATGGCATATTTTTTTGTTTTAAAAACCCCAACATTCATCGCTTATATAGCCATTTGGTCACAAAGTATGTAACTTCGTCACTCTAGCGACTACCTGTTCGTCTTTCGTTTGACCTTTTTAGCTTCAGGGTTGGTCGGTCTAGCGACTAATCTTCGTCGTTCTACCGACTAACCATGGTTTATTGACTAAGTTTTCCAGAGTTGTCTTGGTCACTCTTGCGACTAATATTAGTTGTTAGACCGACTAACATTCGTCGCTAGACTGACTAATTATGGTCACTAGAGTGACCAAGGTTATGTTTTCCTTAGATATGCTAGCAAGGCTTGTGACTAAAGTTGGTCACTAGACCGACTAATCTTGGTCGATGGACCGATGAATGGTAAATTTTCCCTATTGTGAATAAGCTTCTTTTCCTGGTCGCTAAACCGATGAACATCCATGTGTGGTTGCTAGACCAACGAATTGATTCCGACGAAAAAAAAAATCATCTTGGTTGCAACAACGACCCTATTCCGACGAAACTTCGTCGCTACTTCATCGCAAAAATGTTCAAATTTAGTAGTGTCCATACATGATCTATAAAAATTTAATGTCCATACTTTATAAGAGTACATACTTAGTATGTATTACTCGTTTTTCGGAAAACTTCTAGGTGCGGAAGTTGGCATATTCACGACTTCATATTTCACTTACTTTGATATCACCAGCCCGACTGACCGCTTCCCCGTTTGATATTGTAATAAACGAATATAAACTGGCCCAAGTCCAATTGAGCTATCACATCAACACGAGTCCCTTAAAATTCAAATAGACCACAAGTCCTCTTGTCAATTTGTATATCGTGGAAATGTGGGTGCTATTTGTAGGGCACAGAACAATAGAGGCCCAATTTTGAACCTGCCAGCCCGAGAACCCGCGATCCAAATAGTCGCTAAGTATGGAATGAGGGATTCGTACATGCTCTATAAAATTCGATGTCCATAGTTTTAGAAGTACATATTTAGTATGTACTACTCATTTCCTCTTAATGTTGTTTGGAAGACACATAACAATAGAAGGTGTAATGTTGAGCAAGCCAGTCCGCAAGTTCGCCTGTCAATTTGTATATCGCGGGACTCTGGGTGCTATTTCTAGGATACATAGCAATAAATGCCTAGTTTTGAGCCCGCCAGACTGAGAACCCATGATCCAAAAAGTGGCCAAGTATGGAATGCGGTATCCGTACAAGCTCTATAAAAACCACATGTCCATACCTTATAAGAGTACATACTTAGTATGTATTACTCATTTTTCGGAAAACTTCTAGCTGCGGGAGTTGGCGGATTCACGACTTCAAATTTCAATTACTTTTATATCACCAGCCTAACCGACCGCTTCTTCGTTTGATATTGTAATAAAGGAATATAAACTGACCCAATTCCAATTGTGCTATTACATCAACAGGAGGCCCTTAAAATTCAAATAGTCCACAAGTCCGCTTGCCAATTTGTATATCGTGGAACTCTGTGTGTTGTTTGTAGGGCACAAAACAACAGAGGCCCAATTTTGAGCCCGCCAGCCTGAGAACCCGCGATCCAAAAAGTGGCTAAGTATGGAATGAGAGCTGCATACATGCTCTATAAAATCTCATGCCCATACTTTATGAAAGTACATATTTGGTATGTACAACTCGTTTCTTGGGAAATTTTATAGGTGCAGAACTTGACGGATACACATGTTCAGATTTCCACCCATTTTTATATCAGCAGCCCAACTGACCTCTTGCATGTTTCATATTATACAAAATTTTTGTAACGCAAGTTTCCGAATACGCGGGTTTTTCTTTGAAATAAGATATTTCACATCCTTTTATAATTTTATGTAATTAAATTGTACAATATCAATATTTAATATTAATACTTTAGTATTGAAAATAATGTTCTTTAGGTAGTGTTAGATAGTTGATAGGGATCACCAGTCGTAAACAATCACAATCTTGATACCGCCATCCCTGGAGTATGTTATCACATATTTTTGCAAGGGGATTGTTTTCCTTTGAAGTTGGTCATTGGGTGACCAAATGCGAAAGAAGTGTGCTTAAAAAACCCACGAATGTTTTTCATCCAAAGTCGGGGCGCGATTGTGCAAAGGTGCGAACATACTTGGTCGGCAAAAATCCATCAAGCACAGGCTCAGTCTCGGCCGTCGGATCCTTTAGACAAAAAGGATCGGCGACCAACGGGCGATCAGGATCATAGAGTTACATGAAGTATAACATCAGATAGATATTTGAAATTGCGAGGCCAATCGTAGACGTTGGTGCAGCGAAAGACATGTGGTGCACGATCAACATTTCCTGGTTTTTCGAGATGGAGCGGTCAAGGAGCTGAGTCATCAGAGCTCGCGAAAATATCGTAATCATTAATTAAAGGAGAGATCTAGACCGTTGGATCATCTTTTTGCGATTTCGTGAGTCGAAAAAGTAAGAGGGTAGAGTCTTGAAGACTCGCGAAGTGAGAAGTCCCGAAATGATCTTGGTCGTCCATTCCATAAGAACACGTGGCGCATGATCAGTGTGAAGAAAGTCATTTCGAGAAAGTTGAAGTGAGAAATGTTGATGGCCCAAGGTCCTGAAATGCTAATGTTCATCAAGATCGTTCGATGCAAAGGGACACGTGTCGCCCGATCCAAACAATCGTGATTTTGTGACTCAAAAATTTCAGCATGGAACACAATGCAAACTTGCGAAACGCGAAATCCCGAAACACCTAGGAATTACGAACACAGTTGCAGCCCAGGGTCATATGGAAAGTGGGGCTAAATGAAAGGTATGCACTTATTGAGAGGTAGGCAGTTGAGGCCGTTCGATTCAAAACGAGTCTGATCGTCGATCTGGATAGGTCATTTTGTAGGATTGAGCATCGGGATTTTGGAGGTTGAATGGATTGAAAACTCCCAAAATGTGAAATACCGAAATTTCACATGGGAGCCCTAGGTCATGGCGCGAGTTCATGTGGAGCAATGGAGAAAATTCGTGCCAAAGGCCCAAAGAGCAGGTCTTGGTCTCAGCAAAGGGTTGCATGGTTTCCAAGCGCCGAGGTTAGTTCGAAGGGATCATTGGCTCCACCTAGAACATGCATAAGTATTGGGCCTCTTCTCGATCTTGATGAAAGTAGTTAATGAAATTAGAGGGGTGGTTAGAACATCATTTCGTTCCATAAATGGAAAGCATGGAAGAATTGGTCATGGAGGTAGACTGTCAACACAAATTTCCCCTATCAGCGAATTTTCCTACAAAGACCATACTGTTATGATCTTGCGTCTGATAGAAGAATGCAAGTGTAGCTTGACAAAAGAAAATGTGGGCACTAAGCCTTGAATGCAGTGACCAGAGCATGCTCCTGGTGGGAGCTAGTGGCTATGAGTATATATACTCAGTTTTGATATTTTGTAAGGGTCGAATGGCTGAGATAGGCTCCCTTCTATTGTAATAATTTTATGAAGAACACTAGTTCTCTGGTTATGTATTTGTTTTTTGAGACATCTTGGTTAATGTAAGTGATCTTTCTTACTCCATCTTATTTTCCTCTAATACTGAGAGGGTTCATGATTGACTGATTCACATGAATTGTTGTAACTTTCTTACAATGAATGTTTTGATTATAGTGTTGTTATAATTTCTTTTAGTTTCCTTGAAATTTAAATCCAAGAGGATATCGTGTTTCAGTTTTTCCTACTTAGGCTGCTTGAAGACATGATGTCCATAGAATACCTCTACACTCTCCTTTCCAAAGTCTTCCCATTTGACCTCTTTAAAACCAACCTATGACATATAAATTGATGGGTACTAGGCTTACCTTCAACACAATCTGAAGGTGACTTCTAGTTCTAACATTTCTTTCACCATTGTTGAGGATGAAAGTGAAGATATCTTCCCTGGGAGAACGACAACGAACTTCTGATCATGAAGGTGCATCAGAATTCAGAACCTTTGAAGATTGTGATTGCACCTGGCGATTCCACTGTGGCGAATCCACTGTCTCGGCTCCGTTGTTTCAGTGTGACTGCTTCTGGCTACACCTGGTATCCCCTGGGAGAACACAACACTCGGATCTGGTCTTTGATGGTGAACAAAGACTAGACACACTCATTCTGCATATCTTTCACCTGGCGAATCCACAATCAAAGACTCCACTGGAGAGGATCCTGTTGACAGAAAGATGACCATACCAAAGGGAGAGACCAGGTATCAGTTTATGAGCTTACTTCATGAAATCCTGTTTTTCTTTATCAGCTCATTTCTCTCTTTCGCTTTACTTATTAAGAGGATTATCCTCTTCTTTGTATATTCAGATGTCCTTAAGCCTTATTTTTTCCATCCATACTTGGACGAAGAAAGCATACCTCCTTCTTGTGTTGTAGATACAAATCTCATGCCTTCACCTCTGCCTATTCATAAAAGTGATATTTGTATTACATCTCCTCTCGAAATTGATCACCCTTGTAGCCTTGAGGAGGTTGAAAATAATTCAAAGTATTCTCAAATATTGTTACCTCCTGTTATTCCTGCTAAGCCTTCCCGTCCTCTTGTTGAATCCCATATTCAGCCCACTTCTTTTCAAATTAAAATAAGAAATAATTTGTTTAAACCTCTGAGGCTGCCATATTGCCTTAACCCTTATCCTCTTGATTCCTTTGAGTATCTTCCTCAGTTTTCTGTGGAGGATCATGTTACAGCTGAGAGGCACTTGGGGGCCTTTGACAACTTTATTGATCATCTTGAGATCATTCATGATGATGTTACCATGAGTTTGTTCTCACATTCCCTGTCTGGAGATGTTGTTGTGTGGTTTAGATGTCTGGAGGTCAGTTCTATTGGTTTCTGGACCGAGCTATGTCATGCTTTTTTAAAGTGTTGGGGTGAGAAAAAATCCCTTGATCAATACTGGTTTGAGTTTAATGCCTTGAGGAGAGGGGAATATGAATCCTTGGTTGTCTTCAACGTGGGTTTTTACAACGTCTATTATAGCATGCCTGTGGAGATCAGACCCACCGAGACTATTGCCATGGTGTACTATATCATGGCTCAACATCCAGAGCTCGTCTATCTCTTGAGAGAGAGGAGATATTCATCATTGAGACATTTGTTTGAGGATGCTGGAGAGGTTGAAGAGAACATCAGGGCTAGCAGGTGGATTCATAGGCAGGCAGATTTGTATGAACATGAGGAAAAAGACTGTCAGTCTGTTTCAGATTATGAGGAAGAAGATAGTGAACATGAATCAGATATGGAACAACAACCAGGAAGTAGGTATGATTCACAGTTGGAATCAAGTTCTTCATCATTAGCAGATTTTTCTATGGGAAAGAATACATATACATCTTATGACCAGTTTCCATAAAATTTTGAGCATGTAGCAGCAACTGATTGCATAACTAGTTGTATGTTCTTGACTCGTCATAGTTATCATGGTCTAAATCCTGCTGCCCCTTTATCTTATGATCATTTTTCTAGAGAAAAAACTGCAACTATTGATGATCGAGAGTTGGTTTCAGATGAAGAAGAAGGGCATTTACTTACGAGCAGAGATATTTTTGCAGAGGAGCATCATGGCCTTCTAAATAATCCAAGATTCTGTCACAATATTCATGATCCCGTGACCATATACATGGATTCCTACATTTCAAATTTTCTGAAATGTTCAAATTTCATTAATTCACCAATACTCACAAGTGAGTATGGTGTTATGAAATATTTCCAAGACTACACTATAGAGCCTTTTCCTTTATTAATTAAGGAAAAACATTGGGTGGAAATCAACTATCCTAGGCTCACATAAAGCAAAAAGAAGCATGTAAAGGAGGATCTTAGTGGGGAGTTTATCTCCTGTCTAGAACCTGTAATTGAGTAGGTATCACTTGGTATCATCTAGCCTGCATCAGTTCTCCACCCACCTGTGCACTCTGAGAACATCACACGATGGGTGAGATGCAATAAAGGACAAGAGTTAATTTCTTACCAGTTGAGCTCCCTTGATTATAATATTTGTGACCCTATGGGATTATATATGGAGCTGTGTTTTCCAAACGAATTGGAGACTGCAGTTTTATTCACCTTATCATTATTTGGGGGCATAGTTAGTGTTCCAAGCCATGTCCTCATTTTTATATCATACTTCCTTAGCCTTTTGTGGATTATCTGTACGAAAGAAATGGATCATATTACCAGACAGTTTGGGTGGCTATGGTGGAAGTTTTCTTTCACCTAACACTTTGTAAAAATTAGTTAGCTTAGGTTTTTGTACATAAATAAGCTCCTTCGAGCATGTGTGTTTATTTTTGTTTTTACTTGTTGTCTTTATAGTCTTCAGCAGGGTGTTTTTGATCTTGACTCCATAGCCCAAGAGAAGGCAACTGGAACTGCAAAGGGAGATCTTAGAGCCTCGCGAGAAGGACTCTATCCCCCATGGAGCCTAATGTTATCACATATTTTTGCAAGGGGATTGTTTTCCTTTGAATTTGGTCATTGGGTGACCAAATGAGAAAGAAGTGTGCTTAAAAAACCCACGAATGTTTTTCATCCAAATTCGGGGCGTGATTGTGCAAAGGCGTGCACATACCTAGTCAAAAAAAATCCATCAAGCACAGGCTTAGTCTCGGTCATCGAATCCATCAGACCAAAAATATCGGTAGCCATCGGGCGATTGAGATCATAGAGTTACATGAAGTATAGCGTCAGATAGAGATCTGAAATCACGAGGCCAATCCTAGCCATTGGTGCTACGAAAGAAACGTGGTGCATGATCATCATTTCGTGGTTTCACGAGATGGAGCGGTCAAGGAACAGAGTCATCAGAACTTGCAAAATGCAAAATCACAAAAATATCACAGCCATTGATTAAAGGAGAGATATGGACCGTTGGATCATATTTTTGAGATTTTGCGAGTTGGGAAAGTAAGAGGGTAGAGTTTTGAAGAGTCGTGAAGCGCAAATTCCCAAAATGATCTTGGTCGTCCATTCCAGAAGAACACGCGGCGTAGGATCAACGTGAAGAAAGTCATTTTGGTAAAGCTGAAGTGAGAAATGTCGATGGCCCAAGGTCCCAAAATGTCGATGTTCATCAGGACCATCCAATGAAAAGAGACACGTGTCACCCGATCTAAACAATCAGGATTTCACAACTTGGAGATTTCAGCATGGAACACAATGCAAATTCGTGAAACACAAAATCCCGAAACACTTGGGAATTAGGCACACGGTCGCAACCCAAGGTCATATGGAAAGTGGGGATAAATGAAAGGTAAGCGCTTATTGAGTGGCAGGAAGCTGAGGCCATTCGAGGAAATGATATTGGTCATCAAATTCAAAATGAGTCTGATTGTCGATCTAGAAAGGTCATTTCATAGGATTGAGCATTGGTATTTTGGAGGTTGAATGGATTGAAAACTCTCGAAATGCGAAATCCCAAAATTTCACATGGGAGCCCTAGGTCATGGCCTGAGGTCATGTGGAGCAATGGAGAAAATATGCACCAAAGGCCCAAAGCACCCGTCTTGGTCTCAGCAAAGGGTTGCGTGGTTTCAAAGCATCGAGATCAGTTCGAAGGGATCATTGGCACCACTTAGAACATGCATAAGTATTGGGCCTCTTCTTGATCCCGATGAAAGTAGTTATTGAAAGTAGAGGGGTGGTTGGAACCTCATTTCATTCCATAAATGGAAAGCATGGAAGAATTGGTCGTGGAGGCAGACTATCAACCCAAAATTCCCCTGTCAGTAGATTTTCCTGCAAATCCCATACTGATATGATCTTGCATCTGACAGAAGAATGCAAGTGCATATTTGATTCGGATTATTTTCGGCACGAAATGAGATAGGAGATATAATAAATAAATGCACAGAGATATCGCAGATATTCAATAATATAACAGAAATGTATCGAAGATGCAACCATCAACACAGATATACAGTAATACATGATTTCTATTAATGAAAGAAATGTACAGAGACTATAAAAATACAGAGTGGAAGACTCGCTAAAATGGTGGCAGCTTATCTCTGAGAAGAGATGTGACGGCTACTCGCATTCGCAAGAAGATGATTACAATGAGGATCTGAAGGCCTTTTTACAATAAAAGGGAATGCCAAAAGTCCCAGACATCCAAAAACCTAACCCTAGGAGATGAAGCACCAAAAGTCATGTGGGCCCCGTTTGGGTAAGTGAGTACATCAACTTCCCGGGGTCGTAACTTTTGCATACGAACTCCGTTTTAGGCGTGTGATAGCTCGTTGGAAAGGTATAATTGAGGAGATTCATTATGGGGGCTCAATAATGCCTTTGGATATAATTAAGAACCTATATCTCGAAAAAACTTCATTTGGACCCTCAAAATGGCCTCGGAAGTTAAAACCTACTAAAAATAGTAAATTGCCAAAATTGCCAGAAAGCCGTTTTGAGCCATTTGGAAAAGGTGGGTGGCCAATGATATCCACCTGGATCAATCCTCCCTCCTTAGGAAGCAATTGTATCCATTGCGTTGAGTTCCCGGGGGAGAGGGGAAAGCAATTGTTGAATCTGAATCTTGGTGATCTGCTTGCCTTGCTGGAGAAGTGGCGTTGCTTAGCTTGTTGAATGCTATCACGAAACTTTGGATAGATGGTTTGGATATTTTTAACCAGTCTGGCTATTTTAGATGACTATGTGCAGAAGAAATCTTTGTGCTTCGTTGCAACCTTGTCGACCTGCTTCTGTTGGATAGAAGGTGCTTGGGTCAAAGCTGTGGTGGTTGCAGTATCCTTTTGTTCCCCTTTTGAACAGATTGTGGAGAAGATGAATTTTGTAGTAAGAGATACTACCTTGCAACACTTTTTAGGTGGGGCAGTAGTTGGAACTACCTCTGGTATCCTATAGAGATGACCCCCCAGAGTAATAATGACACTACGGGGTCGAGACTCATAGATAGCATGGCGTTTCCACATATATGGCTGGCCCAAGAGAACATCACAGACAT
>ML787203.1:816994-840299 GCA_009831015.1 Picea engelmannii | reverse complement strand
TCCCAGTAAGTTTCCCACCAATGTTTGACATGAGGGAGAGCTTTAAGGAGTGTGAAGGTGATATTTTCTTTGTCGAAAAAATTGTGAACAAAGAAATAACCTTCTAGCAGAGTTAACCATTTTTCTAGGGCTTCTGCATCTATTTGTCATTCAAATACAGGAATATCAAAGTTAACTTGTACCTTGAAAGGTGAGGTGCCTCCAAAGTGGCCGCTTGATGAAGATGCTCCTGATGCTATCGGCAGGCATTGAAGAATGTGGGCAAAATTCTCCATCATTTCGTCCCTCTGTCGCGTGAGAGCTTTCTCAAGCAACAGATTGATAGGATCGTCTGCTCCGTCGTTTTTCTTTTCTTCCGCCATTGAGGGTTTCTTGGGTGTGCGAGATAGATTGTCTTCAAGAGAGACAAGCTCAAGACCCAACTTGCTATACACGGACCTCGTCGGGGACATGCACTGAAAAAAATGATCAAGAGCATCCTGCTCTGATACCACTGATCCGGATTATTTTCGGCACGAAATGAGATCGAAGATATAATAAAGAAATGCACAAAGATATCGCAGATATTCAATAATATAAAAAAAATGTATCAAAGATGCAACCATAAACACATATATACAGTAATACACGATTTCTATTAATGAAAGAAATGTACAGAGACTGTAAAAATACAAAGTGGAAGACTCGCTAGAATGGTGGCATCTTATCTCTGAGAAGAGATGTGACGGCTACTCGCATTCGCAAGAAGATGATTACAATGAGGCTCTGAAGGCCTTTTTACAATAAATGGGAATGAAAAAAGTCCTAGACATCCAAAAACCTAACCCTAGGAGATGAAGCACCAAAAGTCATGTGGGCCCCGTTTGGGTAAGTGAGTACATCAACTTCCCGGGGTCGTAACTTTTGCATACGATCTCCGTTTTAGGAATGTGATAGCTCGTTGGAAAGGTATCGTCAAGGAGATTCATTTTGGGGGCTCAATCATGCCTTCAGATATCATTAAGAACCTCGATCTTGAAAAACCTTCATTTGGACTCTCAAAATGGCCCCGGAAGTTAAAACCTGCTAAAAATAGTAAATTGCCAAAATTGCCATAAAGCCGTTTTGAGCCATTTGGAAAAGGTGGATGGCCACCGATATCCACCTGGATCAATCCTCCCTCCTTAGGAATCAATTGTCTCCATTGCGTTGAGTTCCCAGGGGAGAGGGGAAAGCAATTGTTGAATCTGAATCTTGGTGATCTGCTTGCCTTGCTGGAGAAGTGGCGTTGCTTAGCTTGTTGAATGCTATCACGAACCTTTGGCTAGATGGTTTGGACCTTTTTAACGAGTCTGGCTATTTTAGATGACTGTGTGCAGAATAAATCTTTGTGCTTCGTTGCAACCTTGTCGACCTGCTTCTGTTGGATAGAAGGTGCTTGGGCCGAAGTTGTGGTGGTTGCAGTATCCTTTTGTTCCCCTTTTGAACAGATTGTGGAGAAGATGAATTTTGAAGTATGAGATACTACCTTGCAACACTTTTTAGGTGGGGCAGTAGTTGGAACTACCTCTGGTATCCTATAGAGATGACCCCCCAGAGTAATAATGACACTACGGGGTCGAGACTCATAGATAGCATGGCGTTTTCACATATATGGCTGGCCCAAGAGAACATCACAAACATCCAGTGGGGAAAAATCACATAATACCTCATCCTTGAAGGGTTGGATGCCGTATGACAATCGACACTGCTGGCTGACACGAAGATCTTGTCCTTGGCGAAGCCACCCGATGCTGTATGGTTGCGGGTGTGTTGTTGTCGACAATCCCAACTGTTTGACGAACTCTACTGAGATGAGGTTCTTCTGGCTTCCGCTATCAAAAATAAAATACAGCGGGGTCCCCTTCACCCACATCTGTGAATGAAAAAGGTGCTCCCCCTCTTCTATATCTGTTGGTTCTTCTGGTTGAATTGTTGTGGTCGCGACAATAGCAGTGGGGTCTGCGTCGATGATCTGTCTTTTACCAATATTTTCAGAATCAGATTCTGAATCAGAGTTTGGCTCCTTGTCTTTGATCTCATCCACCAATGACTCTTTTGAGCGACATTCATTGGTGTTGTGCCAGGGGATTTTGTGGAAATCGCACCATTTTCCGGTGTCCTTCTTTTTCTTCCCGTGACCCTTCTTTTCCTGTGGCTTGGACTGGTTTTCGGGAGACTGTTTGTTAGGGTTGTTTTTGTCATACTTTGGTTGTTGTGGATTTGTAGACCAAAACTCCCGGTTGTTCTGGTGCTTAAATTTCTGCTCAATTTTAACAACATATCGATAGGCATCACCGAGTGATGAGATGTCCAGAAAACCCATTTCAGTTTGGATGTATCTGTGTAGAGCCCCACGGTATTTCAGAACCAAATGTCGCTCGGAGTCTTTGATACCCAGCTTAGTGCGCAAGGTATGGAAGGTATTGGTTAACTCCAGAACTTCTTGGCCCCTCTCTTGCCGCAGTGTGGTCCACCTCATGTACTGGTCCTCATAGTTTCCAATAGGGTAATACTGTTCCTTTACCGCATCCACAAAAAAATCCCAAGTGGGATCGTCCCCATATATTCTAGACTCCTCTGTGGAACTTTGCTCCCAGTAAGTTTCCCACCAATGTTTGACATGAGGGAGAGCTTTAAGGAGTGCGAAGGTGATATTTTCTTTGTCGGAAAAATTGTGAACAGAGAAATAACATTCTAGCAGAGTTAACCATTTTTCTAGGGCTTCTGCATCTATTTGTCATTCAAATACAAGAATATCAAAGTTAACTTGTACCTTGAAAGGTGAGGTGCCTCCAAAGTGGCCGCTTGATGAAGATGCGCTTGATGCTATCGGCAGGCATTGAAGGATGTTGGCAAAATTCTCTATCATTTCATCCCTCTGTCGCGTGAGAGATTTCTCAAGCAACAGATTGATAGGATCGTCTACTCCGTCGTTTTTCTTTTCTTCCACCATTGAGGGTTTCTTGGGTGTGCGAGAGAGATTGTCTTCAACAGAGACAACCTCGAGACCCAACTTGCTATACTCAGACCTCGTCGGGGACATGCACTGAAAAAAATGATCAAGAGCATCCTTCTCTGATACCACTGATCCGGATTATTTTCGGCACGAAATGAGATCGGAGATATAATAAAGAAATGAACAAAGATATCACAGATATTCAATAATATAACAAAAATGTATCGAAGATGCAACCATAAACACAGATATATAGTAATACATTATTTCTATTAATGAAAGAAATGTACAGAGACTGTAAAAATACAGAGTGGAAGACTCGCTAGAATGGTGGCATCTTATCTCTGAGAAGACATGTGACGGCTAATCGCATTCGCAAGAAGATGATTACAATGAGGCTCTGAAGGCCTTTTTACAATAAACAGGAATGCCAAAAGTCCTAGACATCCAAAATCCTAACCCTAGGAGATGAAGCGCCAAAATTCATGTGGGCCCCATTTGGGTAAGTGAGTACATCAACTTCCCGGGGTCGTAACTTTTGCATACGATCTCCGTTTTAGGCGTGTGATAGATCGTTGGAAAGGTATCATCGAGGAGATTCATTTTGGGGGCTCAATCATGCCTTCGGCTATAATTAAGAACCTAGATCTCGAAAAACCTTCATTTGGACCCTCAAAATGGCCCCGGAAGTTAAAACCTGCTAAAAATAGTAAATTGCCAAAATTGCCAGAAAGCTGTTTTGAGCCATTTGGAAAAGGTGGGTGGCCACCGATATCCACCTAGATCAATCCTCCCTCCTTAGGAAGTAATTGTCTCCATTGTGTTGAGTTCCCGGGGGAGAGGGGAAAGCAATTGTTGAATCTGAATCTTGGTGATCTGCTTGCCTTGCTGGAGAAGTGGCGTTGCTTAGCTTGTTGAATGCTATCACGAACCTTTGGCTAGATGGTTTGGACCTTTTTACCCAGTCTGGCTATTTTAGATTACTATGTGCAGAAGAAATCTTTGTGCTTCGTTGCAACCTTGTTGACCTGCTTCTGTTGGATAGAAGGTGCTTGGGCCGAAGCTGTGGTGGTTGCAGTATCCTTTTGTTCCCCTTTTGAACAGATTGTGGAGAAGATGAATTTTGTATTATGAGATACTACCTTGCAGCACTTTTTAGGTGGGGCAGTAGTTGGAACTACCTCTGGTATCCTATAGAGATGACCCCCCAGAGTAATAATGACACTACGGGGTTGAGACTCATAGATAGCATGGCATTTCCACATATATGGTTGGCCCAAGAGAACATCAAAAACACCCAGTGGGGCAAAATCACATAATACCTCATCCTTGAAGGGTTGGATGCCGTATGACAATCGACACTGCTGGCTGACACGAAGATCTCGTCCTTGGCGAAGCCACCCGATGCTGTATGGTTGCAGGTGTGGTGTTGTCGACAATCCCAACTGTTTGACGACCTCTACTGAGATGAGGTTCTTCTGGGTTCCGCTATCAAAAATAAAATGCAGCGGGTCCCCCTTCACCCACATCTGGGAATGAAAAAGGTGCTCCCCCTCTTCTATATCTGTTGGTTCTTCTGGATGAATTGTTGTGGTCGCGACAATAGCAGTGGGGTCTGCGTCGATGATCTGTCTTTTACCAATATTTTCAGAATCAGATTCTGAATTAGAGTTTGGCTCCTTGTCTTTGATCTCAGCCACCAATGACTATTTTGAGCGACATTCATTGGTGTTGTGCGAGGGGCTTTTGTGGAAATTGCACCATTTTCTGGTGTCCTTCTTTGTCTTCCCGTGACCCTTTTTTTCCTGTAGCTTGGACTGGTTTTCGGGAGACTGTTTGTTAGGGTTGTCTTTGTCATACTTTGGTTGTTGTGGATTTGTATACCCGAACTCCCGTTTGTTCTGGTGCTTAAATTTCTGCTCAATTTTAACAGCATATCGATAGGCAACACCGATTGATGAGATGTCCAGAAAATCCATTTCAGTTCGGATGTATCTGTGTAGAGCCCCACGGTATTTCAGAACCAAATGTCACTCGGAGTCTTTGATACCCAGCTTGGTGCGCAAGGTATGGAATGTATTGGTGAACTCCGGAACTGCTTGGCCCCTCTCTTGCCGCAGTGTGGTCCACCTCATGTACTGGTCCTCATAGTTGCCAACAGGGTAATACTGTTCCTTTACCGCATCCACAAAAAAATACCAATTGGGATCGGCCCCATATATTCCAGACTCCTCTGTGGAAATTTGCTCCCAGTAAGTTTCCCACCAATGTTTGACATGAGGGAGAGCTTTAAGGAGTGCGAAGGTGATATTTTCTTTGTCGGAAAAATTGTGAACAAAGAAATAACCTTCTAGCAGAGTTAACCATTTTTCTAGGGCTTCTGCATCTATTTGTCATTCAAATACAAGAATATCAAAGTTAACTTGTACCTTGAAAGGTGAGGTGCCTCCAAAGTGGTCGCTTGATGAAGATGCACCTGATGCTATCGGCAGGCATTGAAGGATGTGGGCAAAATTCTCCATCATTTCGTCCCTCTGTCGCGTGAGAGCTTTCTCAAGCAACATATTGATAGGATCGTCTTCTCCGTCGTTTTTCTTTTCTTCCGCCATTGAGGGTTTCTTGGGTGTGCGAGAGATATTGTCTTCAAGAGAGACAAGCTCGAGACCCAACTTGCTATACTCGAACCTCGTCGGGGACATGCACTAAAAAAAATGATCAAGAGCATCCTGCTCTGATACCACTGATCCGGATTATTTTCGGCACGAAATGAGATCGGAGATATAATAAAGAAATGCACAAAGATATCACAGATATTCAATAATATAACAAAAATGTATTGAATATGAAACCATAAACACAGATATACAGTAATACATGATTTCTATTAATGAAAGAAATGTACAGAGACTGTAAAAATACAGAGTGGAAGACTCGCTAGAATGGTGGCATCTTATCTCTGAGAAGAGACGTGACGGCTACTCGCATTCGCAAGAAGATGATTACAATGAGGCTCTGAAGGAATTTTTACAATAAACCAGAATGACAAAAGTCCTAGACATCCAAAAACCTAACCCTAGGAGATGAAGCGCCAAAATTCATGTGGGCCCCGTTTGGGTAAGTGAGTACATCAACTTCCCGGGGTTGTAACTTTTGCATACGATCTCCGTTTTAGGTGTGTGATAGTTCGTTGGAAAGGTATCATCGAGGAGATTCATTTTGGGGGCTAAAACATGCCTTTGGATATTATTGAGAACATATATGTTGAAAAACCTTCATTTGGACCCTTAAAATGGCCCCGGAAGTTAAAACCTGCTAAAAATAGTAAATTGCCAAAATTGCTAGAAAGCCGTTTTGAGCCATTTGGAAAACGTGGGTGGCCACCGATATCCACCTGGATCAATATTGAAAAAAGAAAATGTGGATGTTGAGCCTTGAATGCAGTGACCAGATTGTGCTCCTGGTGAGAGCTAGTGGCTCTGAGTATATATACTCAGTTTTGATATTTTGTAAGAGTTGAATGGTTTAGCTAGGCTCCCTGCTATTGTAATATTTTTATGAAGAACACTGGTTCTCTGGTTATGTATTTGTTTTTTGAGACATCTTGATTAATCTAAGTCAGATTTCTTACTCCATCGTATTTTCCTTTGATACTGAGAAAGTTATGATTGACAGATTCACGTGAATTGTTATAAATGTATTATGATGAATGTTTTGATTATAGTGTTGTTATAATTTCTTTTAGTTTCCTTGAAATTTAAATCCAAGAGGATCTTTTGTTCGATTTTTTCCTCCTTAGGCTTCTTTAAGACCCGATGTCCATAGAATACCTCTACACTCTCCTCTCCAAAGTCTTCCCTCTATTCACCCTTACTCCAACTTACTGACTGAAGTTGAGTACAAACCTCAAATGCTTGTGCATGCTAGACTAGATTTTTGAGTTAGAACATTATTATCATTGAGTTTGCACCCATTTGACCTCTTTAAAACAAACATGTGACATATAAATTGATGGGTACTGGGCTTAACTTCAATGCAATATGAAGGTGACTTCTAGTGCTCACATTTATGGTGTCATTGTCAGGGACAAAAGTAAAGATATCTTCCCTGGGAGAATGACAACGAACTTATGATTCTGAAGGTGCATCAGAATTCAGAACCTTTGAAGATTGTGATTGCACCTGGCGAATCCACTGTGGCAACTCCACTGTCTCAGCTCCGTTGTTTCAATGTGACTGCTTCTGGCTACACTTGGTAGCCCCTGGGAGAAAACAACACTCGGATCTGGTCTTTGATGGTAAACAAAGATTGGACACACTCATTATGCATATCTTTCACCTGTGAATCCACAATCAAAGACTCCATTGGAGAGGATCACGTTAAAATAAATATGACCATGTCGAAGGGAAAGACCAGGTATCAGTTTATGAGCTTGCTTCATGAAATCCCATTTTTCTTTATCAACTCATTTCTCTCTTTCCCTTTACTTATAAAAAGGATTATCCTCTTCTTTGTATATTCAGATGTCCTTAAGACTTCTTTTGTTCATCCATACTTGGACGAAGAAAGCATACCCCCTTCTTGTGTTGTAGATATTGATCTCGTGCCTTCACCTCTACCTATTCATAAAAGTGAGATTTGTATTGCATCTCCTCTCGAAGTTGATCACCCTTGTAGCCTAGAGGAGGTTGAAAATAATTCACAGTCTTCTCAAATATTGTTACCTCATGTTATTCTTGTTGAGCCTCCCCATCCTCTTGTTGAATCCCATATTCACCCCACTACTTTTCAAATTAAAATAAGAAATAAGTTGTTTAAACCTCTGAGGCTGTCATATTGCCTTAACCCTTATCCTCTTGATTCCTTTGAGTATCTTCCTCAGTTTTCTGGGGAGGATCATGTTACATCTGAGAGGCACTTGGGGGACTTTGAGAACTTTATTGATCATTTTGAGATCATTCATGATGATTTTACCATGCGGTTGTTTTCACATTCCTTGTTTGGAGATGTTGTTGTGTGGTTTAGATGTCTAGAGGCCGATTCTATTGGTTCCTGGACCGAGCTATGCCATGCTTTTTTAAAGTGTTGGGGTGAGAATAAATCCCTTGATAAATACTGGTTTTATTTTAATGCCTTGAGGAGAGGGGAAGATGAAGCCCTTGTTGTCTTCAACAAGAGGTTTTACAACGTCTATCATAGCATGCCTGTGGAGATCAGACCCATAGAGACTATTTCCATGGTGTACTATATCAAGGCTCAACATCCAGAGCTTGTCCTTCTCCTGAGAGAGAGGAAATCTTCATCGTTGAGACATCTGTTTGAGGATGCTGGAGAGGCTGAAGAGAACATCAGGGCTAGCAGGTGGGTTCATAGGTAGGCATATTTGTATGAACATGAGGAAGAAGACTGTCAGTCTGTTTCAGATTCTAAGCAAGAAGATGGTGAACATGAATCAGATCTAGAACAACAACCAGGAAGTAGGTATGATTCACAGTTGGAATCAAGTTCTTCATCATTTGCATATTTTTCTATGGGAAAGAATACATATCCATCTTATGACCAGTTTCCAGAAAATTTTGAGCATGTAGCACAAATGATTGCATAAATAGTTGTATGTTCTTGACTGATCATAGCTATCATGGTATAAATCCTGCAGCCCATTTATATTATGATCATTTTTTTGGAGAAAAAAATGCAACTATTGATGATCGAGAGTTGGTTTCAGATGAAGAAGAAGGGAATTTATTTATGAGCAGAGAGATTTTTGTAGAGGATCATCCTAGCCTTCTAAAGAAGCCAAGATTTTGTCACAATATTCATGATCCCGTGGCCATATACATGGATTCCTACACTTCAGATTTTCTGAAATGTTCAAATTGCATTAGTTCACCAATACTCACAGGTGAGTATGGTGTTATGAAAGATTTCCAAGACCACACTATAGAGCCTTTTCCTTTATTAATTAAGGAAACAAATTGGGTAGAAATCATCTATCCTAGACTCACAGAAAGCACAAAGCCACATGTAAAGGAGGAGCTTAGTGGGTAGTTTATCTCCTGTCCAGAACCTGTAACTAAGCAGGTATCACCTAGTATCAACCAGCCTGCATCAGTTCTCCACCCACCTGTGCACTCTGAGAACATCACATGACGGGTGAGCCGCAATAAAGGACAAGATTTAATTTCTTACCAGTTGAGCTCCCCTGATTATAAATTTTGTGACCCCGTGGCATTATATATGGAGTTGTGTTTTCCAAAAGAATTAGAGCATGTAGTTTTATTCACCTTATCATCATTTGGGGGTATAGTCAATGTTCCAAGACATGTCCTCGTTTTGTTTTCATACTTCCTTAGACTTTTGTGGATTATCTGCAGGAAAGAAAAGGATCATATTACAAGACAGTCTGGGTGGCTATGGTGGAAGTTTTCTTTCACCTACCTCTTTGTAAAAATCAGTTAGCCTTGGTTTTTGTACATAAATAATCTCCTTGGAGCATGTGTTTTTATTTTTTATTTTACTTGTCGGCTTTATAGTCTTCTGCAGGGTGTTTTTGAGCTTGACTCCATAGCCCAACGGAAGGTGACTGGAACTACAAAGGGAGATCTTAGAGCCTCCCAGGAAGGAATCTATCCCCCATGGTGATCCAGGTGGATATTGGTGGCCACCCACCTTTTTCGACTGGCTCAAAATAGTTTTCTGGCAATTTTGGCAATTTACTATTTTTAGCAGGTTTAACTTCTGGGGCCATTTTGAGGGCCTAAATGAAGGTTTTTTTAGATCGAGGTGCTCAATGATAGCCGAAGGCATGATTGAGCCCCAAAAATGAATCTCCTCGACGATACCTTTCCAACGAGCTATCACACGCCTAAAACGGAGATCGTATGCAAAAGTTACGACCCCGGGAAGTTGATGTACTAGCTTACCCAAACAGGGCCCACATGACTTTTGGCGCTTCATCTCCTAGGGTTAGGTTTTTGGATGTCTATGACTTTTGGCATTCTCGTCTATTGTAAAAAGGCCTCTAGAGCCTCATTGTAATCATTTTCTCATGGATGCGAGTAGCAGCCACATCTCTTCTCAGAGATAAGCTACCAGTGCCTTAGCTAGTTTATTTACATTCTGTCTGTAAGCATTTTTCAGTCATTTGTTATCAATGAAATAAAGTCTTACTTCCGCTGCATCTCTGTGTTTATGTGTATTTCTGTATTTCATTGTGTTCCTACATAAATCCGGATCACATGGAGCCTAATGTTATCACATATTTTTGCAAGGGGATTGTTTTCCTTTGAAGTTGGTCATTGGGTGACCAAATGCGAAAGAAGTGTGCTTAAAAAACCCATGAATGTTTTTCATCCAAAGTCGGGGCGCGGTTGTGAAAAGGCATGCACATACCTGGTCGGTGAAAATCCATCAAGCACAGGCTCAGTCTCGGTCGTTGGATCCATCAAACAAAAAACATCGGCGGCCATCGAGGCGATCGAGATCATAGAGTTACACGAAGTATAGTGTCAGACATAGATCTGAAATCGTGAGGCCAATCCTATTCATTGGTGCTACGAAAGACACGTGGTGCATGATCAACATTTCATGGTTTCGTGAGATGGAGCGGTCAAGGAGCAAAGTCATCAGAAGTCGCGAAATGTGAAATCGCAAAAAGATCGCGGTCGTTGATTAAAGGAGAGATCTGGACCGTTGGATCCACTTTTCGCAATTTCGCGAGTTGGGAAAGTAAGAGGGAAAAGTCTTGAAGACTCGCGAAGCGTGAAATCCTGAAATGATTGTGGTCATCCATTCCAGAAGAACATGCAGTGCAGGATCAGCATGAAGAAAGTCATTTCGGGAAAGCTGAAGTGAGAAATGTCGATGGACTAGGGTCCCGAAATGTTGATGTTCATAAGGACCGTCTGATGCAAAGGGACACGTGTCACCTAATCCAAACAATCGCAATTTTTTGACTCAGAGATTTCATCATGGAACACAATGCAAACTCGCGAAATGCGAAATCTTGAAACACCTTGGAATTAGGCACACAGTCGCAGCCCAGGGTAATATGGAAAGTGGGGCTAAATGAAAGGTAAGCACTTATTGAGCGGAAGGCGGCTAAGGTCGTTCGAGGAAATGATCTTGGTCGTCAAATTCAAAACGAGTCTGATCGTCGATATGGATAGGTCATTTTGTAGGATCGAGCATCGGGATTTTGGAGGTTGAATGGATTGAAAGCTCTTGAAATGCGAAATCACAAAATTTCACATGGGAGCCCCAGGTCATGGCCCAAGGTCATGTGGTGAAATAGAGAAAATCCATGCCAAAGTCCCAAAGCACCTGTCTTGCTCTCAACAAAGGGCTTCATGGTTTAAAGGTGCTGAGATCAGTTCGAAGGGATCATTGGCACCGCCTAAAACATGCATAAGTATTGGGCCTCTTCTTGATCCCAATGAAAGTAGTTAATGGAAGTAGAGGGGTGGTTGGAGCCTCGTTTCATTCCATAAATGGAAAGCATGGAAGAATTGGCCGTGGAGGCAGACTGTCAACCCAAAGCTCCTCTGTCAGCAGATTTTCCTGCAAATCCCATACTGATCTGATCTTGCGTCTAACAGAAGAATGGAAGTGCATATTGACAGAAGAAAATATGAATGCTAAGCCTTGACTGCAGTGACTAGAGCGCGCTCCTGGTGGGAGCTAGTGGCTTTGAGTATATATACTCATCTTTGATATTTTGTAAGGTTCGAATGGTTGAGCTAGGCTCCCTGCTATTGTAATATTTTTATGAAGAACACTGGTTCTCTGGTTATGTATTTTTTGTTTTGAGACATCTTGGTTAATCTAAGCCAACTTTCTTACTCCATCTTATTTTCCTTTGATACTGAGAGAGTTATGATTGAATGATTCACATGAATTGTTGTAACTTTATTATGATGAATGTTTTGATTATAGTATTGTTATAATTTCTTTCAGTTTCCTTGAAATTTAAATCCAAGAGGATCTCGTGTTTGAGTTTTTCCTCCTTTGGCTGCTTGAAGACTTGATGTCCATAGAAGACCTATACACTCTCCTCTCCAAAGTCTTCCCTCTATTCACCCTTACTCTAACTTACTGACTGAAGTTGATTCCAGACCTCAAATGCTTGTGCATGCTAGACTAGATTTCTGAGTTAGAACGTTATTATCATTGAGTCTGCGCCCATTTAACCTCTTTAAAACCAACCTGTGACATATAAACTGATGGGTACTAGGCTTACCTTCAACGTAATCTGAAGGTGACTTCTAGTGCTAACATTTCTGGCACCGTTACCGGGGACGAAAGTGAAGATATCTTCCCTGGGAGAACAACAACAAACTTCTAATTCTGAAGGTGCATCAAAATTCAGAACCTTTGAAGATTGCGATTGCACCTAGCGACTCCACTATCTCGGCTCCGTTGTTTCAATGTGACTGCTTCTGGCTACATCTGGTAGCCCATGGGAGAACACAACGCTTAGATCTGGTCTTTGATGGTGAACAAATATTGGACACACTCATTTTGCATATCTTTCACCTGGCGAATCCACAATCAAAGATTCCACTGGAGAGGATCCTGTTGACAGAAAGATGACCATGCCGAAGCAAAAGACTAGGTATTAGTTTATGAGCTTGCTTCATGAAATCTTGTTTTTCTTTATCAACTCATTTCTCTCTTTCCCTTTACTTATAAAAAGGATTATCCTATTCTTTGTATATTCATATGTCCTTAAGCCTTCTTTTGTTCATCCATACTTGGATGAAGAAAGAATACCCCGTTCTTTTGTTGTAGATACTGATCTCGTGCCTTCACCTCTGCTTATTCATAAAAGTGATATTTGTATTGCATCTCCTCTCGAAATTGATCACCCTTGTATCCTTGAGGAGGTTGAAAATAATTCATAGTCTTCTCAAATATTGTTACCTCCTATTATTCCTGCTGAGCCTCCCCATCCTCTTGTTGAATCCCATATTCAGTCCACTGCTTTTCAAATTAAAATAATAAATAAGTTTTTTAAACCTCTGAGGCTGCCATATCGCCTTAATCATTATCCTCTTGATTCCTTTGAGTATCTTCCTCGGTTTTTTGGGGAGGATCATGTTACAACTAAGAGGCACTTGGGGGCCTTTGAGAAATTTATTGATCAGTTTGAGATCATTCATGATGATGTTACCATGAGGTTGTTCTCACTTTCCCTATTTGGAGATGTTGTTGTGTAGTTTAGATGTCTGGAGGTCGGTTCTATTGGTTCCTAGACCAAGCTATGCCATGCTTTTTTAAAGTGTTGGGGTGAGAACAAATCCCTTGATCAATACTGGTTTGAGTTTAACGCCTTGAGGAGAGGGGAAGATGAATCATTGGATGTATTCAACAGGAGGTTTTACAGTGTCTATCATAGCATGTATGTGGATATCAGACCCACAGAGACTACTGCCATAGTGTACTATATCATGGATCAATATCCAGAGCTCATCCTTCTCCTGAGAGAGAGGAAATGTTCATTGTTGAGACAACTGTTTGAGGATGCTAGAGAGGTTGAAGAGAACATCAGGGCTAGCAAGTGGGTTCATAGGCAGGCAGATTTGTATGAACATGAGGAAGAAGACTGTCAGTCTGTTTCAGATTCTGAGGAAGAAGATAGTGAACATGAATCAGATTTGGAACAACAACCGGGAAGTAGGTATGATTCACAATTGGAATCAACTTCTTCATCATTTGCAGATTTTTCTATGGGCAGGAATACATATCCATCTTATGACCAGTTTCTAGAAAATTTTGAGCATGTAGCAGTAGTTGATTGCGTAAATAGTTGTATGTTCTTGATTGATCATAGTTATCATGGTCTAAATCCTACTACCCCTTTATCTTATGATCATTTTTCTAGAGAAAAAACTACAACTATTGATGATCGAGAGTTGGTTTCAGATGAAGAATAAGGGCATTTATTTATGAGCAGAGAGATTTTTGCGGAGGAGCATCCTTGCCTTCTAAAGTAGCCAAGATTCCTGTCACAATATTCATGATCCCTTGGCCATATACATGGATTCCTGCATTTTAGATTTTCTTAAATGTTCAAATTGCATTAGGTCACCAATACTCACAGGTGAGTATGGTGTTATGAAATATTTCCAAGATCACACTATAGAGCCTTTTCCTTTATTAATTAAGGAAAGGAATTGGGTGGAAATCAACTATCCTAGACTCACAAAAAACACAGAGAAACATGTAAAGGAGGACCTTAGTGGGAAGTTTATCTCCTGTCCATAACCTATAATTGAGAAGGTATCACCTGGTATCAACCAACCTGCATCAGTTCTCCACCCACCTGTGCACTCTGAGAACATCACACGGCAGGTGAGTCACAATAAATGACAAGAGTTAATTTCTTACCAGTTGATCTCCCCTGGTTATAAATTTTGTGACCCTGTGGGATTATATCTGGAGTTGTGTTTTCCAAAAGCATTGGAGCCTGCAGTTTTATTCACCTTATCATCATTTGGGGGTATAGTAAGTGTTCCAAGCCATGTCCTCGTTTTGTTGTCATACTTCCTTAGCATTTTTTGGATTATCTACAGGAAAGAAAATGATCACATTACCAGACAGTCTGGGTGGCTATGGTGGAAGTTTTCTTTCACCTAGCGCTTTGTAAAAATTAGTTAGCTTAGATTTTTGTACATAAATAAGCTCCTTGGAGCATGTGTGTTTATTTTTGTTTTTACTTGTCGGATTTATAGTCTTCATCAGAGTGTTTTTGACCGAGGGGCCCTTCCCAGGAGGTCAGTGCTTCTAAGAAGAACTCAGATCAAGCTAGAGGGATGCTCAATGTGGAAGCAACAATCAATTCTTCATTGAGATAAAAAACTATGTTTTTACATGGCTAGCAACTCAAAGCCTTCTCACAAGAATAAATCTCTCATTTAAAAAGTCTTCATGAAAAATAATGGCCCTTTCTCACAGCCATATGAGGCTTATTTATACATGAATAATCATTGAGGAGTGGATGGGACCAAATCCCAATGCTCAGATTCCAAATATTACATTTTTACACAAAATCCTCAAAAATCTGGGTTTTATTGCAATTTGGGCAGGTTCGAGTTAGTCCCCCACCCATATATTCCAAGCCAATTCTAATTTTGAAAAATTGTCTACGTCTTACTCAATTTTCCATATTCTAGACAAAACCCATTTCGTAGAATTTCTAGATCTGATTCCATCTGTACGAAAATCGATGCGCAAGTTGGCAGTTTGAGTTTTTCAAAAATTTTAGCAGAATCATTCCCCTTGAGCTGAAGGTCCACACGTGCGAGCTGGGTGAATTTTTTCTCACACGTCTGCATGAAAACATCATTCTAAACAAAACCCATGTACCTAATTTTCCTGTAGAAGCTTTTCAAAATTTTGAATTATTTCTAGTACCGGATTAGCACAATTGGTACCGGATTAGAACAGTTGGTACCGGATTAGAACAATTAGTACTAGAATCTTGTATCTAGGGTTTTAGTACCATATGAACACAGTCATGACTATGGGTACATGACCAACGCGATGGTAATACTGGATGGAGCTAGTACCAGAATAGGCACAATCTGGTACCAGAAGAGGCAAAGAGCTGGTACCGGATGAACGCAAAGGTAGTACCGGATCACTACAGAGTATTGGATGACATGGAGTGTGGGTATTGGATTACTGTAGAACCTTCTAGTACCAGATGACTTGGAGTATCGGATGACTTGCAATGCGAGTACCTGAACAAGAACAATACAGGTACCGGAACATGGACAATGCATATATTGGAACCTGAACAGTACAAAACATGTTGCTTGGACATAGAAACATAGGATTAAACCATCATTGACAAAAATATTGTATAATCATCCTTTTAATCACTAAAAATATGGAAAATTGTGTATTAACCACATAGGATGAATAACAAGAGATAATGGAGGTTTATGGTGTAATTAGGGATATATTAGTGACAAAATGTGGGGAGAAGGTGTAATGATAAGTGTATTTATATGATGGAAAGTATGACAAAACTGGAGCTCAATAGTCTCCTGGGTATATCTTCTTCCCTTTTTCTTTTGTAACCCGCCCGACCGCTTTCCATACTTGGGTATTTCTTGGAATCAGTTTCACGGGTTGGCGGGTGCACGAAATGTACAATGCTTCGTCGCAATTCACCATCACCGCTACCTTCGTACTTGTTTCTAGATATGCAATAATTAAGCTTTAATTCTAGTAGTTCATCCTGCAGGAACCGTTAATATTGTCATTAATGACTGGAAGTCCAGAGAAGATTTGTCATTACTACGAATTAAACTAATATTTGTCCAGAAGTATGTTATCCTTTCCAAGTATTCATTTCAAACATGATGCAATCTATTTTTGCGCACCGATGGGTTGGCGCCTTTAAGAAATTTCTAATTCTTAATCTCTCTTCGTCGTCACCGCCACATTCGCAGTTTTTTCTAAATATGTAATTAGTGAGCTGTAATGGTAACAACTCATTCTACACGAACCCTGGAGATTGTCATTGATCAGTGAAATGCTCGAGGAGATATTCCATTGATACGCATTAAACCATAATTTGTGGGGGTTATATTATCCCTCCCCAATTTTCATTTCAAACATCGTCTCGAGTAAACAAAAATTCTCATTAATTTGTGGCAGCAGTTCTTTCCAGATACAGTAAACACATTTGGGCATAATGGCAAGAGGTTCCACTATTCCAGGGCATATTCTTACTACTCATCTCCCTCCGCCTAGGAGAAAAAAAGGAGATGGTCCCTTGGTACACCAAGAGATATCTTTCAAGCCAAAGAATTCTAAGGAAACCCTGCCTGCTCAGAGAACCTACCCAATTGCATTGATGGCTGGCACAAAGGTTGATGTCATGGATTCTGAGCTAGAAGAAGATGATCTTATGGGCGATGATACGACAATGGATGATGGAAATGCAGAGACTCTTCCCACTCCTGCACCCAAATTTAAATCAACCATAACAGGAAAAAATTCTCGGCTCAGTGATGGTCGTCCTAACAACACAAAAAAGGAGTTTCAGAAAAGAAACCGACGCTGAACGCAATAGCCGCTTTGCAACATGAAAGTAGGAATTCCAGAGTTCCAAATTAGTCTGTTCTGGGCAGAAGAGTTTCAGTGTAAGGAAATGATATGTTGGTTCTCCCAGAGATATATTTCAAGCCAAAAAATTATTCACTTGCGGGACTACTGTCATATTCTCTGGATATACAATTAACATCTTCAGGAATCAGGTCCAGAACTCTCACTGCTGCAAGTTGTTTTTCTACGTGTCATCTCCTTCCACCCAGAATGGACTATTTTGGGCCTCTGAAATTGCATGTGCAACCTGTGTCCCTGAATTTTTTTCGACTATGCAGAGGCGGTTTCTAGTTGTGTCCTAAGTTTCAGTTAAGGGATATTCCATTTTCCCTGCAACTTTTTTTGTCTTCTTCCTCACATGAAGCTTCTGAAAACTATCAATTTCACCACAGGATGATTCATCCAGGAGAAAACTGCAAGGATTCTGCATACTGCGGATCATGTGCCTGTGTTTGTGGAGGATACGTTCAATGTTTTGGCCCGAAGAACTAGGTCCAATTTCTAAGGATAGATGTATAATACTCGATGTTTTTCTTTTTTTTTTAAATGTATTTTCTATTAAAAAAAAATTCCTTGGGGTCTTCGTTGTTGTTTCTTTTTTGGATTTAACGTCTGTTCTCATTGGCATGGTTTGGTCCTCTCGTAGTTCTTCAATATTGTGTTTACTTAGGTTATTTTTTCTAAGATGGAACATCTAACAATTATATGAAAATGTATTGTGTCAATTCACCTGCCTTTTATGCAAACAAAAAATGGATTACACACAGTTTCAAACCAATGTTCAATTCTATTTGTAATGCAGATAGAACATAGCAATACCAATGTACAATCTTGCAGCAAAATCGTCATTCTTGTTTCTAGACATGCAGTTATTAAGTTTTAATGCTAATAACCCATAATGAAAGAAGTTTAATACTTAAGTTAATATGTTACAGTCATGGAAGAATGTATCAAGAACAGAGTTACACCCACATGTTCCAATAAAATCTAATCTTCAACAAAGCATTTGCTGGCAATTAGTAGAAAATAAAGTTTAATAGTTAAGTTAATATGTTACAGTCATGGAAGAATGTATCAAGAACATACTTACACACACAGGTTGCAATAAAATATAATCTTCAGCAATGCATTTGCTGACAATTAGTAGAAAATAATGGTTTTGCAACAATGGGGCTTCTTTGAAACCAATTCGCTCATACGAAAACTGCCCTCCCCCTTTCTATTTTCCCACTCTTTTATTCCTTGTAGTTTCTCTTCCTGGTTACTTAATCATTTTTTTTTTCTGAAAATGCCTTATTGCGCAGCTTGGCAGATTCACGCGTTTCCAACGAGTGCTTCCCCTTTCTTTAAATTGACCCTCTATTGTTTTGTGTCCTACAAGTAGCACCCAGAGTTTCGTGATATACAAATTGAATGGTGAACTTGCGCACTGGTTGGCTCAACATTGCACTTCTATTTTTCCGTGACCTCCAAACAACATTCGGAGCTTCGCGATATACAAATTGACACACGAGCTCTAGGGCTAGTGGGCTCAAGATTGCCTTTGTTTACGGATGGAAAAGTGCTAAAACCAGCCATACCACATTTGCACCACATAAGCTATATTAAAGGGAAAATCATTTCCTCTATAGTTCTGTGTCCTACAAACAACACCCACAGTTTCGCACTATACATATTGACAGCCAGAATTGTGGGCTGGCTGGCTAAAAAAATGCCTCAGAGTTCCACGATATACAAATTGACAAACGAAGAATACAACCAAGAACCAAGTAAACTTGCAGATCATATTCCTGGTAGCAAGCGCTAATTTCAAACATCATGGAATGTCATTTGCACGTCGTTGGGTTGGTCCGTTCATGAAAACTTCAATCCTCGCTTCCGAGAACGAGTTTGCCCGACTGTTTCCCTATTCCATACTTATCCACTTTCTTGAAATTTCGCAAATATACAAACCGGCCGTTGAACTACCCCATCATGATCTCTTCCATTTTACACGTTTTGCAGTCAAAAATTCTGATACATAAAATTTGACCGTGGAACACTCGCCTCTCCTCAGTATTCCCGTAACCCTTTTTTCAATCCCGTTCGACCGCTTTTCAAACCTTGCCATTCTTTCCTTGCTCTCCCCCATCTCCGTGAGCTTCGCACTTCTCTATAATAAAAGAAAAAAATTGTTTTATATATATATATATATATATATATATATATATATATATATACATATCTTGTTTCTAAATATGCAATTACTGACATTTACTTCTAACAACTCATCATGCAGGAACTGTATAGATTGACATTGATGGGCGAAAGGCTCGAGGAGATATCCTATTAATGCGCATTAAACCAAGATTTGTGGGGGGTTATCTTATCCCTTCCGAGTGTTGATTTCAAAATCATGAAATGTCGTTTGTACGACGTCGCCTTGGCACGTTCACGAAACCTCCAATCCTTAATTTCTCTTCGTCGTACCTGCCACCTTCACATTTCTAAATATGTAATAATTAAGCTTTATTGCTAACCGTTCATCATGCACCACCCATACAAATTGTCATTAATCAACAAAAGGCTCGAGGAGCTTTCCCATTCATAAGCATTTAACCAATATTTAGCGGAGAGTTACATTATCATCTCTAACTGTTCATTTCAAACATCATCTGGGGAAAACCAACGTTCTCATAAACCTATGGCATCAACTCAACAACACTTCTGTGGAGATACAGTGAACATCTTCGAGCGCGAAGACTAGAACTTCCAGTGGTCCAGGGCATATTCTTATTACTCAACTTCTGTCGCAGAGAACCAAGTAATTTGGACCTCTGGGATTGCTCGTGCAGGTTATGTCCCTGAGGTTTTTGACTGTAAGGACCTGGTGTCTTGGTGCGTCGATAAATTTATTTCATACAACATAATTATTCCATTGCAGGACCGCTCTTTTGTTTCTTTGTCACCTTAGGTCTTCTGCCAGATGCTAAGATTGTCGGAGCCAACATTGACGTTCAGAGGAGAAGATTGCAAACAGTTCCTAGAAAATCATAATAACGGGTTGGACCTCTTGCCCCATTTATTGGAAAACCCGCTTCTATTTCCTGAAGATATTACAAGCTTGTGGGTTAGTTCATTTAGAAATCCATTTCGCAAAATTGTTTGGTCGTTTACAAGAATAACGGGACAGGATTCCACAGCAACTATTTCCTGGATGGATCTTTATATTTTGTATTTCACAATCAACGAACAAGCCATTTTTTATTGGGGCAAGTTAATTTCCTATGAAATATGTTCTCAATTGTCAAGCTTCAAAAGGGAAAAGAAATTTTATATGTCGTCCTACTTAGTTTTTGTGATAGCGCATTCCTGTCGGTTTCCACAACTATCTATGTCGAAGAATGTTAATTGGGAATTTGAACCAGAAACGTTCTGGTACTAGGCTTTGTGGAAGCACAAGGCTTCCCATTGTTTTTATGAGGTTTTTAATGGCTTTGTGTCTGTTTTAATTTTTATTTTGTTAGGATAAGATGCTCCTCGCATATCTGAACAAACAACCAATTTTTTGATAGGAAGGGGGCACTCGAACATTTGGATAATTACACTGTCATAAGAATTTTTGGTTCAATGGAAAAACCTGTTGTCCTTCCATGTCACACTACAGACAGAATGTTTGTTGTAGAAGTAGCACAACAATACAACTACTGGTTACATCTGTTTCAAAAGAAGAAGAAAAAATAGTTCATTCCTCTGCCTTGGAAAGTAGGGGAGTTCGTGTTGAAAAACATCAACAAAATTGACGATTTCGCAGTGCATTCTAGAATCTCCAACCTAGAATATGCTGAAATCATAAGAGGGTTCGACCCCTATAATATTTTTTGACAACATTTACAAACACTTGGCCTCGACGATTGTTTTTTCAAAAAACACTTGCCCGAAAACAGAGACTGTGGCGGCAACGCTCCTGCCTCTGATGTCAGTGACCTAAACACAGTGCAAAGCTGCACTAAATTGTACACGCAACAGGGGAAAGGCCCTGGTGACAAGAGTGTTCAATCGGAAAATATCACTCCAAAAAGTACAACATCTCGGAGCATCGCTCCAACGACCCACCACAACAACAAAGAAACTCAGAGTTCTTCAAATGGAGGAGGAGATAATGACCCTCCTCACTCTAAAATTGATAGTTCTCACAAGCTTCCATTAGAGAAGAAGAGAAAAAAAAATGTGGGGTAGGCGAAAGAGTCGAAAATTCAGAGTGAGAACATGGAGCTTGACACTGATTTGGATAGCATGATATGCTACCTTGATCAACCTGAAGACGCCATCCAGCATAGTCGTCCAATGGACATATCCGTTACCAAAAAAATTGACGAAGATGAATCCTTTGTGTTCCAGAGCGTTGTTTTTATAGCTATTCCAAAAAATTGATAATTGAGAAAAAAGATGTAAAAAGTAAGAAAGGAAAATCTTGTTCAGAGCTTGACCTTGCCAACATGTGTCCGTCCCAAATCTGTCAACTTCACAACGCGAGCGAAGAAACACTTCATGATTCCATTCGAGTCATCGAGGCCGAGAATGCCAGACTGAAGGATCGGGTCAAGGAATTGGAAGAGGCTTTGATTCCTATGCCATTGCTTGTCAATCCTTTGGTAATAGCCATGCCTTCCATCCCTGCAGCCAACGTAAAGTCATCCTCCACCCTGCTCACATCCTGTAGAGGATACATGGAGAATAATATCAAGAAAAGAATGGAACTGGTTATCAAGGCATGGAAAACATCACAAACCATCACTTCCCTTGGAACCAGGGCACATAGTTTTCTCAAACATTTGCAAGTGGAGTTAAAAGATGAAGAAAATTTCTTTTTAAAAGCGGTCCTTCCTTTTGGCACCATTGTCAACAATATGACATAAACAAAAAGAAGAGAACAAGATCTTCCATCCAAAAACTGGATTGGTCAATTGAATGCATGTTGGAAAGAAAAAGTGAAGAACCTGCATCTCATTGTTCAATCATGTGAACAAGCCATATCAAAGAAAGATAAATTATTCACAAGGATGTCAAGAATAAACTTAGCTGGAAAAGCCAACGACTTCCAAGACCCTGACTTAATCGCAAACTCTTTGCCCTTAACTAGGCAAGAGTTTGATAAACAGGTTTCTATGTTTACGACCTTGTCTCTGGAAAAGTTTTACAGCATCCTTTAGTTTGATCAAGCTCACATCGATGACAGGCTCTTTGTAATCTTTCTATCGATTTCCGGGAATTAGAAAGCGATATTTTCAACATAAAAATCCGGAATGAGATCAACGTCGCCCCAATGAGAATCTACATTGAAGAATGGCTCAAAAGGGAATTGAAGCAGGTCGCCGACGAAAGGCAACATGCAGTTTCCAGGATTCCAGCAACCGTCGATAACATCATTGAAACCGCAGCCGTCGGCGACATCAATGAAATGCCAGCCGCAAGAAAATAGCCAAAGGGCTCATATGTACCCTCACTGTAAGTCTACTGATCACATCCTGCTTTGTTTATCAACCTAGTTATTCTACTTTTTTAAATAGAGATGTGTAGGCAAACACTTAAACCTTTCAATTTATTTTTTTTGCAGGTATTGCACTCTATCTTCTTTCTACAGTCCTGTTTCTTGTACATATTTCTCTAATGGTCCGCAGGAGCCCCAATACCAGTCTACATGAAAAACGCATTGAAATTTCGATTTATATGTAATAGAATTTCGATTTTTGTATATTTCAATATTTCCAGTAGTATGTAACAAACTTTTATTTTTTGACATATTTCAAATAAAATTGTTTTCTTATCTCCTTTTAAATTTATGTCTTCATACATTTTTATCTTTCACCAGTCTGTATGACAAATGCATTTAAATTTTTATATGTAACAGAGTTTTTTTTTTTTATGTATTTCAAAATAAATGGTGCTCTACATGCCAAGCGTCATTTACTTATGCCCCATGTTCCCTGATATACACGTTGCACACAACATTTCCGTGATATACAATTCAAAATTTCCAGTAGTATGTAACAAACTTTTATTTTTTTACATATTTCAAATAAAACTGTTGTCTTATCTCCTTTTAAATTTATGTCTTCATACATTTTTATCTTTCACCAGTCTATATTGCAAATGCATTTAAATTTCCAATTTTTTTCTTCCACTGTGAACAAATTTGTAGTTTGTTATATACTTTCAAAAAATAAATGGTGC
>ML787203.1:795304-816944 GCA_009831015.1 Picea engelmannii | reverse complement strand
GTATGTAACAAACTTTTATTTTTTGACATATTTCAAATAAAATTGTTTTCTTATCTCCTTTTAAATTTATGTCTTCATACATTTTTATCTTTCACCAGTCTGTATGACAAATGCATTTAAATTTTTATATGTAACAGAGTTTTATTTTTTTATATATTTCAAAATAAATGGTGCTCTACATGCCAAGCGTCATTTACTTATGCCCCATGTTCCCTGATATACAACGTTGCACACAACATTTCCGTGATATACATTTCAAAATTTCCAGTAGTATGTAACAAACTTTTATTTTTTTATATATTTCAAATAAAATTGTTTTCTTATCTCCTTTTAAATTTATGTTTTCATACATTTTTATCTTTCACCAGTCTATATTGCAAATGCATTTAAATTTCCAATTTTTTTCTTCCACTGTGAACAAATTTGTAGTTTGTTATATACTTTCAAAAAATAAATGGTGCTATACATGCCAAGCATCATTTACTTATACCCTATGTTTTGTGATCTACATGTTGCACACAAAATTTTCGTGATATACATTTTGTACCGAACACTTCCATCATTTACAATTCGACCCCATTTTCCACAAATTTCTTTCTAACCTCGTTGGCAGGGACTACACTGCCACGCAGCCTTGTTTTATTTTGGAGATGGTTATTCTCTTTACCCAAAAAATTATTGATTCGACTTGAGTTGTTTTCACGAGAATGATTGGTTCCAAAAATATTTATTGGTTCCCAATTGGTTACCCAAAAAATTATTGATTCGACTTGAGCTATTTTCACGTGCATGATTGGTTCCAAAATGATTTATTAGTTCCCAATTAATAATATATATATATATAATTGGTTGAATAAGATTCTCTCTAGGACCTTACCTTTTCTTGTTGTAGGTTGGTAGGAAAGCCAAATAATGACATCCTCTTCTTTCTTAGTAGGTTGGGGCTCTCTTTGCCTTCTTCCTTGGTGGATAAAATCCCCCTTTGCTTGATGGGCATTTGTTCATGATGGGCATTTGTTCTTTTCTCAGCATGCTGGTTTACCAAATACATGTTATCATTTCTGTATTGTTTTTACATATTGTTTCTATCTAGAAATATAGTAGGAGCTCTCAATTGTCTTGCACCCAATTTTGGTTAAAAACACTTCTACTATTTTAAGTCCATTGTTGACAATAAGTTTAAAAAACCAAAGTTTCGCAAAATTCTATACAAACACAATATAAAATTTTGAAAATTTTCAGCTTTCATCTATATTTTCTTTCATTCAACTTCCAAAACATCACAACTATATATATATATATAAATGACGTAGGCTATTCATTCTATGAAATGGAGCCCTATGGGACGTCTCCGGAACCGGGACCCCATCCCGTAGAATGAAAGTTGGCCGTCAATGCATCTCCCCGTCGTCGTTCCTCCAAGGTGTCGTTCTGCCCGACCCACAAAGCAGCCACCATCGTCGTTCCTCGCAACCCCGTCCTGTAGCGGCACGAGCTGGTTACTACATATGTGCCTCCCTCAACTCTGCATTTGTGCCTCTCTCAACTCTGCATCTGAAGTAAATACTTATCCTACAATTTCAAGGGTGTGATAATGACTCCCTACAAACATTATTGGAGACACGTGAGAAAAATATGTGTAACAGACTTGTTGACCGCCAAAAGAATTGAATCCTTCAAGGATGTGCGAGAGGAAGAGGTATCTGCAATGATCCGTTCTATTTGGAAGGAGTGTGAGAGAGACACAATTGTTGTGAATGTCAATGAGGCCTTCTTTACCCTCACCACCAATATAATTTGGCGAACACTGGTAAGGAAGAAATTTTCTAATAATGATTTGGGTGCCAACTGCAAAGGATTCATGGATCTGGTCTTATAAGGGGGATGCTACAGGAAGATTTAACATTGGAGATTTTATTGGTTATTTGGATTGGCTTGATTTACAAGGTATAAATCGATACACGAAGAAGGTCAACAAAATATCCGATGCATTTGTTGAGAAAGTAATAGACGACCATATGGATCATCATATGGACTCAACTTGGAATGGTCAGGCAATGATGGAAAAGTCTTCGTCGACGTGTTGCTTCTTATTAAGAGTGATAAGACGAACACCAAAATCACAAGAGAAACCATCAAGGCAATTATGCTTGTAAGTCTCTTGGGCCATGTTCTCTCTTTCATTTTTCTAATTCTTAAGACTCAGTCAGTCCAAATATTGCCCTCTACTAAAATGAGAAATGAATCGAATTTTTATGAATTTGTTCGCCGCCAAAATGGAGTCGACGACCATTTCAATAGAATGGGCAATGAGTGAACTGCTCTGACATCCCCATGCAATGAAGAGATTGCAAGAATAAATTGAATGTGTAGTTGGAAAACATCGCAAAGTGAAGGATTCAGATATGGTAAGTTTGAAGTACCTACACGGTGTGGTGAGAGAGACGCTATGACTATACCCATTAGGGCCACTAGCGATTCCAAATAAGAAATACAATCCCCAATGTTAAATCTTCTCGCAAAAATTCCCTTCTAACACCAGATCCCTGAATTCTTTGCAGTTGGCACCCAAATCCTTTGTGCATTGGGGCTTGCGAGGAACGACGACGATGGCTGCATTGTGGATCTGCATGGAATGGGGCCTTGGAGTTGCGTTGAGATGGGGAGTTGCATTGACGACCGACTGTTCGTTCTACGGGATGGGTCCAGGTGTCAGAGACGTACCATTGGGCTCCATTTCATAGAATGAATAGCTTACACCTATATAAACTAATTACGCCGAAAGGTGTATATCTATTGATAATG
Source organism: Picea engelmannii (assembly GCA_009831015.1). NCBI lineage: Eukaryota > Viridiplantae > Streptophyta > Pinopsida > Pinales > Pinaceae > Picea > Picea engelmannii. The sequence continues at coordinate 814,139 of ML787203.1, read as the reverse complement.
GGCACGATTAATGACCTTTTAATCTAAAATTTTAATCTGATGGCTAACAATTGAAGATGCTGGCATATTCTTAGTCGTCCTCCCAAATCAATGAATGTGATTTACTCTTCATAATGTGATAACTTCCTTGTATTTTTGAATGCATCCGTGTTAATCTGTTTACTTTTTAACATTTACCTAATCATATTAAAAAATTACTGTAGCACCATATAATTGCCACATTTAGATTATTACTTTTTAACATTTACCTAATCATATTAAAAAATTACTGTAGCACCATATAATTGCCACATTTAGATTATTAACGGGCACTACTTCCTCCTCAGCTGTACGTATATCTCACCTGTCCACACGTTTCATATTAACATTTACCTAATCATATTAAAAAATTACTGTAGCACCATATAATTGCCACATTTAGATTATTAACGGGCACTACTTCCTCCTCAGCTGTACGTATATCTCACCTGTCCACACGTTTCATATTCGATGGTTCGAGCGTTTCGTTTCATGAGCATGAGCCGAAATGACTGTGCTAGTCTTACAAATAGTTGAAATACTAAAAATCTTTAAATATTTTTTGATTTGTTAAAATATCCTCTCTTTAACCACTAAAAATGCATATCCTTTGTTAACACATACTAATACACATACTAATACATTTGTGCTTATGCTAAGCTGTGGTACTAAAAAATTACTCTAAAATAATTTAGTTGTGGTTAAAAAATTAAAAATTAACATGAGCTGAAGATAAGATGTTTTCAATATGCTTTAGTTGTCTTATTATAAAAATTGACTTTGAAGAGATGAAAAAGTGATTTGTTTACAATAGGAATTTTCATGTTTGCATGGAATAAAGAGGATTTTTCATGTTCTCACACTACACCAATTTAGAAATGTGTAAGAAGCTTCATCTGCAAATACAAAGTCGAGAGTTTTTGAGAAGATTACTTATAATATTTATATTTGGAAAATTTCCCACCAAGTTATAAGTACATCCAAGATAAAACAATAACATAATATATTGTTTAATTATAACATATATAGGGTTCAAAGTATCTTTTTTTCCATAGAAAAAATTACTTTGTATTTATATTAAATATAAACTGTTCATAACAAATTTTTACATCATCATATGCTTTTTACATTTTTTGATAGTTGACTTCTCCCAACAGCAGACACTAGACTATATTCCCCCAGCTATATATTCTAGTACAAAATGTTGGACACATCGACTACACTGAGAGGGGGGGCTGAATAGTGTAGGGCTCTTTTCTCAAAACTTTCCCTTCACAAAACTTCTTAGTTAATAATCACCATTAACTCATTATTTATTGTTGTCATTTATAATCAGTTAAATGTGAACATACACCAACAACATATCATCAATAAATCATCACCACAAGGAACATAAAGAACACAAGATGTATGTACAATTTTATTTTTATTACAGACTATAATCCTTGGGTTATCAACAACAATTGAATAGAGTACAACTCTACAAGAGCACTAGCTCTATAATGCAAAACTCAACTTACACCCTCAGCACCATCTGAGATGAGGCAACAATCCTCAACCAGTACACGACCTTTTGGTAGTGCAGTACGTGTATGTACGCACCCTACCAATAGTACAACTCGCGTATGTACACGGCCAATCTATACTACAGGTTGCGTATCACTTCTAAGTTACTTAGGGTTTTTTCTTCAAGATAAACTCAAATCCTCTGCAACCTTCAATCACATTCACTTATGTCTTTCACTGTCCAATCTGACCCATAACCAGTCACAACACATCCAAGCTCTCCAACAATGTACTCATGCTTCTCAACCATACAATATGAATGCTACTCAATCATGTATATGCAATCAACATATTATGGCAATTATATCAGTACTGAATCATAATAGTCTTGCTCACTCTATCAACACACACCACATCACAACAACCATACCAAGAATGCCTTAAGCATTCACCACAAAACAAAAAAGAGTATCCATGAAGACAACAATGTAACCATAACAAAGTTTCTATGGCAGATCAGAGCCCTTAGAATGCAGATCTAGAACCTGCTTCAGTATTCAAGATCCTGGCACCAACTCACACACAAGTCTTCATGAATTCATCCACTGTACGTTCCCTTTCCTCATTCAGCCCACGTATGTACGCACCCTAGCTCACTACATCCTATGTATACCTCAGAAACTAGGGTTTCTGAACTTTCAAAACTTTTTTCGTCGTGATCTCAGACTTATCGAAACTTTGATGTGTCCATGAGATCCTCCATACACACTCTCTCTCGCAGAATAGATCTTCAATTCATGCTCAAGAGGTGCTCTTTCACAAGAGACCCTTGCCGCTTATTTATACTCTCCAAATAGCTTCCTTAGAAGCATCTTCTAGGTCACTTACCCTACTTCTAGGTTACTTAACCCGTTTCTAGGTCACTTAACCCATTTCTAGGTCACTTAACCCATTTTCCTCATTTTCGGGTTAACCACTTTCCATAATTAGAAAGTTCTCCATTACTTTATCATGTAAATATTCCTTCTTGACCTTGTCACCTCACTTTATCATTTAAATAATCTTCTTTGATTTTGTCACTTCAATTTATTATTTAAATAATCCTTCTTGACTTTGTCACTTTACTTTATCATTTAAATAATAATTTCTTCTTTGCAAGCTCTTTGACTTCTTTGACCTTTTGGGGCTTCAAGCCTACATATGAGGGTCCTCCATCTTCGTAAGGCCATAACTCTCAAACCATGATGAGTTATGTGACATTCCACATACCACCGGAAATGGCATGGCATGCACTATCCATCTAGGATAGTTTCATTAGCAAATTCACTGATCTTCATCTCATTATTCCACAATTAAGCATGGGTTCTCCAACCATACTTCAAGGATAACTCAACTGTAAAGCATCTTCCCATGAGGGATTTCACCATAAGGGGACCACTTTGGAGTTCATCCATTTGTACACCTTATCAACCATGATAAGACAATATTGATTCATCATTACATCAATCCAACTATGCATCATATATCAAAGAAACCACATCGATCCATCTTCATCTTTGCATCATGTATCAATGACAACTCATTGATCCATCTTCATCTATGCATCATAACAACTTATTGAACCATCTTCATCTATGCATCATGTATCAATGACAACTCATTGATCCATCTTTATCTATGCATCATATCAATGATAATAATTCCACTTGACAAGGCATGATCTACATCAATAGTCATCAATCACATCAATGTGACTATCTCTCCCCCTTTGACATCAATGGAAATGGGTCATTCTCCTCTTGGGGTTTCTCCCCCTGCTTGAACTCTCCTTGGGGATACTCCCCTTATCTGAATTCCTTTGATCTTCCTCTGAATAATCTCTCCCATTTTGAACAAGGGATATCACTTTGATGTAATTCTGAAGATACATCGCTCATACTCCCCCAGTGACCATTGCTCCCCCTGGAACTATGCCTATGTGCTCTTTATTCAAGTATAGGACTCTTTCCTTCTAGAATCATGGAAAGAAGAATGAATCCCCTTATGGGTATGTCTCTCCATATCTTCTCTGCAATATGAACACATGCTTCTGTTGCAAATGCTACTTCTTAACCGGATGATAGATCAACTTCTCTTTCTATGATGATCCTTGGACCTGTCCATGCATCAAACTCATTCCATACCAAACATCATGAAGCAAAAGATATGCCAACAATGAAATAGAGAATCATGAACAAATTATCAACCAAGTACATCATGTACCAAAATGAGTGTTCATCATGCACAACACTCATGTACATCAACCATGTACATCAACACCATACAATGTGCCAAACGATATCATCCATGGAATGTATCAACCATATGCCTCTACCAACATGTCAACCATGTGCTTCAAAACAATCATATCACCAATGATATACCTCTACCATGAACCAAGTGCCACAACCATCAAATGTCTCATGTACCAAAGTATATGTTAATCAAGTAATACCAATGGTGTACTTTTAGCCAAGTACTTAGCATCCAAACATATACCATCTATGAGTGTACCAAACATTTACATCAACGTGTATTACCACTTGTACCAAGCAAGCACATCAATCATGCACCAATACCAAAACATGATGAATCCTCATACATGTATGCCAAATCCTCCATAAAACATGTGTCAATCAAACTGCTAGTAGGTGCCTCTACCAATGTACTAGGAATGTACCAATCATGCATCAACTATAGATCAAGATATGACTCATCCATGATGTACAACATGATCACCTCATCAAGTCACCAACTACATGTCCCAATATGTAGCCCATCCATATGACAAATTCATGCACCAATATATCCAACAAATATGCTTCTAATAATACATCATAAATATATCAATGAAACTCAAATATGCACCATTCATGTATCCCAACAGATCAACCTCAATCCTCCATTCACTACAGAAAATACTAAGAATCCAACAATACATGTACTAGTAGTATGCTTCAATAGATCAATGACATCTCTAGCATCATCATGATATATCACATAACCAAGGTGCCATAACTTCACTGTCATAACTAGCATTGCTCTTCAACAGAAAATGCCTCAATCCATACTCATGGGTTAGTGCCATGCATCCAAGATAGCCTTTCAATATTTATCATCACCATACATAATCCAATATGTAGTCATGAAAACCTACAACAAACATTGTCAGAACCTACAACAAACTATGTTAGACCCTGCAACACAGAGTTATACCATCACATCAAGCTTCAACCCATGTGCATAGCCTTTTTCCCAAGGCTTTACTACATATACGCAACCTACTGCACAAACAACTTGCGTATGTATGCGACCTATTCAAGGTCAGCCTGCATATGTACGTGACTATTACCACTGTCATCCGCGTATGCTTCAGTAGATGACACACTTGAGCTTCCCTTAAGGCTTCCATTATGCTCTGGTTGTTCAGTCTTCTTCACCCACTTCTGAAGGTATCCCTGCTTCTCAAAACTTTATCTCTGAGATTCCATATTTTTAAATATGTCTCCCTTCCTTACTTCATTCCTTCTTCTATTCATGCTATGTGAAGTCCTCAACATGGACTTTCTTATTGTGTTCCAGCAATCCTAGGATTTTTGACCAAATCCACTACAGTTGTAGCATCTCATGTTGTGACAGTGAACAACAATGTGTCCTACTTCATAACATATCCAACACCTTATGTTGTTATGAAATCTTCCAATATCTCTTCTTGCATAAGATTTGCATTCCAAATATTTGTGACCATATTCATTACATGAATAACATTAACCATGAAAAATACTTTCATACCTTTGTTTTGGTGTCCATCTTCTTTGACGTGTAAGGATGGCTTCTTGATGTCTTCCTTGCGTTATTCTTTTGAAACTTTCCTTCCCTTATGTAGATGGTTGACTTGCAACATTATCTTCATCCTTTGAGAGTGAGGGACTTACCTCATGCTTCTTTGAGGTTCTTGCTTCAACATGTGTAGCTTCTCTCTTGTATCCAAGACCTGATTTATCATTTGGTGATCTTTGACTTTCCAAGATCTCATTCAATATTTGTGAGCTATTCAAGAATTTGTTTGACTTCTCTAATTTCTTTCTAAGATCAACAACTTCACCTTCTAACTTATGACATGACTCTTCCTTTTCATTTACTTGATTCTTCAATAGTTCCTCTACCCTTTTGGCTTCTTCAATTTGGGTCTTGAGATGGACAATAATTTCAAGACTTTTGTTAATCTCATCATCTACCTTCTTATCTTATTTTTCATTCTTTAGTCTTGTGACTTGTGATATCTTCTTTCTTTTCTTCTAATTGAGTCTTATTACTCTCTTCTTGTTTTTTGAGCACTTCCTTTAACTTCAAGATGTGCCTTTGACTCTTCTTAAGAAACTTTTTAGTGTTATCGAAAATATAGCTACAGTCTATATAGTAATGATCATATTTGTATTCATATAAACCCTCTTCAACTTTCTTTTGAAGTTATGATAGTTCTTCTTCTATTCTTTCCATGGGATAACTACCATCAAACTCTACACAAACTATCTCTAGATTTTATTCTTGAATTGTAGAGAAATATTTAATATCATCACATTTTGAATTATTGCAATCAAGGGTCTTTGGGGATTCTTTACCTTCATTTGAAATATCTTCAAGATCTTCCTTTTTACCAACATCTTCACATGATCCTTTGCCTTCATTTGAAATGTCTTCGGGATCTTCCTTTGTGCCAACATCATCACATGATTCTTTGCCTTCATTTGAAATGTCTTCAAGATCTTCCTTTGTGCCAACATCATCATATGATTCTTTGCCTTTATTTGAAATGTCTTCAAGATCTTCCTTTTTTATTTGATATGTCTCTTCTAGCTTTAGCCATAGATCCTTGGCAGAAGTGCATTGTCCTATGCTGTCTTTGATAGGGCTTGACAGTCCACTAAGAATGGTCTTGAGAGCCAATGCATCATTCTTATTTCCTTCCCTTTGAGTTGCAAACTTTGACTTGTTCTTCAAGGAAATTGATCCACCAATAGATGCCTTCCAAATACCCGCTCCCATTTCCTTCAAATGCACTCTCATTCTATTCTCCAAGTAGAATAGTTTTCCTCATCAAGGATTGGAAATTCATCATCCATTTGTGTGTCTATAGATCTCCTCCAAGCTTGTTAAGGATTATAGTGAAGGCATGCTCTGATACCAATTGTTGGACACACCGACTACACTGAGAGGGGGGGGGGGGTGAACAATGTAGGGATCTTTTCTCAAAAATTCCCCTTCACAAAACTCCTTAGTTAGCAATCACCATTAACTCATTACTTATTGTTGTCATTTATAATCAGTAAAATGTGAACATACATCAGCAACATATCATCAATAAATCATCACCACAAGGAACACAAAGAACACAAGATGTATGTACAATTTTCTTTTTATTACAGACTACAATCCTTGGGTTATAAACAACAATTAAATAGAGTACATCTCTACAAGAGCACCATCTCTATAATGCAAGACTCAACTTACACCCTCAGCACCAACTGAGATGAGGCAACAATCCTCAACAAATATCAATCTATCAACAAGTACGCGACCTCTCGGTAGTGCAGCACATGTACGTGCCCTACCAATAGTATAGCTCGCATATGTACGCGGCCAGTCTATACTACAACTTGTGTAACAAAATTTCAAATAAATCAATTGCACGTAGGCTACATCCAGGAGCACGAAGAAAATTCAACCATCAAATTTGTTCCGCATAAAATTCAGTCATTGACATTGGTGATCATGATTGACATAAGAAGATTTTGACTTTGTTGGGCTCAACGCAGTAAAGATAAGGATGGTCGGATATATATTCTATATGTATAAAACTCTTTATGTATATTTATATTTACAGAGCTCACAAGCAAGGCACAGGCAATGCATGGAAATGAAAACATTGGAGGAAGTCGTTATGTCGATGATGAGGACTCTGGTATGCTTTCTGATGATGGCAACCACAATAGCACCATTTAGTGTAAGTGTTGCAGTTGTTAGTTACAGAAGGAATCCATATCATTCCTCTTATGTTCACGGGGATTATGGCTTATATCATGATCATCTATATGATCGAACGACGACTGGAAGTGGTTTTGTTCAAGGAAATGATTTTGTTTTCAAAGAACGCATGGTGGAAATTCATCTTCTCAATTCAAAGCATCCATTGACGCAGGGTACGATAAAAGGGATGTGGAGGGTATTTTGTATTTCCGAAAGGCAATCACATCGAATCCATATGGAGTAATTTCAGATTGGATGTCTAAGAACTTAGATAACGTTTTCTTCTAGTATGGGATTGCACACATAAACAACCGAGTGTCTTCAATATTTCTTCTTGGGCAGGATTGGAAGGCACCATCCCTGAGGGCATTGCCAATTTGAGCGAGCTTAAAAGACTTTACCTCAATGAAAACAATTTGTCTGGTGGCATGCCTCGATCCATTTGCAATTTGAACCAGCTAACCCACGTATATCTTGGTGGAAATATGCTCACTAGTGGAATACATCAAGCTATTGGCAATTTGACTCAGTTGGCTTACCTACATCATGGTGTGAACATGATAGCTCGTAAAACTCATCTTAGGAAGAAAATATTTCACTGGTGGCATACCTGAAGTGATGGTCAATTTGAGTCAATTGACCTACCTACATCTGGGTGAAAATAGATTCAGTGGTGACATAACAGAAGCCATTGGCAATCTGTATCAGTTGGCATACCTAAATCTTAGAGTAAATAAGTTCAGCGGTGGCATACCTGAAATGATTGGCAATTTGAGTCAATTAACCTACCTATAGCTGAGTGTAAATAGATTCAGTGGTGACATAACTGAAGCCATTAGAAATTTTTATCAGTTGGCATACCTAAATCTTAGAGTAAATAGGTTCAGCGGCGGCATACCTCAAGCCATATCCAAATTGAGTAAGCTAACCTTCCTCAATCTTGGTACAAACATACTAAGTGGGAGAATAACTAAGGGCCTTGCCAATTTGAAGAAGCTTGAACAACTTTACCTATATACCATCAATTTGATAGGGGCATTTATGAAATGTTAAGGAAAATCAATTAGTTACATCTGTAGTTAATTAGTGTGTTTACCATTATAGGAGTTGGTAAACCTCCCTAACATATTATATCCAAAGTACAATCAAATCCAAATCCATCCAACAGATTAGTATAAAACCACTTTTACTACACCGTGGGGTACTTTTTCTTATCATGTCATGCCTTTTGGATTCAAGAACCCAGGTGGTACGTTTTAACGGGCCATGAATTATGTTTTTCATGATCTTACTCGCATCATCCTCGCTTATTTGGACGACCTCACTGCTCGCTCCAAGAAGCAGACTCAACATTTAGATGACTTATGCATCGTTTTTCAACGATGTCACCAGTACAATATCCGCTTGAACTCCCTTAAGTGTGTATTTTGCATCACCGTCGGACGCCTTCTTAGGTTCATTGTCTCCCAACATGGCATCACGGTGGACCCCCTCAAGGTCCAAGCTATCACGAAAATTCCACCACCTAGGAATTTACTGTAATGTCCCCCACCTCTTAGAGAGGTGATGAGGAGACTCAGTGGCCTGGGCACCCCCACTAGGTCAACTAGGCTTAAGTTATAATTTTAAGTTGACTTGAGAAAGGAAAGGGATAAAAGGAGTAAAAGATAACTCAACAGAAGAATAGAAGTTAACTCTGAGAGTTAACCTAACTCAACAGAGAATTAGAAGGAAAAGTATAAGTAAGAGGCTGGGGCGCACCTATTATGCATTCTGAATTTGGTGTATTGCTTGTTATTTCTCTTGAGCATTCAATTTGGGGGTTTTGTTGTACAAACCCTTGTGAACAACTCAGTGGTGAAATATCCACTCACCTTGTTCCACAGCTTGGTCTCGGGGATGAAGGATTCCTCCACACCATTCTATTCTCAGCATATCTCCTTCTAGAGCTTCAGAAGATAGCAAGGTCGTATTGTTGGGAAGTTTCCAGCAAGGGCGCACCATACCATTGAGAAGGGTTCGATCTAGCCAATCAGGAGGAGTGTTGGGCATTCCATCAGTTGGGTTTTACTTGTAGGTGCTCCATCATCATTTTGAGGGTTTCTTTGAGGAGTTATCATCTCTCAATCTTCAACAACAGTTTGGGACGATTTGGAGGTTAGGAGGACATCCCACTTTTCTGTATTTCTCATATCTAGTGAGATCTACTTGAGATCTGGATCTAAAACTTCTCCCACAGGATTCTCTTAGCCCGATCTACGTTCTTGGATATTTTCACGTCATTTGGAGGTATATTTCTTCAAGGATGAGTTGCCTAGGGTTTCTTCCATTCAGGAGGGCACAACTCCCTTGGAAGATCCAACATTTGGAGAGGTTGACCTTGGACGTTGGGCTTGAAACTTCAGGAGGAGGATCCCACTAACCTGATCTATCATCTGACCAAGTTTGGGTTCATTTGGAGTCATCTTCCACCAGGGCCGAATTATTGAGGGTTTCAGTCTTCTCTTGGAGCGTGGCTTCTTTAGCTGGAGGGTTTGTATTTAGATCTGCTTTGTATTGATCCTCATTTCTTATTCAGCCTTTGGAGGCTTATTTTGTATTGGTAGAGCATTTTGTAGCAGCTCATATCTACTGTCTTTTCGACCATCTGAAGATTATTCTAGATCGGCTATCTATTGTAATGGTTCCATATTGCTCATAATAAAAGGTCAGATCTTACTTGTGCTTCTATATCTTGAATGTATTGTGATCTTCATGTGTTGGATGAATCTTGTATGAATGCATTTAATAACTGGATAACTCAATAGACACATGCACATCAACAAATCAGTAGTAGTTAGTGATTCCAAGCGAAAAATTTGTCTTCGGATCATTACAGTGGTATCAGAACTTTGATCCTCCAAACCTGTGGAAGGATCGACGCATGCAGAGGTACAGTGGTATTTTTATGGGTCGAAGGAAGCAACCGAGCAGTGAAAAAGAGGCCAAAATGGAAGGGTCAAGGGATGACCATGAGCCTCTAGGCTTGGCTCTCATAGCAGCCGAGTTTGACAAGTTCCAGCAATCCGTCAATCGCACGGAAAGCATATTGGTCCAACACTTGGGCAAGTACCATGAAACCAACAGGAGGGGACAGGCCGAACTCTCTAAAACTTTGAAGAGGGTTGACGAGAACCTATAGATAATGAACAAGAATCAATCCAAGTTAAATGAACTTCTAATGCAAGTGACCCATCAAGGAAAGAACCTTGACACGTATGGGAATAAGGAGGTTGGTGGATCCAGTGGAGCCCATGAGGAGATCAGATATAATCCAGAGAAAGGCTCCAGATCCGAAGGAAGTTTGGAAGGAGACATGGTACAGGGTCATATGGGTAGCAGGGTCAATCAGAGGTGATACATACCTACGTTCACAAATGAACATCTTGGCTTACATTCAGGTAGCAGAGATAACCCCAGACCTTACATGCCCACATTCACAAATGAGCAAGGGCAATAGGAACAGGTTGAAGACTTTGTGGAACAACTAGCGAGGAGTACCAAGGAGTACTATAGTTTGGATATGAGGGTCCAAAGACAGATGTACCTAGATCAATATTGCCAAATCAGGTTCAGAAATCAACCTAGGACGAACCACAGGGGCAGTTTTGAGTTTGAATGTAGAGCAGGGAAGATAGAGATTCCTTACTTTGATGGTACGACTAAGATGACAACACAATCTTGGGTACAAAAGCTGGATACCTACTTATAGCTCAATCCCATGAGGGAAATGGAGGCCATCAAGTTTTCCACTATGTACTTGGATGTCAAGGCTCATGACTGGTGGTATCACGGACTCACCACACTTGGCCACAATAAGATTGTGTCCTATACATAATTCACTCAGAGGCTCATTGATAGATTTGATCAAGGAGATCATGAGCTACATTTCTAGGAGCTCACCCAACTCAAGAAAACAGGTATGGCTGAAGTATATATTGATGAATTTCATAGGTTGGCAGTTATGGTACAAGATATGTCCCCGACTAGGCTCATGATGCTTTTCACAGAAGGGTTGATGGAACCCTTGAAGGGTTGGGTAAAGGATTTCAAGCCTAACAACCTACATGAGGCCATTTGGAGGACGAGGGATTTGGGTCCAGCTGCTAAGCCTAAATTCATACCTAGACCACCGCTTAACAGTGGAGGAAGGGACCAAAGACATCCAATGAATTAGGGAGGACATGACCCTAAAGGTTTTGACAAGGGTCGTGGCAGAATAGATGACAACACCAGGAGGGAACTGAGGAGGAAGCAATTCTACTTCACTTGCAAGGAACCATGGAATCCATCACATAAGTGCATGGGACGTGGTCAGGTGCACTACATTGAGGTCACTTCAAACAATGAAGAGGAAGATGAGATTGGTCAGATACAGAACATGGAGGCATAAACCACTGAGGCAGTAGAGGAGGAACATATCACGGGACAGGATAGTATGGCCACCTTGGCATCTATCAGTGGGTACCCAAGTATAACACCTTCCGATTGAGGGGGGTCTTGTAGGGTCAAAGAGTTTAAGTCTTGATTGATGGGGGAGCCTCCCACAACTTCATTGATGCAACATTATTGAAAAGGAGGCACATACCCATAGTAGAATTTGAAGGATTCAAAGTGGAGGTTGCAGGAGGAAGCATTATGCCCTGTGACAGATATATTCCAGGCATGAAGCTTACCTTAGGTAGGCACAAGCTGATATAGGATGTCTATGTCATGGACCTTCCAAACACCAACATCATCCTAGGAGTTCAATGGCTCAGCACATTGGGACCTATCACCACCAACTACAAAACCATGGAAATGTCATTCACAGAGGAGGGTGGACGAAAGGTAGTGCTTCGGGGCATGACAGGGAATGCTGCAAAGGTAGTCATGACCAAGAGGATGGAGGCCATCTTCCAAAGGGATGAGATAGTATATGCAGTTGAATGCAGGATTGTGACACAAATGGATGAACGGGGCAAGGTTTACTACACTCCATAGATCAAGGAAATCCTTGACAAACACCACAAGGTGTTTGGGCCTATTCCTCTGGGGGTTCCACTAGATAGAGGATTTGAGCACATTATTGAGCTAGAGGAAGGGGCCAAACCAGTTATCACCACACCATACAGACATCCCAAGAAGTACAAAGATGAGATAGAGAAGGCCATCAAGGAACTTCTAGACATGGGGCAGATCAGGCCCATCAGTAGTCCTTTTGCTTCTTCAGTCGTGCTGGTGAAGAAGAAGGATGGCACTATGAGGATGTGCATTGAATTTAGGGCCTTGAATAAAAATACTATCAAAAACAGGTACCCAATACCAAGGATTGATGAATTGCTAGACGAATTGCATGGGGCCATCTACTTCACTAAGATTGACCTTCGTTCTAGCTATCATCAGATCAAGATGAGGGAGGAAGACATCTCAAAAATAGATTTCAGATGTCATTACGGCCATTATGAGTTTTTGGTGATGCCCTTTGGGTTAACCAATGCCCCTGCTACATTCCAATCATGTATGAACCATGTGTTCAATAAGTAGCTGAGGAAGCACCTGTTGGTATTCTTTGATGATTTGCTTATCTATAACAAGACATGGGAGGAGCATCTTAGGCATTTGGACCAAATTTTGTCAATCATGGAGGAACAATCGCTATATGCTAAGGAGTCCAAATGTGAGTTTGGAATGACGGAGGTCCTTTATCTAGGACACATTATCAGAGAAAAAGGGGTACAGGTACATCAGGAGAAAATTGAAGCCATCATAGAGTGGCCTACTCCTAAGACACTCACAGAGTTGAGAGGATTCCTGGGAATGTGCACGTATTACAGGAAGTTTGTCAAGGGTTTCTCTCAGCTATGTGCACCCTTGACCGATTTGACTAAGAAAGGAGCATTCAAGTGGGATGAGGAGGCTCAAATAACGATGGATAAGATGAAGAAGGTGATGAGTATGTGCCTAGTCTTAGCACTTCTAGATTTTAGCCTCCCATTTACCTTGGAGTGTGATGCATCCAGGGAAGGAATAGGGGCCACACTAATGTAGAAGAAGCACCCTCTTGCCTACGAGAGCCAGAAACTCTGGGGGCCTGAGCTACTTTACAACATTTATGACAAAGAAATGTTGGCTATCATGCATGCACTAGCCAAATTATGGAAATACTTGGTAGGTGCTCGATTTGTTGTCAAGTCAGATCATAACAGCCTCAAATATCTATTGGAACAGAAGGACTTGAACGAGAGGCAACAAAAATGGGTAAGCATAATACAAGCCTATGACTTTGACATTGAGTTTGTCAAAGGGAAGAACAATGTGGTGGTTGATGCCTTATCTAAGGGGCCATCCATCCTTTCCATAACAGGGGTAACAATTGACTGGAAAGACCAACTGGTGATGGAGTATGCAGAGGATCAATTTGCGTGCCAACTACTGGACGGATAGGTACAAGATGAAGATTTCAAGGTTATTAATGACCTCATCTACTACAAAGACCGAATCTTCTTGGTTCCTGGATCGACATTCAAGGCCAAGGTATTGCAGGTGTGCCATGACTCTCCAATGGCAGGACATCAGGGGATCAACAAGACGTACAGGGAGGTGAGAGAAATATTCTCTTGGAAGGGGCTCAAGGAAGATGTGATTAAGCACGTCAAAGAGTGTACTACATGTCAGGAAAACAAGGATGAACACATGCACCCAGCAGGATTGTTGCAGCCCTTGCCCATTCCAGAGCACAAATGGGAAAGCATATCCATGGACTTCATCACCGGGCTACCAAAGATTCAAGGGAAGGACTACATATTTGTAGTGGTGGACAGGTTAACAAATTTTGCACACTTCTTCACCATAGCTACCAACTTCAGTGCATCACAGGTAGCCGAATTGTTCTTCAGGGAGATCTTCAGGTTGCATGTCCTACCCAAGACCATTTTCAGCGATAGGGATAGCAGGTTTATGAGTACTTTCTGGCAGGAGTTATTCAGGTTGGTTGGTACGACCTTGACTCCTAGCACCAGCTATCACCCTCAGACAGATGGACAAACAGAGATAGTCAACAAGTGGGTGGAGGGCTATCTCAGAAACTATGTGGTAGGACAACAGAAAGCATGGGTCAGATGGTTGCATCTGGGAGAATATTGCTACAACACCACCCAACATATGTACATTGGCATGTCACCATTCAGAGCCTTGTATAGCTATGATCCTTTATCATTTATGGAGATTGTGTTCGGTGACAGCAGGGCACCAATGGTACAGGATTGGATACAGCAGAGCCAAGACATTCTTAAGGAACTGAAGGATCATCTACAGAGGGCACAGAACCAGCAGAAGGTCCAAGAAGACAAGCACAGAGTGGACCGTACTTTTGAGGTTGGCGATTTAGTCTATCTGAGGCTACAACCATACAGGCAGGCTTCCATTAAAAGAAGCGAAGCAGACAAACTGCAGCCATGTTTCTTTGGGCCCTACAGAGTCAACAAGAGGATAGGGGTCGTAGCTTAGGAGCTGGAGCTTCCACACGGAAGGAAGATACACAACATCTTCTATGTCTCTTGTCTTAAGAAAGCCCTCGGTCAACACATCAGGCCTATTGAGGTATTACCCCCCATGAACGAGGAGGGACAACCTTTTTTTTATTCTGGAGGAGGTATTAGAAGTCTGAGAGAAGAGGCTCAGAAACCGAAGCATCAAGGAGTACCTGATCAAGTGGAAGGATTTACCCATTGAGGACGCCACTTGGGAACATGAGCACGTGGTAAAAGAAGCAGGTTTGGAATTGCTTGAGGACAAGCAATTTCGAGCAGGGGACACTGTAATGTCCCCCACCTCTTAGAGAGGTGATGAGGAGACTCAGTGGCCTGGGCACCCCCACTAGGTCATAGTCTCACACTGAGGGGGGAGGTCAACTAGGCTTAAGTTATAATTTTAAGTTGACTTGAGAAAGGAAAGGGATAAAAGGAGTAAAAGATAACTCAACAGAAGAATAGAAGTTAACCCTGGGAGTTAAACTAACTCAACAGAGAATTAGAAGGAAAAGTATAAGTAAGAGGCTGGGGCGCACCTATTATGCATTCTGAATTTGGTGTATTGCTTGTTATTTCTCTTGAGCATTCAGTTTGGGGGTTTTGCTATACAAACCCTTGTGAACAACTTAGTGGTGAAATATCCACTCACCTTGTTCCACAACTTGGTCTCGGGGATGAAAGATTCCTCCACACCATTCTATTCTCAGCATATCTCCTTCTAGAGCTTCAGAAGATAGCAAGGTCATACTGTTGGGAAGTTTCCAGCAAGGGTGCACCATACCATTGAGAAGGGTTCGATCTAGCCAATCAGGAGGAGCATTGGGCATTCCATCAGTTGGGTTTTACTTGCAGGTGCTCCATCATCATTTTGAGGGTTTCTTTGAGGAGTTATCATCGCTCAATCTTCAACAACAGTTTGGGACGATTTGGAGCTTAGGAGGACATCCCACTTTTCTTTATTTCTTAGATCTAGTGAGATATGCTTGAGATCTATATCTGAAACTTCTCCCATGAGATTCTTTTATCCCAATCTACGTTCTTGGAGAGTTTCACATCATTTGGAGGTATATTTCTTCAAGGACGAGTTGCCTAGGGTTTCTTCCATTTAGGAGGGCACAACTCCCTTGGAAGATCCAACATTTGGAGAGGTTGACCTTAGACGTTGGGCTTGAAACTTCAGGAGGAGGATCCCACTACCCTGATCTATCATCTGACCAAGTTTGGGCTCATTTGGAGTCATCTTCCACCAGGGACGAATTATTGAGGGTTTCAGTCTTCTCTTGGAGCGTGGCTTCTTCAACTAGAGGGTTTGTATTCAGATCTACTTTGTATTGATCCTCATTTCTTATTCATCCTTTGGAGGCTTATTTTGTATCAACAGAGCATTTTGTAGCAGCTCATATCTACTGTCTTTCTGGCCATCTGAAGATTATTCCAGATCATCTATCTATTGTATTGGTTCCATATTGCTCATAATAAAAGGTCAGATCTTGCTTGTGCTTCTATATCTTGAATGTATTGTGATCTTCATGTGTTGGATGAATCTTGTATGAATGCATTTAATAACTGGATAACTCAATAGACATCTTCACATCAACAAATCAGTAGTAGTTAGTGATTCCAAGTGAAAAATTTGGCTTGGGATCATTACATTTACGCCAACTGCAGTGCCTATAAGGAAAAGCTAACTTTTTACGTCGCTTTGTCCCATATTACGCCACTCGCGCATATGGTTTCCTCTGCCTACTGCATCATGATATCCCATTTCAATGGGATGAACATGCTCAAACCGATTTTGATGATTTGAAAGCAACACTATCCAATGCTCCTTTGATTAGTCCTCCAAACTATGATCATGATTACATCCTCTACTTTTTAGCCTCAGTTATCTCAGTAGCAGGAGTCCTCGTCCAATTAGGGGATGAGGACCGTGAGAATGTCATTTACTACATCAGTAAAAAAAAATCAGGGCCACCCTTGAAATATAATCATGATGAGAAACTTGCCCTCGCAGTTGTCCTCGCAGTGCAAATACTGCAACACTATATCCTGCTTCGAACTACCAAAGTCGTAGCATATTCCAACCCTGTGCAGTAATTGCTTAGTCGACTGAAAATTAATGGAAATTTTTCCCGCTGGATCATTATCCTCCAGGAATACGATCTAGAATTCTCAACTCCCAAAAGAAAGAAAGCACTCATCTGCGCCGAACTCATCACAACTTTTCCCTCAAACGCTAAAGATTCACCCGTCAATATGGATTTTCCCAATAAACACCTCTTCTTCATCCCCTCTGATGACCCCTGGTATGGATAACTTCTCGTCTACCTTCGGACACAGAAGTTTGGGTCTCATCTCTCTCGATATGATCGTCGGTACATTCACCATCAGGCCCCTCGATACCTCCTCATCGGAGACGTCTTATATCAACGTGTATTCGATACCATTCTTCATCAATCTCTGACCATTGACGAAGCTAGGAGAGTCTTGAACAATTTCCATAGCGACGCTTGCGGTGGTCACCTCTCGGGTACGTCCACCACCCAAAAAATCATTCGAGAAGGGTACTTCTGGCCCACGTTGTTTCACAACTACATCCATGATGTCAAGCGATGCGACAAATTCCATCTCTATGCAAACAAAAAACAAGCGTCACCCGCTCTTCTACATCCATTCATAATCGTCGACCCCTTCTGCAAATGGGGCATAGACTTCATGACTTGCAATCATCCATCTAGTAATGGACACAAGTACATTGTTGTGGCAGTTGATTACTTTACCAAATGGGTCGAATCCATTCCCACTTTCAACAGTACCGCAGACATAGCAACGCGGTTTTTATTCAACCATGTCATTACATGATTCGAAGTCCCACTACAGTTAGTGTCCGATCACGGTAAACACTTTGAGAACGAGATCTTCGTGGAAATCTCCTCAAAGTTAGGCTTTTCCACTGATTTTGCATCCCCATACTACCCTCAGTCCAACGGATAGTTCAAGGCTGTCAACAAAGTCCTAAAAACCATGCTACAACATACCGTCAACAAACATAAGACCAACTAGAATCATATTTTTTTTTTCCGCGTTAGGGGGTTATCGCACAATAGTCAAAACTACCACCTATTTTACATTGTTCCACCTCGTCCATGGGATCAAATCCACCCTCCCTATCAAGTGAAAAATTCTCACGTTACGCACTGCTATCGAGCTATTACTTGACACTGCTCCAATGGAGCAATGCTTGTTGACCTTAGAGTCATTGGATGAAAATCATCGATCTTCATTACAGAACAATGAGGTATCTAAAAAATGGTCCAAATCCACCTTCGACCGCCATGTCAACCTTCGTTCATTCAACGAAGGAGATCTCATCCTAGCCTATGATATCGCCCATGATAGTCTCGGTCATGGGAAATTTGAGTCATTATGGCATGGACCCTACATTATCCAACACTGCCTCACTAAAGGCGCATACATCATGGCCTCTCCAGAAGGCTATCCTCTCAAAGAACCCATCAACGGGTTGTACTTAAAGAAGTTTTACACCTGAGCATATGTTAAGAACCAAACATCGATATAGCATAGAAAAACCTCAGGAAAAGTACTCAACGCCTTGAAAAAGAGATAATTTCAGATAATAAGCCTCTTCGAGGGGGAAACCTCCTTTTACCCCACTTAAATGTTCAAGTACAAGA
>ML787203.1:775077-787363 GCA_009831015.1 Picea engelmannii | reverse complement strand
CACACCACCAAGGGGAACATCATTTCAACTACACTTGGGCATTGGAGTCATTGATGTAGCATTTCTTCATATGGGTTTTATTTGGGCAAGGCAAGCCAAGCAGTTAATCTACATCCTAACCTATTTTCACGAGATACATAACCTAGATTAAACTGTTGAGTTAAGGTATTATTCTTCCTAAGGGATATCTGACCAGGATTAGACAGTCTGGTCAGACTTATTCACTAATTCTATCCTAGGGGCTATCTAACCAGGATTAGATGGTCTGATCAGATGTATTCACTAGTCTAACCTAGGGGCTATCTGACCAGGATTAGACAGTCTGGTCAGATTTATTCACTAACCTATCAACATTGAAAATTCAAAAGGACTTGATCATGCTTGAAAGGTATGACCAAGTCACTATTATTGTATGGGGCTTTGTTTCAATTCTTTTTGCCCTCTTTTCTTTTCTTTTTTCTTTTTCTTTTTACAAATTATTTGGAGAATGAAATATCATTTGTCCACAAAACCACCAGATACAGATAATATCCAAGTCATCAACTGATTCCCATAATTTATGGGGTGATAACAGGCGGCTCCACATGGGGATGGTACTTGCCCTGTTAAGTGCCAAGAATCCAGTTTCCTGTCATCCTGAACCAAGCTGTCTAGTAGTCTTATTGGGTATTATTCTCAGGAACACTTCGAAAAACATTGATCAGCAACTTAGGGCCTTCTCTTCGGGCTTCAACAGACTGACCGCCGTCCTTCACTCAGAAAAATGCAAGTAAAGACTGAAAATCAAAACGGTATGTACAATGGAGAGTGATTTCTTCAATTCTCTTACTGGGGAGGGATATAATGTTTCAGCATTCTGCCATTCACAGGTGCTCCTGGCAGATCTGACCCATAGGCATTGTTTAACAAAAAGGCGTTGTTTCCTCTGAAAGCTTGGATCATGTAGGGGCCTGTCCATAGATGATCAAATTTTCCATGCTTTCCCTTGTCCTCGTTCTGGGCATCCCATCTCAACACCAGATCTCCCAGCTCGAAATCATCCTCCTTGGTTCGTTTGTCAAAGATCTTCTTAATGTTCTCCTGGATGACCTGTGTTTTGTTGAAGACATCTTCTCTGGTCTGATGTAGGTGAATCATTTGATTGATTCTTCTCTGGGAGTCATTTGGTTCAACTTGCATCTCTTGAAGTAACTTCATGACTGGAACTCCTAAAGAATTTGGGAAAACGACCTCAGTACCATAGACCAACTGGTATGGTGACATACCAATTGACCTTTTGGTGGTCAACCTATCTGCCCATAAAGCAAATACCAACTTATCATGCCATGACTTTTTGTTCTCCTGCAACGTTTTCTTGATGATATTTACCAAAGTCTTGTTTGAGGATTCCGCCAACCCACTCCCCTGAGGGTAGTAGGCTATGGAATGCCCCAAGCCAATGTGGTAACGATTGCATAAGTCAATAAGTTTCTTCGAACGAAAGGCAGCTGCATTGTCAGTAATGATCTTTCTAGGACAACCAAAACGGGATAAAATATTATTTTCAAGAAATTTAATGATAACAACGTCAGTGGCTTGCCTGCTTGGTACGGCCTCGATCCATTTGGTGAAATAATCAGTGGCAGTGAGAATCCACTTATGTTGGCCCGAAGACGGAGGGTGTATTTCTCCAATGAAGTCCAGTCCCCATTGTTGGAAAGGGGCCTCAACTGAAATTGGTTTAAGAGGTAGAGGAAGAAGTTTCCTTTTACCCCCAAACAGCTGACACTGGTGACAGGCTGTTACTTTCTGATGTACATCCGCAAACAGGGTGGGCCAGTAAAAACCGGCTCTAAGTATTTTGTTGGCTGTAACCTTCCAGTTCAAGTGGCCACCACATTCACCTGCATGAAACTCCTGCGACACTTTGTCAGCTTCATCTTTCAGTAAACAATTTAGAAGAATACCTGCAGGATCTTTCCAGTACAAATTTCCTTCTAGAATACAGAATTTCAAAGCTTTCAACTTTAAAAATCTAGCTTTAGTTTTAGTTAAACCAGGGGGAGCTTGTAAATTTTGTAAAACAAAAATAAGGTCTACATACCAAGGAGAGTTTAGAAAAACCTCTTTAACGTTTGGAGTTGCCATCTCACCCTGTTCATCTGCCACGTCTAGAAAATTAATGTCAAGAGCTTGAAAGTTAGATTCAACCATCAATTTGGCAAGGCCTTGGCCTTTGATCAATTTTGTGGGCTTAATTTCAATGTCGTATTCTAGGATAACTGCAATCCACTTTCCCCTTCTCCCATCAGGGTTGTCTTGTGTCAAGATATCTTTCACTACCGCGTTTGGAACATATGCTATGACATGTGAATGAGAATATAGACCCTGAAGTCCTTTATAGCTTTTACCAAACCAAAAGCCTGTTTCTCCATGATTTTATAATTCAGTGCAGCATCTCTTAGAGCTTTGCTGAAGAAAGCTATGGGTTGTTCATACCCTTCACTATTCTTCTGCAGTAATACAGCTGCTATAGTATGTTCCGAGGCAAAAGAAAAAATATAGAAATCTTTAGTGAAATCGGGACTAATCAAAACTGGAGCTTCAGTAAGTGCTCGTTTTACCTGTTCGAAGGATTGTCTGGACTCAGGATCCCATTTTATTTTGGTGTCCTTTTTTAGCATGTTCGTGATGTTTCGGAGGAGCTCGGCCAGATTAGGAATGAATCTTCGAAGAAAGTTTATTTGCCCTATAAAAGAATGTAGTTCTTTGAGGTTTCTTGGGTGTTCTAACTTTCAAATGGCCTCAATTCTGCTGGGGTCGATTCTGATTCCCTATCTAGAAATGATGTGTCCCAGCAGTTTGCCTTCTTCCAACCCAAAAAGACATTTCTTTGGATTTAGAGAAATCCCGAACCTTCTACACTTTTCGAAAAGTCATCTAAGGTGTCGCAGGTGTTCATCATCAGATTGGGAGAATACAGTTACATCATCCAAATAAACAACGATAAACTTACCTGACTCCTCTATGAAGGCAATGTCCATTGCCCTCTGGAAAGTGGATCCTATGTTCATTAGACCGAAGGGCATCTTCACATACATGAAAGTGCCCCATGGTGTGGTGAAAGTGGTCGTTTCCTGATTGTCTGGGTGAACTAGGACCTGGTTGTAGCCTGAGAAACCATCTAACAGAGAAATTCGACTGGACCCGACCACTCTTTGCAGGAGGTGATCCATTTTAGGCAAGGGGTAGTTATCCTTCAAGGAATCTTTGTTTAGATTTCGGAAATCAATGCAGAGTCTGATTTCACCAGTTTTCTTGCGGGTAGGGACTAAATTTGAAACCCACTTAGAGAAACGTAGTGGGACTATGATCTTGGCATCATACATTTTCTTAATCTCATTTTCTATCAAGGGAAGCAACTTAGGATTAATCCTCCTAAGTTTCTGCCTGAACGGTTTCTGGTCTTCCTTTATGGGAATCATGTGTTGTATAATGCTGGTGTCATAGGCTTTCAAATCTTCATAGCTCCAGGAAAAAACGTCTGAATATTCCCTGAATAGCTCGACGTACTTAAGCTTTTGTTCTGGGGGTAAAGATTTGAATAGTTTAACCATCTTAGGTTTCTCTTCAGTTCCTATATTGCAATCTTCTACCTCTTGCCCATGGGCTTCTATTTTTGGTTTCCTGGAAACATCGTCATTGTCAAACAGATCTTCTAAAGGGACAAGCCCTCTAGGTAAAACATTGCTTTTTAATTGTAAAAATTCGGCATCTATTTCGTCATCGCTTAACTTTCCTGAATCCACTGTATCTAGTGTATCCACCGTATTTACAATATTCACACTATCTACTTCAAATTCAGAATTATTTACATTCTCTTTTTCATTTTCTACATCTATGTTTGTACATTCAAAACCGTTCTTGCATTGCAGAAAGTCCTCTATCTGATCGTCATTCCCAAATACTTGTCAGTACCTGATATTATCGGGCACTGTTGGTCTGCATTTTACTTCGACAATGTACGGGTGGGTTTGGTGGAAAGGGATCTTACAGGAAGCTGTTGACGTAGCTAATCCGTCGGCCAGAATATTCTGTCCTCTCGGCATTACCTGCAAATCCACTTCATTAAAACACTTCAAAGCATCAAGACCAACATTTCTGTAGGCTCTAAGGCGTGGATGTTTAGCGGCATATTCACCTTTAATCTGTTTAATTATTAATTCAGAGTCACCCCTTACCATTATTTTCTTAGCACCAACTTTCTTTAGTAGCTTCAGACAGAGCATTAAAGCTTCATACTCAGCAACGTTGTTAGTGCAGTGGAAATTTAACTTATAGGAATGATTTTCTGAATACCTTTTTTGATGATTATGCAACCAGACTCCATCTCCTACTCCTTCTTTACTCACAGCTCCATCGAAATCCATACTCCAGAAATCAGCGGGGAAGTCTTCAGTGATCACATTTTCTATCTTAGTTGCCTCACCACTTTTTGGACCTTCATCTTGATCAGCTACCTCTTCCATCAGCCGAGTATCTTGCTCTTCCGCATTGCCATCATTGTACAAGATGAACGAATCTAAATCAGAATGAGCAGAGTAAAGGGGGTAATTGTGCGGTTTTTCTTGACTGCTGACCATATACTTCATCAGTGTTTCTCTGTATAACCTCCTCTGTTGTCCGAACATTGGGATGGTGGCGTAAGACATATCCAGTTGCAAGGTTCCTTTCAACTTAGCCCCCCAAGACCGGGACAACAACATACCATACTTTGGCGGGATGTCTGCAACCACCACGTCCATTACCATGCTTTTTGAAGGGATCTGAACCAGGGTGATGCAGAGGTCCTTAATCAGACCAATACATTTAACTTTGCTGGAGTCAAACGAATGCAGATCCTTGTAAGACCTAGTGACCTCCAATCCTAGTTTTTCCATTATTGCTTTAGGCATTAGATTATGTGAGGCACCAGAATCCAACATGGCGTTGTGCAATATCAAATCGTGTATGTTCAAACTAATGTAAAAGGGGGATACATCACCGGTATCGTCTCGACCGTCTACTTCAGGTCCAAAAAGGAGTTCAGGACGATCATCAGCGAGATTCACAGTGTCAGAATGGATCACTGATCCAATAGTCAAGGCCTTGGTGCCTATGTCTGGTTCAATGGCTAACGCTTTTAGTACCTGTGAATGATAACCGCCTCTGCTTATCAACTCTGTCAGTGGGACAGGAATTTTAATTTTTGCTAATTCTGCCTCCAGGCTAAAAGGTGTAGGTGTCCGGGTGTCCGGGTATGGCTTGTTGATTCTGGTTGGTCCACCATATTTTTTCGATCAGAAGTACTAGGCAGATTAATAGGTGAAACTTTGGGCTGTGCCGGTCTTTTCAGTATGGTCACGCTTTTCTTCACCGGAGCATCAGTTTTACCTTTCTCAGAAGAATTTTCAGCAGTGGTCTTCTCGGGGGTTTTCTCATTCTCGGCTACCCTATGTGTTTCGTTCGTCTTTTTAAAGGAATTTCCTTCTGTCTTCTTACTTCACAGATTGTGTTGGCGGTGCACTTCCAAAATAACGTTTTCGTAGGCACGTTGCCCTGCATCCTCGGCCTCCTCACTTACCTTTGTTTGATTTAGCAGGAAGAGTTCCTGTTCTTCTTGAGTAAGGAAAATGGCATCATTATCATGAATGCCCATGAGGTTGATATGAGTGTCCTCCAATTCTTCAGTTGCTTCCCCCCCATCGTCAACATAGTTTTCTTGCAAGGGAGGCCTAATCGGTTGATCAGGACCTCTCTGGTCTCTTTGATCTCTTTGATCTCTAGGATCTCTTTGCCTAATTTGCGGGGGGTTTCTCCTGAAATTGGGGTTCCGAATTTGAGGAACCGGTGTGTCGTCTCTCGGAGGAGTCCTGTCTGAAATACTCGATCTTTCCAACAATAACGCCAATGATCTGACTACGGTATCTAATTTGGAATCATAGTTAGACGTGGAAGGTTCTTCCTTGATCATGACTCTCCGTTCCGTCCATTGATGTGCCTGTTTTGCCAACAAATTAGACTCCACACTAATAGCGCTTTTCTGCATGTCTTCAAGGGTGGCATCATTTCTTTCTCTCAATTGATAAGACATGTCCGCATCAAATCCGTCAGGGAATTTAATCAATGCCAAACCTTGGGGAGGTTTGATCTCGGTAGGGATTGCATTATATAAATTGTTAAAACGTGTGCAATAATCTTGGACGCTTTCACCTTGATTTCTTTTTATATTCTCGTATTCTAACAGTATCTGGAGAGGGTTTTTCTTTACCTCCCATCCGTCAAGAAAAATTCTCTGGAATGCAACAAGGTCAGGGATTGATGCGGCGGGTAAGGCTTTGAACCATTTCTTGACATCCCCCATCAGACTCTGGGCGAACAGTCTCATCTGAACGTCGACTTCGTCGACTTCCTGTAAATCCAAGTAGTTATTCATTTTGTCCACATGTTGTTGTGTGCTTAACGTTCCGGTTGCATCAAACTGTGGTAGTCTAGTCTGGTAGTCTTGGGGCATGGCATGCAGAGGTGCAGCCAACACCAAAGGAGCATATCGAGCTGCCATGACGGGTGTAGGAGGTGGAACGACGGCCCGGGTGGGAGGAGAGGTTGCAACTGAAGACGAGGAAGATGAAGGATTGGGTGGTGCTGAGGTAGTGATTTGTAGCTTAGTCGTAGGAGACAAGACTTTGGGGGTTCGAGGTTGCACCACAGTTGGGTCAACAATGAGCTTGGACACAAAAGTTTCGGACCGAGCTCTAACCAGGTTTCGTTGCGGAAAAAGCTCAAGATCAAGGCTTTGTACGTTATCTGGTTCTCCGGAAAAGGAAGGAGATTTGTGAAGGAGGGTATAACTCGCTGAGCTGGAAGCCAAGGTCTTTCGCTTCAACAATTTCTCGGGATTGTCTATCGCTGTAGAGGGTTTTGGGTCTGGATGAGATCGAGTGTGGACTTTCTTGGGAGCCAGAACTCTTTTTTGGGTTTTTATGTATATATTTTTATTTTATGGTGAGGGAAACTAGGGGAGATTTCTGCGTTGACGTCGCCTAGCATCCAATTGTTCCTGAATAGTTATGTCCCATTCAATGGCTGCCCACGAACGTTCGAGTTCTTCCCGGTTGTTGGCAGTTTTGAGTATTGTGTCAAAAAGGTTTGACGCAATATGAGTTTGATTCGCTAGTCCGGGCTCGATATTAGGCTTTACTGCTACAGGAACAGTCATAGAAGAACAACAAGGTTTCAAAGAGATATTATGAAAATAATATATACAGAGTTAATCAACCTCTAAACATTACTTTCTTCTCGGAGTAGAACTTTCTTTTGGGGAAAGAAGTCGTGAGATTATCAGTCTAGTTCATTCCCCAGTGGAGTCGCCATTTATGTTAGCACTCGGTAAATTTCCTAGAGGTTGAAAAGAAGAAATCTACAAAGGTAACCTTAACCAACCGCTTTTAAAGCTGGGATCTAGCCCTTCCAGCCTCAGAGAGGGATCTCTCTATATGATTTAGCTTTGTTTTAATTTCAGATATTAGGCTAGTTAATAGAATTATAGGTTTTGTTGTAAAAGGCTTTTAAATTTGGTTGAGACAAACTACACATCCATTGGGCTATGGGGTCTATATCTAATCAACTCGGAGAAATAACCAGAAACGCCAAAGAAGATTTTCACAAGGCGAGGTGATACATTCACTGGATCTTTTAGTAATTAAAATGATGAATGGAAGAACAGGTGAGGAAAATAAATTCAATTAACCAGAAGTTAAGAATTCCTTAAATGAAGATATTAGAAGACAAACATTTAAACCTTTAGAATCGGAAACAGGGTATCAGAGATAAATCCTGCAATATAACGCTATTCATAAAGATTAGATTCAGAAAACAGAATGAGTATAAAGAGAGAAAACAAATAACTTAGAAAATCACCTCACCAGTGAACATACGCAAGAATCCTGTGAAAACACCCCTTCTTTATTAATGGTGGATCTCTTCAAAAATGATACAGTTTGACAGCAATAGGGTGTGTGAATCAACAACCCTCAATACATCTCAAAATGAAGTATTTGTAATACAAAATACATACGCTCCTGTCATAACTGATCAGGACGTGCTCATATTATTTTTAGACTAACTAACTTAACTAATCAAAACTTTTTTGATGACTCATTACAACTGTCTGCTGAATTTCTGGGGTAGGCCATTGGCGAGGTGCCATCGCAACCTCTTCTGACAGGACAGGTGACTAGATGCAACAACTCATTTGCTTAGTCTAGTAGATCGCACAGTTCTTCCCATCTGATGTGACCTGGCACTATGACTTTAAGCAACCTTCGGTACACTTCGTCCATGTCTGTGTACTTAGCAAATGTAGGCTTGATTACGAAGATGTGCTTAATTTCATGCTGGATACTAATATCCAACTGCAAGGCATCCATGAATGCTCTTCCTGTGATGCTTCCCTGTATACCTGCAAACTTAGAATTGTCCTTGGACACTTCAGTCAACCTTTTCTTATAATCAGGGAGGGTCATCAACTTGTCATTAATGACCTTCATACCAGGCAGACCCTTCTTTTGCAGAGCATCTATCTTGTGGAAAAACTTCTGCACTCCTTGATCCATGACTTGGATCTTCTCCTCAAGCTGTAGCATGAGACCTCTTTTGGTCAGGACTCTTTTCACTTCCAATATGGTTTATGTCCTGTCTTCAATTTTCAATCCTTCAAGTTCCTCCCAGGTCTTGGAATTTAGGAACCTTATGATTTCATTGGCTTGAGCTGGCATGTCTCCCAGCTCGGCTCTGATTTTCTCCATAGCCTGTTTGCTCCTCTCGAGCAACTCGTTTTGTTCAAACATAATTTGAACCATGGGCCAGATTTCATTGATGGACCTGGAAATATCAGTCCACACGATCTCTTTGACCTCAGCCAGAGTTTTTCTTGCCATTGTCTGTTTCTGGAGCTGCTGTAACTCCTTCCTGATTTGCTCATTCACCTTCTTCTCTTTTGACAGACTTGTTTGGAAAGAAGTCTTTAGCTCTTGGAGATTCTCCACCTCTTTCTTAAGCCTACTGATTTTTGACTCTTGCAGGTTCATTCTCTCCATTGACTTGGCCAAGTCTATTGCTCCTTCTGGTAGGGGCACTGATGTTGCAGATGGAATGACTGTCACTGTCATTGTGCTCAATCCTGCAATGGGGATGGCACTCAATGGAATGCCTTCCATTGGCTTTGCCTGCTCTTTTTCCTTTAACAGTCTTTCCATCTCGGCCTCCATCTCCTTTAACTGAGCATTCTGCTCAAGGAGTAATCTCAACATCTCATCTTTTTCACTTTCCTTTTCAGCTATCTCCTTTGCCTGTGGGTCCTCTGTGGGAGGGATCTTTAGTTGTTTCCTCAATGAGGCGATGTCGGCATTTTTCTTTTTAATAATTTCTTTGGCAGCCTTGACGTTCGTCGGGTCGTAACCAATCTTAACGACCAGTTTTTCCAATGTCTTTATCCTGTTGTCTTTCGCGAAGGAAGATATTTTTTCTAGCTTCAGTTGAGTCTAGGCATTGCTCAAAGCTATCCGAAACTTGGATGCAGAAGTCGAAGCGTGGGCCAAGGTGTGGAAAATCATCTCCCCCGTTTTCTTGTGCAGATCCATCTGATCTGTCAGATGCACATCCTTTGTCTGAAACTCAAACGTGGCCCTCTTGTAATCAGACATCACCTTGGGATCTGCCACCTGTGCTTGTAGGAATGCCATATGCATCCTACCCTTTTCTGTATCAAACGCTGAGAAGAGTCTATGCTGGGTTGTGGATGACTGCTTCTGGAACTGTGCATAGGTGCTGCTTGTGAGCGTCTGATTCTTCTTTCTGATCAAATCATATTTTTCAAAAATGCCCAGCTTGGGCCCCGTCTTGCTTGGTGGGGTATCCAAGGGAGAATCAATAGATTTTAATGCCTTTGTCACTTACTTAAGCTGACTAGAGCCGAAGGGTAGAGTGAATTGCTTGGCCCCAGTGGTGGTCACTGTGGTAGTCACTGTGGTAGCTTCTACTGTTGTGTGGGGAGTCGAGACCGTCTTCAGCTTCTTGGAGTGAATGTGGAATTCCTCCGAAGACACCTCAGTTACAGGGGGAGACGATTCCTGTCGGGGCCTGTTCTCCTTGAGGGCCTGAGGTGTGGTAGCAGGTAGAGCGCTTGTTGAGGGCACCTGCTGTTCCAAGTCTAACAAAGTATCAGGCAGCCATACTGCCTGATTCGCGAATTTTTCGATGCCTGGCTTGGGCTCGTGAGTATATGGGGTATTTTTGTTTTTTACCCTCATGTCTGAAATGATCCCATGCGGATCATAGCGCCAGATGAAACTTGTGGAGAATTTCATCCCCTTCAAAATTCGATCTGCTTCTTCCCCTGCGCCTCGGCTGTTGCAGATGAAAGGACCAATTTGACCTTTGATTCTCAGCTACTGCTTTTTCTTGAGGGAAACAAAGTGAATATCGTCAGAATTCATAATCTGTCTTATATATTCTAGTGTGAAAACCCTTACCGATACATATCGAGGCAGTTTATAAGGCGCCAATTCGCATCC
Organism: Picea engelmannii; assembly: GCA_009831015.1. Classification (NCBI taxonomy): domain Eukaryota; kingdom Viridiplantae; phylum Streptophyta; class Pinopsida; order Pinales; family Pinaceae; genus Picea; species Picea engelmannii. The sequence continues at coordinate 776,771 of ML787203.1, read as the reverse complement.
AAAGATTCTGATTTCTGTGTGATTCTGGCATAAATACCAGTCCCCTGTCTGAACGTTGTCCGAGAGGTGTAGGATCCTCTGGACCTCATCATTTATTCGTGGCTCAGGCATGCCACGCAACATACTTACCACAAGGTGGTAAAACTGGTCAATGAACGTTGTGAAGTCGTAATCGACATAATTGTGTTTCAAGAGAGAAGTCCACGCTGTGACTGGTTGGGGCTTCCCGTCGGCGTCCATCTTCTGCATGGAGAAGTTGAACCTGTCGGCTTGGAAATAAAGGAACATGTAAGCCAGAATGGATAAATACCTAAACATGCCTTCAATGGCGAAATTGACGAACTTCTCATGGATATTATTGGCTAGGAAAGTGCTGTAGTCGAATTGCGTGGTCGACTGTTCATCATTTGAGAAGATAGATAGAAAGCCCAGGATGGGCTCGTCCACTCACTGATCAGAATAGTACCTGAGCAGGGCACACAGAGATGAAATAATCTGATTCCCTTTGGTGGAAAACATAGACGAGGGGTATGGGGGATTAGTGGACGGGAGTGGAGCTGAAGTGGGAAGAAACAACTCGAAAATCTGAGCTCTTTGTGGGAAAGTCATTTTCTGGTAAAGCTCTGTGAGGATTTCTAAGTTAAAGGGTGACGCAGATTCTGCTCGGGTGATTTGTAGCATCTGGTTGATATCTTCAGGGGTGATGAAGAAAAGAGCATCCCCGGATGAAGAAAGGATAGCTTTCTGGTCAGGGACATAATGGACCTGGCAATGGGGGGCAAACTCGGGGAAATTATGGATTTGAGGGAAGAGATACAGAGGTAAATTGGACTCCTAGAGTCCAATTTCATCGCTCTGGTCCAGGAAAACCTCTCGGAGCCACGACTGGAGATCAGAGAAGTCAAAACTACATACGGTATCTGCTATTAAGCGGTCTTTATCGACCAGGGGGATTTTATCCAGGTCAACCGGAGGAGGAACGAATGGATTCTCTTCCTCTTCAGCTTGCTTCGTCTTAGATACTATTTCGGCAACTGTACCTGCAATAAACAATGTTAGTGGGGTCTATTGGTGGTGGAGGAAAACGACGGGGAAGAAATGGAAATATGATAGATAAGTTCTCTGGTGCGATGGATGGTTCTAGCGTGAGGGATGAATAACGAGTGAAAAGGGGCACAACGGTACTTTTATTCAAAACTGGGTCGGTCGGATACGGGAAATCGATCAGCGTGACAACGGGTATGTTATCCCATTATTAATGGGCAACGGGCCACTAGGGATAAAGTGGCAGATGACGGTGGCCAAAGCGTATGGGGGAGTGACGTGGAGGTAGGTGATTGGAGGTAAAGTCGTCGACGGGGCTGGCCATGAATGAAGGGGGTTATGGCACTGACAATGCGGACTGACAGTAGTTACGGGATGGGACTTCGACCTGGGAGCAAGTGGGACAAGTGGACTTAGTGGAGGATGATGTTCAAGGGCGACGGGGTGTCAGACAGTATGTGGAGGATGGGACTCATGAACCAATAGGGCGATGACACTTGTAACAAGGGACCCGCCGTAAGGAAGATTCATTCCGGACCCCCCCCCCAACTTTGATTAAAGGCAGAATACCAAGGGGGGTCCGGAATCCACCATGATCCGTTGATCTGCGTTCTGGATTTCTGACCGCAGATCTGTGCTCGCTATTTAAT
>ML787203.1:737704-747929 GCA_009831015.1 Picea engelmannii | reverse complement strand
AAATATATATATATATATATATATATATATATATATATATATATATATATATATATATATATATATATATATATATATATATATGATGTTTTATAAACTAGTCTTAAAAGTAGTTGGAATAGGAAAACTCTTATTTAATGTGTTAAAATATCTTCTGTTTAGTATAACAAGAAATGCATATCTTTTGTCAACACATACTAGCAAAATTATATTAATGTTAAAAATTGAAATTTCTCAACTTTTATTTATATTTTCCTTCTATCCAACTTCTAAAACATCAAAATCTTATATAAAAAATAATCTTACACAATTAGAATAAAAAACTCTTATTTATTTAGTATGTTAAAATATAAACTAAACTTGCAAACTAAAATGGCATATTCTTTATTGAGACATAGTAGTACAGTTGTGCTTATGCTAAAATGTAGTCCTAAAAAGATTACTCTGAAATACATAACGCTGACAACTTTCTTACACAAGTCCACCTTCTAAAACAAATAAAAGCCAACCTCTTAGAACAAATAAGAGAGAAAATTTAGTTTTGCATGTTTTTGGCTACATATACTATAATAGCTCTTTAAGAACAGTCTCCCGCTCTTCACTGGATAATCATAGGACTATCTTGGAATGGGATTTGTTCAATGTGAAACCACTGTATGCATATTATTTAGTCACGGTTAAAAAAAACTAAGCATTTTTTTGTTTTCAATATACTTGAGTTGCATTATCATAAGAATGGATTTTGAACATTTAATAATTAGCAATTTTTTTTTACCACGGAAAAGAATTAGTTGTTTGAGTAATTTGTTTATCATCATTATAAAGATAGTATTAAGTTTTAGCCTATAATTTTTTGTGTTTATTATTATTATTATTATGGTTTAATTTTTTTTATTTTTTTTTTCCAAAGGTAATCATCATTCTAAGTTAATTTTCAAATCCAATCAACAACCTTTTAACTTTTTCTATTAAATTTTTAAAATTTGTTTTATTAAGTTGTAGTTTTATTATACAAAATTAATGACCCACAAAAATGTTTACCACTTTTTTAATGTAAATTTTAAATTAAAGTATGTAGATTTTCATAATGTTGTTTGTAATTTTGGAAATAAATTGTAAGGAGTTATTGAGAAGTTCAACTTTTCTAGTGGACACTCCACTCATCATCATACTTGCTTCCACTCCAAAATTACAAACATAAAATTTTAAAATTTATTAGTGATGCAAATAAATACTAGTGTTTCTTTTTATTGGCTAATAGAACATTGTTTTATTTGTTTTAAATTAATGAGTGTTTTTTTTTTTTGTAAATAAAAGTTCGGAACCTTGTATTAATAACGTCTATATGCTATACATTGACATGTGTTAGCCACCTATTCTGCCACAAGAGGGAAACCAAAACAGGTGGCTACTTGTTGTTCTGATAATGACATATCCTTCTGAGCTCTAGCCTTGCTGGAACTAATATGCTTGCACAAAAAATTACAGTGTGTCTGCGAAATAAAAAATATGCAAACCATGTTCTGCAATCTTCCGCTAAGGTTGGCTATATACAAAGCCGCCATGACTAAAACTACACAAACATAATAAGAAAAAATTGCTAATGCATCTATCTTGTTGTTGTGGTACATTAGACCACTGACTCTGCAACATGAAATCCTGAAATTACCTCTTCATCTGCCATTGAAGCCTGAAATGACCGCTACGTCCTCCTAGTATGCCCTGCCTAGCTAATTCTCTCGCCCAATTTCCCAGCCATGCACACTAACATAACTCCTCTCATAGTGTGAGCCATGGAGGAATTAATGTGTAGGGGCTGGTGGCCGGGGTTAATAACTCCCCTTACTGCCCGGTTCCAGCTGTTCTCCATCTCTCTCCAGGTGGCACCCCATCCGGGTGTTAAATTAATGAGTGTTGAGACATTACGAAAGTATGATTTTATTGAAGATTTTCAAAAATTATTTGAATTTTTATTACTTTTTAAAATTTAAATTAATTAAACATAAGAAGCTAGTATGATTAAAAAAGAGTTTTGAGGTTTGTATATATAGAGGAAGAATGGCTAGTTACATGATAGAAAAGATAACACATACAAATGAAAAAAAATCAAATTAATAAGAATTAGGCAATCGAAAGGAGCAATAATAGAGGTGATAAAAGGTAACTTGTCGATATGGAGAAATTAATAAGTTAAAATAGATATACTCCTTTTAACTTATAACTTTAATCATGAATATGACTACAAGGTTACCCTATTCTAGCAGCTCACCATTCATCAACTTGATCATTATACTTTCTTCTTTTGCTTCTCCACCTTTCTCTCGTGCTTTCTAAATCCTCAGTTTCTTGTCCTCACCTCTAATTTAATCTTCTCTATCACCCTTTTGATAAGAGTTTATGATCTCAATAATTCTTACCATATTCTTTTTATCTATTTCTCATCCCTCCTTATTATCCTCGGTCGACCCTTATACCACCTCTTTTACTATCCCATTATAACCCTATTGTTATTTCTTTAATAATTACCAAATATCAAGTGTTATTTCTACTAATTTTTCAATTTTACTAAATTATTAATTTTTCCATACCTCTCCTTTATCTTTTATCCCCTTTGTCATTAACCAAGCAAAAACCCCATTTTTACTACATCGAATAACCAATCTCAATAGATACATGTTTTAAATTATTAATTTCTCCATTTCTACAGGTTAACTTTTATCACCTCTATTAGTACTCCTTTCACATTACCTAATCTTAATGGCTATTCTTATTCATTTAAAAAAAATATATATTTATGTTCATTATCTTTTCTCTCTTGTAATGGTCACTGACCATTCTTCTTCTATATATACAAACCTTAGCTCTCTTTTTCAATCATGCTAGCTTCTTATGTCCCTCACAATGGGTGGAGTGTCCACTCGAAATGTTGGACGTTTCAAAACTTCTCACACATTTTTATCCAGAAAAATGATCTACAAATATGACTAACTGTGGAAACCTACATGGTAAAAAATGTTGATTTTAGTTATTTTCCTCATTACCAAATTTATAATAATTTCAAATATTTAAAAAAAAATGAATGATTTAATTGTAAGGTTAAGGAGAAGCCTCATTTTATTTTCAATGACCTAAAAGTGATGTGAAGGCTTAGGGTTTTTTTTCTCTTCTTTTTTTGATCTTTCCCTGTGATGGAACCCTCAAGAGGGGTCATCCCCCCTTCTTACAAATCAATCCCCAATGGTGTAGGTTGTAGTGCCCATTCTACATCTCAGGGAGGCTATGGTGAATCTGTGGCACAACCACAATGTGAGACTGAAACAACGACAAATGAAGATACTAGCATGGTGGATCCACCCCATAGGGGTGTTGGATCAACCAAGTGGAAACCAAAGGCAACGAAAATGCCAAAATACAAAATTTGATCAGAAAGGGTTGGTAGCTATGTTTATTACATGAAATACCATGCGGTCATGGAAAAATTTCTAGAGATTTGTTCAGATGGAAGGGACAATCTCATATGCAAGGGGAAAAGGGGACATGCATGAATGAATTGAAAATAACTACACAAGGATGCATTTCCTTGTTCTATTTTTCCTCTACCCGTAGGCCCTAATTTATACTCCTTGTTGACGAGTCTGAATGGTCAGTCAAGCAGATGAGGGAAAACGCCCGATGGGAAGCCCCAATCAGACCTACTCTCATTTGGAGTAGTGTTTCCTGCGAGTACATGGGCCTCCCTACCGCTCATAATTAAAAGAATAAAAAGGGGAAAGACAACGAACTTCCCCGCCCCAAAGAGTTCTAAATAATTCTAAGACTGATCTAACTAAATAAAACTAATCTAATCTAACTACTTCTAATCTATCCCGGGAGAAAAACTAATAGAATGGGTACAATGAAAGGTAATATCTAGACAACAAAAATAGTTCATGACAACCTAGACATGTTAACACAATAATATTGAAGAAATTGTCTCAAATAGTTGAAAAAGAAATCGTAACATCATCCCTGCACTCATAAGAAATCACAACAACATAAGGATTCTAGATACTGAGCACATAAATAGTTCACATGATCAATACCCAGAAAACGTAAACCACAAATACAAGTGTAGAATAGTCCCACAAGCATTTGCAAAAAATTATGACTTCAAAATGCCTCCTGTTTTTTATTACTCAGAAGTAAAAGTACCATCTTTTGTTACAAAGGGAACAAGTCTTCTCTCTATGTTATGTGTTCTCTTTTATAAGACAAGAGAGCAACTATTCAATTCTCATGACTGTTCATTTTATTTTCTTTCCGTTTCTTTTCTCACATTTCAAAAATGAACATGTGAGCATTACAAAGAGAAACTAAGCAGACTCACGAGTCATTATTTTTGTTCTCAGACAGTTTACAAATGATATATTTTTAAAAGCAATCATTCCCTATGTCCATTTGTGTTATCTTTTGTTCCTTGAAAGTTTATGGGCGTTTATGGCTTCTGTTTGTTGATTAAGATCCTTTTGACTTCTTCTTATCTGTCTTAGTTTCATGTTGAGCTATTGTTGGCTCAATTTCGTTGCAATATATATATAAAATAAAACATGTGCCCATTGTCAAACTCGTTGTGCACAGAACTAAATGGGACCAACCAAATTCTATGTTATGATCATGAAATGCAAAATTTTCTTGAGTTGTGATCCTTCTTCTACATCGATCCATTGTCCGCCTTAGAAAAATTAGTATTAAATAACATGTTTCCCTAAATTATGCATTCTACAGTGAGAGGTCATATTCTCAAAGATCAATTCTTGATTCTTGATTCAACTAGGATTCTTCACATTCCATTGATATTCTATAAGGTAACCATTTTATTATATCTATCATAACACATATTCATTGATGCCATCACAACTAATAAATTCACTCAAGTTGTTCTCAAATTGAGCTTTGAGTCTCCTTGTACTAGAGATGCATGGGGAGGTTTGGAAGCATCACCAAAATAGGGGTTAAGGAGATTTGTGTTGTTCTTATATTGAAATTGGTTGTCCTAGGGCGAAGAAAATAGGTTCTCTCTCCCTTAGAACCAGTGAATCCCCTTATAACATTTTATCTCTTTTCTTTTGATGAAAACATATTCATAAATAATCCCTTCTTGCAGAACCTAACCCCACATTCATCTCCATAGTTGGCTTGGAATCAAACCATAAACTTCTCACCAGTTTTCTTGGACCCATTCCATAAGATTCTCTAGAGTGGGACATATACCATTGAAGGGGTAGACTAGGGCCTACTTCCTCCAACAATCCATATTATCCTTCAGCTTGAACGATTGTAGCTAAATCATGACAATATCTTGAGTCCTTCTCTGTGGTAAAAGCATCACTCTAACATTTTTCAGAGCTATATCCTACTATTAATCTCCCCATGGATGAGGGTGATCAATGCATGAACACATCCTTTAAGGACTTTCCTTTTTGTGGCACTATTAAGGCATAGGGCAGTTCCATATCTAAACCAGTTTGCAGGAACTTAATTGATCTTCCCTCTAAATAAACTCCATGTTGCATATGCAATCTAACAAGGTGTTATGCACATGGAGCTATCATGTCTACTGGGTTGAAAACCCTAGTCGCGAGAGTATGTGATTGCTTTGACATCTATCTTCATTTTCTTCTTGTCAATAAATAAAATAGTCAAGCTATCTAATCAAATACTATTAGCTAAACAAAAATATCATCATTATTTTTAATTTTAGTATCGAATAACATGAGAGATGAATCAAATGGAGTTAACAAATTTATTTAGAACACTCAAAATAACAATTATTACACAAAGAATAAATACAACTTGAGTGGGCCTAATGGTTAAGAATATTTGTTTCCTCCTTAGAGGCCACTGGTTCAAATTGAGAGGGGTGTAGAGTATGTATACCACTTTAGACTTTAAAGGAAGTCTCATACATCAATTTAGTGTCTAGCATAGATTATCATTATTATAAAAAGGTGTATCTACAACCCAAATAAATGTCTTACCTCTGTAACATTAATAAACAAAATAAAATTAAAATTAATATCCATAAAATGAAAAATTAATTAATTATAATAATAATAAACTAATAAAACAACCCTAATAACTATAAAACCATATATTATTATTATTAAATAATCTTTTATACAATCATTCATATAAAATTAACCAAAGTGATCTGTTTATGTATATACTATCTACCGCAACATTAAATACTACATAACAAGTTGTATATTACTTGTCATTGTATACTGTATTGAATGGGATCATGTATATATACTACCTTTCGCAACATTGAATGTTGCATAGCAAGTTTTATAATACTGATAATTGTGCATGAAAATAAATGGAACCACCAAATTTCAACTGAAAAACACATCCACAACCCAAAAAAATAAAAAAACAATACGCCCCCATTGTCAAACCCGTTGTGCATGGGACTGAATGGGACCAACCAAATTCCAAATGCGAAACTTTATTGAGTTGGGTACAAACAAAATTCCAAATAAATTTATTGAGTTGCGGAAATTTATTTTATCTTTATGTACAACTCAATACATTATTGGTCTTTGCTTCACTATTTTCTATGGCCCAACTTAACTCAATTGGTAGGCTACATGTAGAGGTACGGAGAAAATTCAACCATTGACTCCATGATTCAGCTTCTCAATTCACAACATCATTTCAAAAGAATAAATGTCTATGTTGTGATCAGTTTGAACTAAGGATGATAATCACTTACAACCATGCAACGAAAGTAAGAAAAATAGCACGAGCAAAGGAGGTTGGTTGACTAAAGTGTATGAAAAAGTATCAATAATTATATTAGGGTTGGGATTAGGAATTGGATTTGGCAGTGTTGTGGTTGTGATGGTCACATTGGATAAAGTTAGTGGTTGAGTGGTACCCTCAATATACAACCATTCTATAGAGTATATCGATTTCCTAAATAATTAATAATGTACCACCTTACATTATCATGACTAGAAATCCCAAAATTAATGGAAAAAAATACCTTATATTATTAATATTATATATTTATCAAATTTCACCTTTAAAGTTACACTTAAGCAATAATATTATTACTTAATAGTATGCTTTGTAATGTGAATATGTTTCAAATTGTACTTGTTATTAATAAATAATATAATATAATAGTACTCTTTATTGTGTTTTATTATTAATAAATAGTAAAACAACAAGCAAATATGGAAGTTTATGTGTTTATATTTTCTTGCTTAAATTTTGAAAAAATATAATTTTCAAATAATATATCATATTATGTGAATTTAGTTTTTTCTAAATTTTTTTAATGTGGATAATTTAAAATAAAATTTAAGTCAACTTTGATTGACAAATTTAGCAATTTTCAATTAATATTAATATATAATATTATGTGAACTTTGTTTTTTTAATTTTTTTAATATAATTGAATTTAAATTTAAATTTAAATTTTGATTGGAAAATGTAAAAGTTGATGTTTACTAATTTTTATTCCTAAATATTAAAAAAAATAAAATTCAAATAATATTATATTATGAAATTATTTTTTCTAACTTTTTATGTGAGTAAATTAAAATAAAATTTAAACTTAATATATAAATTAGTTCTATATCTTTATCATATTAATTTTAGTTTAGTTGTCAATCATTATCATAATAGTTTTATCTTTATCATATTAATATTTTCTTAGTTATTAATCCTTATCATATTAGTTTTCTCTTCGTGCCATCCACTTAAAATAAAATTTAAGTTTAAATTAGTTCTCAATCTTTATCATATTAGTTTTCTTTTAGTTATCAATCCTTATCATAATAGTTTTATCTTTATCATATTAATATTCTCTTAGTTTTTAATCCTTATCATATTAGTTTTCTCTTCATGTCATTCACTTAAAATAAAAAAAAATAAAAAAAATTCATATAAAAAAATTGCCCACACATATAATAAGTTCTCACTGCAATCTAATGGAGGTTAGTTATCAATCTTTATCGTATTAGTTTTCTTTTAGTTATCAATCCTTATCATAATTATTAATCCTTATCATATTAGTTTTCTCTTCATGTCATCCACTTAAAATAAAATTTAAATTTAATATAAATTAGTTGTCCATCTTTATCATATTAGTTTTCTCTTAATTATCAGTTCTTATCGTATTAATTTCTCTTACATTGTCATGTCACCCACTTGAATCACCCACGACCACCCACCATGCTCAAGGGAAAGGTATTACATAAGCATGAAGGGAAGTTTGGTCTTTGAAGTGTTGTGCAATGAGAATGGATGCCTCATATATTTCTAGATATCAAACACATGCATTTCATTATCTCAAGATAAACTCATGCTACCATAAAATATAATAGCATGTTATACTATTTGCATACTAAAAACTTATTGACGACTAGACACCGAGTTATTGGATTGCAGGCTTGGACAAGTATTAGGTTTCCCATCTTAACTTTTATTACCTCAATTTTATAAGATTCTTTGAATTTATTTTATCTTCCTTCATTTAAGCACTTTGTACTTCTTAACTTAAGTCTCTCCTTTTTAAAATTTCCAAGTTTTACCATATATATATATATATATATATATATATATATATATATATATATATATATATAATATAATATGCTATTGAGAACTATATTAATTTTATTTAAATTTATATGATTTTTAATTTAATTTAATTTTTAATATATATGATTGAAAATTTTAAAAATTTGTTAATATTTTTATTTTTATTTTGATGATGTTGATGATGATTAACGTCCACTAAAACCAAATTGGTCTATTGGACCTTAAGAGGGTAAGTGATTACTTGTGATTCTTTAGAATTTTGTTTCTGTGCTCGAAAAGCATTAAGAGAAGCTTTCCAAGATCACTATACGTTTGTTGAGTTAAGAGGTTAGGAAGGTTGATAGTGTGACAAATACTTTGAAAATTAGATCTAATATGGGTATAGGCTAGACAATCTAAGAGAAAGTGTTTTTTATCTTCAACCTTCTTAGTGTCACATGGGTGACCCACTCTTTCATCCCATGGTGTTTTAAGAATTGACCAACGCCCAGTTTCACTATGGAGCTCATGAGAATTTGTTCTTATCTTAGCAATGCTTATTTTTTTCTTTACACTTGACAAAACAGATAGATAATTTTGATCTTCTAGATTGGGGTCGATTACATTCTTATAATATCTTAATTTTCTTTTTTCCTCTAATTCTTTATCACACCACATTTTCTCCTTAATTTTTGATTTGACGGTTTTTTAATAGTATCTTTATTTTGCAAAATGGTGTCTTCCATGATTCCCCAATAGTTTATCCAAGACCGGGCATCTTTATGCTATCCTCGCTTGAGTTGATGGTGGTTATGACTCGATTTTGAAGCAATTTTAGGAAGCCTCTTGTCTTCCATGTTGTTTAACTTGTTCTTATACATTAGGTATCTAGTCATAGTCATGCTCTCAATGAGGGAGAGCCTTGTTTCTAAGAGGAGGATGAGATATGACATATTTCCTTTAATTTTGAGATTATAGGTTATAAAATTCTTTTGTATTTGCTCTATCTTTTTCCAGAATTCACAAGAGATACTACAGCCCTAGACTTCACATCCATAAAGAATAACGGGTGTAACAAGAGTCTCAAATAGGAGTTTCTTGTTATCCCAACTCTAAAGATCAACTGATTTACAATTTTTTTCAAGTCCATAATAAGCTTTCCATCCCCCAATAATCATTTTCTCAATGCTATAATTCCAATTGAGCTTGTGGTGAATATCAATTCCAAGATATTTGTATGAAGTCACTTCCTCCAAGTTGTTGTTGTCATATACAAAGGTATCATAAGTGATCTTATTGGATTTAATAATCATGACCTTAGTCTTATCAGTATTAACAGTGATACCCATATTGAAGCAAAAATCCTTGAGGATTCTTAGTTGGTTTTCAAGATCATGGGAACTCATTGCCATAAGAACGATATCATCGACATAAAGAAGAAGATTGATGACTATACTAGTGAGAATAGGGCCGACACATCCCGTTTTTTCCAAACAATCTTCTAACTTATCAATATATATGCCAAAAAAGATAGGGGACAAAAAATATGATTAAAAATTCTAAAAAAAAAATTATTTTTATTTTCTAACTTATATTATTATTTTATTTCTTTTATTATTGTTCTTTCCTTTATTTTAGAGATTCGCTTTTCTTA